>CM042798.1:2185818-2320339 GCA_018691245.2 Ips nitidus
ACNAGAANANCANCNCGTTACNTAAANNGGTTCATCGAATAGCNAATTNAGGTGTGGNTNTCCGTCNTGAANCNNATNATNCGCANNCNTTTATACATGNTCNCTGATTCCGNTANCNNTNTGGTACAACTTACNTCTAGNNTGGTGCTGAAAANATANTGGGGGGCNNCAGCCAAGNAGNCGNAGNTANTCACNNNNTACTCANCCCGGATNNNTNCCGTGCCCNACTATTATCTCTTNCGTTCTNNTTGTATTGACNGACAATTAANNNGTGCNNGTCNNACNNCATNTGCGGNCCNNNCCNAGACGTCTCNNNGCNCTGCACNCCACNCTGAGCCANCCGCCNTACNGNGATAGNTTGAAATTNGTCACCGNCAGGNANNTCGNANNANGGGAGCACCANTCGCCTCCAAANGTTNNANCCGTGTCNAANGCGGNNAGGNNTGCTGACTNTNTGGTTCGGACAAAAAATTGAAAATTTTGACAAAAAATGGCATTTTTCGAATTTCTGAAAGGTTCAAAGTGGTTATTTCCCTTAATTTGAGGTCCTTTGGTATAAATATGCCCTTTGCTGTGCATTGGAACCCTTATGGAACAAAAAAAAAAATTGAAAATTTTGACAAAAAATGGCATTTTTCGAATTTCTGAAAGGTTCAAAGTGGTTATTTCCCTTAATTTGAGGTCCTTTGGTATAAATATGCCCTTTGCTGTGCATTGGAACCCTTATGGAACAAAAAAAAAAATTGAAAATTTTGACAAAAAATGGCATTTTTCGAATTTCTGAAAGGTTCAAAGTGGTTATTTCCCTTAATTTAATGTTCTTTTGTATAAATATGCCCTTTGCTGTGCATTGGAACCCTTATGGAACAAAAAAAAAAAATGAAAATTTTGACAAAAAATGGCATTTTTCGAATTTCTGAAAGGTTCAAAGTGGTTATTTCCCTTAATTTAATGTTCTTTGGTATAAATATGCCCTTTGCTGTGCATTGGAACCCTTATGGAACAAAAAAAAAAATTGAAAATTTTGACAAAAAATGGCATTTTTCGAATTTCTGAAAGGTTCAAAGTGGTTATTTCCCTTAATTTGAGGTCCTTTTGTATAAATATGCCCTTTGCTGTGCATTGGAACCCTTATGGAACAAAAAAAAAAATTGAAAATTTTGACAAAAAATGGCATTTTTCGAATTTCTGAAAGGTTCAAAGTGGTTATTTCCCTTAATTTGAGGTCCTTTGGTATAAATATGCCCTTTGCTGTGCATTGGAACCCTTATGGAACAAAAAAAAAATTGAAAATTTTGACAAAAAATGGCATTTTTCGAATTTCTGAAAGGTTCAAAGTGGTTATTTCCCTTAATTTGAGGTCCTTTGTATAAATATGCCCTTTGCTGTGCATTGGAACCCTTATGGAACAAAAAAAAAATTGAAAATTTTGACAAAAAATGGCATTTTTCGAATTTCTGAAAGGTTCAAAGTGGTTATTTCCCTTAATTTGATGGTCCTTTGTATAAATATGCCCTTTGCTGTGCATTGGAACCCTTATGGAACAAAAAAAAAAATTGAAAATTTTGACAAAAAATGGCATTTTTCGAATTTCTGAAAGGTTCAAAGTGGTTATTTCCCTTAATTTGAGGTCCTTTGGTATAAATATGCCCTTTGCTGTGCATTGGAACCCTTATGGAACAAAAAAAAAATTGAAAATTTTGACAAAAAATGGCATTTTTCGAATTTCTGAAAGGTTCAAAGTGGTTATTTCCCTTAATTTGAGGTCCTTTGGTATAAATATGCCCTTTGCTGTGCATTGGAACCCTTATGGAACAAAAAAAAAAATTGAAAATTTTGACAAAAAATGGCATTTTTCGAATTTCTGAAAGGTTCAAAGTGGTTATTTCCCTTAATTTGAGGTCCTTTGGTATAAATATGCCCTTTGCTGTGCATTGGAACCCTTATGGAACAAAAAAAAAAATTGAAAATTTTGACAAAAAATGGCATTTTTCGAATTTCTGAAAGGTTCAAAGTGGTTATTTCCCTTAATTTAATGTTCTTTTGTATAAATATGCCCTTTGCTGTGCATTGGAACCCTTATGGAACAAAAAAAAAAAATTGAAAATTTTGACAAAAAATGGCATTTTTCGAATTTCTGAAAGGTTCAAAGTGGTTATTTCCCTTAATTTGAGGTCCTTTGGTATAAATATGCCCTTTGCTGTGCATTGGAACCCTTATGGAACAAAAAAAAAAATTGAAAATTTTGACAAAAAATGGCATTTTTCGAATTTCTGAAAGGTTCAAAGTGGTTATTTCCCTTAATTTGAGGTCCTTTGGTATAAATATGCCCTTTGCTGTGCATTGGAACCCTTATGGAACAAAAAAAAAAATTGAAAATTTTGACAAAAAATGGCATTTTTCGAATTTCTGAAAGGTTCAAAGTGGTTATTTCCCTTAATTTAATGTTCTTTTGTATAAATATGCCCTTTGCTGTGC
Organism: Ips nitidus; assembly: GCA_018691245.2. NCBI lineage: Eukaryota > Metazoa > Arthropoda > Insecta > Coleoptera > Curculionidae > Ips > Ips nitidus. The sequence continues at coordinate 2,188,297 of CM042798.1, forward strand.
ATTGGAACCCTTATGGAACAAAAAAAAAATTGAAAATTTTGACAAAAAATGGCATTTTTCGAATTTCTGAAAGGTTCAAAGTGGTTATTTCCCTTAATTTGAGGTCCTTTGGTATAAATATGCCCTTTGCTGTGCATTGGAACCCTTATGGAACAAAAAAAAAATTGAAAATTTTGACAAAAAATGGCATTTTTCGAATTTCTGAAAGGTTCAAAGTGGTTATTTCCCTTAATTTGATGTCTCTTTGGTATAAATATGCCCTTTGCTGTGCATTGGAACCCTTATGGAACAAAAAAAAAAATTGAAAATTTTGACAAAAAATGGCATTTTTCGAATTTCTGAAAGGTTCAAAGTGGTTATTTCCCTTAATTTAATGTTCTTTTGTATAAATATGCCCTTTGCTGTGCATTGGAACCCTTATGGAACAAAAAAAAAAATTGAAAATTTTGACAAAAAATGGCATTTTTCGAATTTCTGAAAGGTTCAAAGTGGTTATTTCCCTTAATTTAATGTTCTTTTGTATAAATATGCCCTTTGCTGTGCATTGGAACCCTTATGGAACAAAAAAAAAATTGAAAATTTTGACAAAAAATGGCATTTTTCGAATTTCTGAAAGGTTCAAAGTGGTTATTTCCCTTAATTAATGTTCTTTTGTATAAATATGCCCTTTGCTGTGCATTGGAACCCTTATGGAACAAAAAAAAAAATTGAAAATTTTGACAAAAAATGGCATTTTTCGAATTTCTGAAAGGTTCAAAGTGGTTATTTCCCTTAATTTAATGTTCTTTTGTATAAATATGCCCTTTGCTGTGCATTGGAACCCTTATGGAACAAAAAAAAAAAATTGAAAATTTTGACAAAAAATGGCATTTTTCGAATTTCTGAAAGGTTCAAAGTGGTTATTTCCCTTAATTTGAGGTCCTTTGGTATAAATATGCCCTTTGCTGTGCATTGGAACCCTTATGGAACAAAAAAAAAAATTGAAAATTTTGACAAAAAATGGCATTTTTCGAATTTCTGAAAGGTTCAAAGTGGTTATTTCCCTTAATTTAATGTTCTTTTGTATAAATATGCCCTTTGCTGTGCATTGGAACCCTTATGGAACAAAAAAAAAAAAATTGAAAATTTTGACAAAAAATGGCATTTTTCGAATTTCTGAAAGGTTCAAAGTGGTTATTTCCCTTAATTTAATGTTCTTTTGTATAAATATGCCCTTTGCTGTGCATTGGAACCCTTATGGAACAAAAAAAAAAATTGAAAATTTTGACAAAAAATGGCATTTTTCGAATTTCTGAAAGGTTCAAAGTGGTTATTTCCCTTAATTTAATGTTCTTTTGTATAAATATGCCCTTTGCTGTGCATTGGAACCCTTATGGAACAAAAAAAAAAATTGAAAATTTTGACAAAAAATGGCATTTTTCGAATTTCTGAAAGGTTCAAAGTGGTTATTTCCCTTAATTTAATGTTCTTTTGTATAAATATGCCCTTTGCTGTGCATTGGAACCCTTATGGAACAAAAAAAAAAAATTGAAAATTTTGACAAAAAATTGAATTTTTCGAATTTTGAAAGGCTCAAATCTGGTTTATTTTCCAGAAATTTTCCAACGTCCTTTCGAAAAAGTATAAAAAATATGCAAAATGGGTTTAAAAATTGGCCTTTGCTGTGCATTGGAACCGAGATATGGAATTTCAAAAAGTAAAAAAACCTCTCTAAAATTTTTCAATTTTTTTGAAAAGTGAAAAATTTTAAAGTGCATTTCACCTTTTAATTTCTTTTGTATAAATATGCCCTTTGCTGTGCATTGGAACCCTTATGGAACAAAAAAAAAAATTGAAAATTTTGACAAAAAATGGCATTTTTCGAATTTCTGAAAGGTTCAAAGTGGTTATTTCCCTTAATTTAATGTTCTTTTGTATAAATATGCCCTTTGCTGTGCATTGGAACCCTTATGGAACAAAAAAAAAATTGAAAATTTTGACAAAAAATGGCATTTTTCGAATTTCTGAAAGGTTCAAAGTGGTTATTTCCCTTAATTTAATGTTCTTTTGTATAAATATGCCCTTTGCTGTGCATTGGAACCCTTATAGAACAAAAAAAAAAATTGAAAATTTTGACAAAAAATGGCATTTTTCGAATTTCTGAAAGGTTCAAAGTGGTTATTTCCCTTAATTTGAGGTCCTTTGGTATAAATATGCCCTTTGCTGTGCATTGGAACCCTTATGGAACAAAAAAAAAAATTGAAAATTTTGACAAAAAATGGCATTTTTCGAATTTCTGAAAGGTTCAAAGTGGTTATTTCCCTTAATTTAATGTTCTTTTGTATAAATATGCCCTTTGCTGTGCATTGGAACCCTTATGGAACAAAAAAAAAATTGAAAATTTTGACAAAAAATGGCATTTTTCGAATTTGAAAGGTTCAAAGTGGTTATTTCCCTTAATTTAAATAAATATGCCCTTTGCTGTGCATTGGAACCCTTATGGAACAAAAAAAAAAATTGAAAATTTTGACAAAAAAATGGCATTTTTCGAATTTCTGAAAGGTTCAAAGTGGTTATTTCCCTTAATTTGAGGTCCTTTGGTATAAATATGCCCTTTGCTGTGCATTGGAACCCTTATGGAACAAAAAAAAAAATTGAAAAATTTTGACAAAAAATGGCAAATTTCTGAAAGGTTCAAAGTGGTTATTTCCCTTAATTTGAGGTCCTTTGGTATAAATATGCCCTTTGCTGTGCATTGGAACATGGAACAAAAAAAAAAATTGAAAATTTTGACAAAAAATGGCATTTTTCGAATTTCTGAAAGGTTCAAAGTGGTTATTTCCCTTAATTTGAGGTCCTTTTGAAAGGTTCAAAGGTATAAAATATGCCCTTTGCTGTGCATTGGAACCCTTATGGAACAAAAAAAAAATTGAAAATTTTGACAAAAAATGGCATTTTTCGAATTTCTGAAAGGTTCAAAGTGGTTATTTCCCTTAATTTAATGTTCTTTTGTATAAATATGCCCTTTGCTGTGCATTGGAACCCTTATGGAACAAAAAAAAAAATTGAAAATTTTGACAAAAAATGGCATTTTTCGAATTTCTGAAAGGTTCAAAGTGGTTATTTCCCTTAATTTGAGGTCCTTTTGTATAAATATGCCCTTTGCTGTGCATTGGAATCCTTATGGAACAAAAAAAAAAATTGAAAATTTTGACAAAAAATGGCATTTTTCGAATTTCTGAAAGGTTCAAAGTGGTTATTTCCCTTAATTTGAGGTCCTTTTGTATAAATATGCCCTTTGCTGTGCATTGGAACCCTTATAGAGCAAAATACAAATTTGCCAAAATTGCACTTTTGACAAAAATTGAATTTTCAGACTTTTTGAAAAATCGTATCTCTTTTATTTAAATTCGCAGAAAATTCGTTCCAACGCCATTCGAAAAAGCATAAAAAATACTACAAAATGGCCTCTGTAGCTCCTCCCGTTACCGAGATATTGAATTTCAAAAAGTACCTAAAAAACCTCTCTAATACCCCCCCATTCTTTCAATTTTTTTGAAAAGTGAAAAATTTTAAAGTGCTTTTTTTGTGCTTATTTCACCTAATTTAATGTTCTTTTGTATAAATATGCCCTTTGTTGTGCATTTCCAAGACAAAGGGTTCTAACCAAACTTGCTTTGGCTGGACTTTATTGGATATAAAAAGCCATATCTATACATATCTGGATCAGGAATGAAGCGTTCTTTGATTTTTCACTCACAACTTCTAATCAACTACACGAAAAAATAAAAAAAAAACATATTTTCTACTGCAATTCCATAGGTTTGTGTACAAAAAAAATCGCTAACGCCGCCATTAAAAGTGACATTCTAGGCTTTCTTGTACAGAGGGCGGTGGCCATGAAGGTGCTTGTCAAAAATTCCAATATGGCGGAAGTATAGTGGTGATAGTTTGCATTGGTTTGTATTGTGGAAATTGAGCTGTTTGAGAATTAGATTAATTAAAAAAAAAAAATTTGAAAATACCTTTATAAAATAGATCTCAAAAAAGTAATATAAGGAACATGTAAACCGTTTGGTTCTATCTTCAACCGTTCGCCTGCTAGAACCTTCCAAATTGTGAAAATTCCAATGTTTAATAGTCAATATCTCGAAAACGACAATATTTAGAGAAAAACTGATTAGAGCAAAAATTCCTTACATTAGTCAACAGAACCAAGAAATAGCATCTGTTACTAGGATTGTCGAACAAAAATCCGTTGTTGCCACTAATTTTATTAAGTGAATTCTTAATGACCATAGATATTACTTAATAAATTTTTTGTTTCAAACACATGTATCATTTTTGGTGTCCTGAATATAGTACATCGCATTCTTAGTTGGCCACCCTGTACAGGGTGACCTAATTTGTTTGTTTTTATATGGAAACTGCCAGAACCCTTAACAAATTTAAAAATCAAAAAGGCGTTGCTGGGGTCTTTTTTCAAGGTGAGTTCGATGCCGCAAGCAGAATTTTGCTATCCTCTTTTGTTTTCTTGTAATTGTCAAACTTTGAATTTTTGACATTTTGGACAAGTTCCTGTAACTTCATTATTATAAGGGTTTGGTGAAAACAGCTTTTTTCTACTCCTACAGGGATATTGGTTCATTCCTTACCAGTTTAAAGAACGAACGAGGCAGGTTGCCAACGGTTGAACGAATACAAAATCGTAGACTTTTCGCAACTGTGCGATATGAAATAGACCAATCAAAGACAATCTTCAGCGTGCGATATGAAATAAACCAATTACAGCTAATCTTGAACGTAAACAAAATAAATTTTCTGATTTTCAACCTCACTGACAAGTTGGCATCAAAACATTGCATTTTGGCTTATGTTTTGAGGCAATGAAAAAGCCGTTCAAGTTTCAGTTAAATCAAAGAATAAAATAATAATAATTAATTACAAAAATCTGATAAAAATGGTTTCAACGAAATTAACTAACCAACATAAAACAAGTCATGGCTCGATTCGAAAAACTGTAATAATTATAAAAATAACGAAAAATGCCACTTTTATTTTTTTCACAGATTCTAAACTGTAAATTAGCAGCAGAATAAGCACGGAGGTAACCTTATATGAAGGATTTATTCAAACAAAACACACATTCACTTTGGCATTATTACATTTTTATTATTTATGGAAAAAAGGTTATAAGTACTGCAAGTATGGAAATTTCAAAGCCATTTCCAATGCGTAATGATAGACAATACTTTTCATTAGGCTACTCTGAAATATACTATTTTCATTACCATCACCAAGAATGGAAAAAGCCATAGCGGACGTGTAATGAACGATACTTCAGACTCTGAAAACCGTTTACATCACTCACACAATATGCTGCTTGGATGAAAACATTGACATTGCTAGTGTCAATTTTTTGTTTGATATAAAATTCATTTCATTCATGCGCGGATATAGGTATGTGTTTCTGGGATTACACCAAGGCTTTTGACAGATGTCAGCATGGAAAAATGATAGAGATGTTAACTGATATTGGACTAAATGGAAAAGACAGCAGAATTATCGCTAACCTTTACTGGGGCCAAGAAGCTACAGTCACAGTTGAAAATAGGCAGACAGAATACATTAACATCAAAAGAGGTGTACGACAGGGTTGCATACTGTCGCCGCTCCTGTTAAATCGTTATTCAGACCAGGAGGCTCTAAAAAACACAAATCGAGGCAAATATAATATTCGCTATGCTGATGACACCGTCATGTTATCGGACAGTATAGAGGGGCTACAAGAGTTGTTAGACAGGGTCAACCAAACTAGTGAGAAGTACGGGCTGAACTTAAATGTCAATAAGACCAAATATATGGTGATTAGTAAAAATCCAGTCCAACCAGGTAGCGTGTATATAAACAATAAACCAGTTGAGAGGAAGGCAAAGTTCACTTATCTCGCCTGCACGTTGAACGGGGACTAGAATCACTCACAGGAGAAAAAAACATAGAATTGAAATAGCGAGAAGTACGTTTATGCAGATGAGACTACTCCTGTCAGGTAGAGATCTGAATCTGGCTCTAAAGAAGAGAATAGTCATGTATTATAGGTATACCTATACTACACTCTTCCGTACGGTGTGGAGGCTTGGACGCTATGGAAAAAAAGCTGCAAGCTTTTGAAATGTGGATTTTCAGAAGAATTTTTAGAATCTCTTGGATAGAAAGAATTACAAACGAAGAAGTACTCCGAAGAATAGGATCTAAGCCAGAAGAATTTTATCGCTGGCTAACCTACGAAAATGGTTTGGACCAACATCTACTGAACTGTTCCGATGCGCAGCCAATAAGATCTAGAAGAAGAATAAGAATAAGAAGAAGATCAAATTTATGCAGATATTTGTCGTAGTATGACATTCATTTTATATACAGCGCAGTCTTGTCACTATCAATGTTAACGTATTTAAAACAAATTAGCATGTTAAGGGATGTAAACGTTTTTCAGAGTCTGATAATGAAAAGTATCGTTTAATACACGTCCCAAATGGCTTTTCAGGTTCTATTTTTGACATTGGTAAAGAAGTATACTATTCCGGACGTCCTCATAGTACATTTTAGGAATGCACACACTGGCGCGAATAATTCGGTGCGACGGCGAAATTTTCGCCTCGCGAAATATTCGTCGACTCAAAGTCTTTGGCGTATAACGAGGAGCAACAAACTGGCGCGAAAATTTCGCCTGGTAACAACGAAACTCCAGCGAATTTTATTTCTTTCGCGACAAGCCGCGTTTTCTGTCGTTTTCGTTGCGAATCAAAGATGGCTTCAACTGAAATGATAATAGAGTTTGTGAAGAAATATCCGATTTAAGTCTTCTCGTAAATTGGTATATCGTTTTTCGATGTCATCTTTAATTAGATTTAATATTTATAAAAACGTTTTTTATCTAGTCGCAGTTGTGGCATGAGTGTATGAAATTCGCCTTTTTCTTTTCTTTCCAAATTCATATCATGTGTCCAGAGCTTTTTTCTAAAAGAAAAACACTTTTTTTTTTTTCACTTTTTATTACTCAATTGACGTTAAACATTTTCCTGTCCTGTAAATGTTAAGGCGCTACTGAATTTAAAGTTCCCACATAATTATATTTAATAAAAAATTGTTAGAATGCCTTACTTTTCACCTTCCTCATCTTCTAAAGCAGCCAATAATACTATTGCTTCTTATTCAGAGCTTGAAGAATCCATCTTTCTATATAATTAATAAAAAAATATGTCTTATGAAATTTTTGCGCAAGTGTACCCACAAATTTTGACTTCCTACGTGTCGCGAAATATTCGCGCAAATGTGATAGGAGAGACGAATTTTTCTACCGCCTGTGTCGCGAAATATTCGCTTCGTTATCGCGGCGAATCAATTCGCGTCAATGTGTGCATTCCTTTTCTTGACAATGAAGAACGAACCGAGAAATAGATAACTTTCAAAGTAGTGTAATGAAAAAGTATCTTTTTCAGTACTACCTTGCACTGTGACACTCAAATGACACAAACCAAAAATAAATAAAATACTAATAACAGTATTTGGAGCAGTACATACTTACAAAAGAGATGGTATACCATCCCACCACCTCAAATATTACCAACAAACGCACTTTTTAGATATATCACAACATTTTAAATACACTTACCGAAATAAATCTATAATTGTTAAAAAAATATGTACAAAAAGAGTTGAAATAGTTGGAGCGGAACAGATAAAAAAATATAAGTACTACAAAATGTTATAAATACTGAAAATACACACAAAAATCACTTAAAGAAATATATAAAAATGGATAACAACATCTGGCAGTGGCTGGACTATCACAAGTCTTCACAGGACATCTTAAATCGTAGTAACTCATCCGCAAGTTCCTAAAAACACATCGGTTATCTTAATTTGCGCCTCGGATAAGTGAAATAACCGTCATTACCTTGGGTAAACCTTGCCTCAAGGGTGTTTTAGCAAACTTTTTGACGATACCGCTAAACTGATTGTATAAATCCAAGAGCTTTGATAGCGGAAACCCTTCAGTGGACTCGACAGTTTCTTCTAATACCCTCTCCAATTCAGTCTCTGAACATTCGATTTGTTTGGTTGTTGTATCATCTGAAACATAATATTAAGAGTACTGGTCACTGCGTTAGAAGATCTTCGGCAAATTTTCTTGTTAATGCTGGAGGAGATATATTAGATTTACAAGAACTTGGTGGATGGGAATCAACGAAGGTTGCTAGAGGGTATCTAGAAGAAAGTGTGTCCAAGAAAGTTTCCATTGCTCGCAAAATTCAAATCGGCGGTGGATTAAGTCCTAGGGAACCGGATGAAATGGAGAGGAATGCATACTCGGCCATTAATCAGCCTTCAGAAGACATAGTTATGATTATGGACTCCAAAGGCAGTGGAGTATCCGTTAAGTTTGAAAACTGTCAAAACATTGTTTTGAATATTCATGAAAAGTCGTTGTAATATTATTCTGTTATCGAACCTGTTGTCCTTCGTAACTAATGTATTATTAGTAACTAAGGTTTTATGAAGGAATTAGTATATTTATGATGTTGATAATTATTAATAAAGATTTCATATAAAATCGTTTTAATCTTCAATGATACGATAAAAGTCCTTAAAATGATTAAATCTGGGCAAAGATTCCTCCTGATGAACATCCTGGATCCCATGACGGTGCCTACTTATTATTTGCCACATTGCTTTATTGGGATTTGTAGAAGTAAGAATCAAGTTGTCATTTGCCCTGATTTTGGCCTCATTTATAGATTGCCTATACCTTTTTTGATGGTATTTGTACAGATTTTCTATATCTGGAATGTTGTATTGTGATTTGAGCTCACATAAAAGACTGAGATGCTCCCGCATTGCCCTAAGATTATTGTCAAACCACGTAATGGTACAGGATTGGTCAGATCTCACAATATAAGATTTTTCTGCGAAAGAATCTAAATACGCATTTTCCAAGATCGTTAGAAATGATTTGAATTTATAATTAACATCAGTACTTTCGGTGAAAAAAATTAAATATGTTAAGGACGTTTACAATGACCACACATGTGTCATTAGTGTCATCCTTCTTAAAGTGTACTAAGTGAACCCAGTGCAAAAAAATCAGAAGAAATTTATTTTAAGTTGCGTAAAAAAGCTACCATGTGATTAAATTAAATGCCAAAGTTGCTAAATTAACAAAATACAAGGAAACAGCCCAATTGCTAATTCTAAACATTGCGTTTTTCTTTCGCATATGAAGAAAACCAGATTCAAGATGGTATTCACAATAAACAAGTAATTTTTGAATCAACCAATTCCTCATTTGCAGGTTAAAACCAGGGAAACAAAATATCAAGATATACAAATTTAAATTTTGACTATATCACGTAACTTACCACATTCATGCAAGGCTTGGTCTATATCATCAAAATATAGGGGACTATCTAACAATTCCGAGGGACTTAATAAATCGTCCACGGCTTTATTACAGCTTGGAGGTCTAAAAATTACAATGTTTCTCTACAATCAGATTAAAAAAAAGCGTATTACGAACCTTGCTACTTGGGAAGATGAGATCACTTTTAGACTATCACAGCTTGAACTCGAAGCGCCGATAGCTTCGTTAGTTCTATTCGGCAGACTTTCCGATGGCAACGGTACTTCAATTGTACTGCTATCGGGATCGTTTTTTGATTCGTCACTCGAAAGTTGTTTAGCTTTCTAACAGTTAACCAATTTAGTTTAAAACTGAACGTTACCTTGCTTTATCTAGAAGTTACTGTCGCTTACCTGTTCAGTGTTTGTACTACAAGCATTTTTACTCAGATTATTTTGCGACGTATCCAATCTGGGTTTCTTCCTCCTTTTTACGTAACCATGTCGCCAGTTTAGACGAAGTTTTCGTTTTCTAGTAGGGCTTAACCGTTGCCGTGGTACGTCATTCGAATTATTAACATTTTTCGCTGCAGGTGTCGCTTCAACGTCCAAATTGTTGCTAGCTACATCTGGAATTTAACATGATCGGTATTTATTTATAAACAAAAATAACAAACGGTCATTTTTAAATAGTCCCCTAAATAGAAATAGCAGCAAAAAATCTATCTTCAACTGGAAAATCAGTTGGTAATTTTAGTAAAACGTTGACATTTAAACAGAGTTATTAAAAAAATGATAAGCTTTGATTTATAGGTTGTAGTTTTTTAACTCTAAAACTGATTATGAATCCAATATGGCAGCCAAAACTAAAACCTAAAGCGGAATTTCTAGATTGTCGCAACACAACATAAACAGAGGGGTAAACTGCTGAGTAAAATTTTGTACACTAATTCCTAATATGCCAGTATTGCCCACTAATTTCTTCTAATGCCCAGTAAGTCTTAATAATTAACCTAACCTAACCTCGAGCCTAACCTAGCCTAACAATACCCACTAACTTCCTGAATTATCACAACTGGAGAGTCTCAAAAAAACTTTTTTTAATTAAAAAAAGTAAAAATGAGAAAATATGCGTGCAACGATTTAACCGGAAGTAGATATCAACTGCTGCTTATTTTAAATAGGACACCCTGTATATTTTGTTATTTTTTGTATTCTACGTCAAATTCTAGACATATTTCGAGTATTAATGTCATATACCTGTCTGTATCCATTTCTGAGATATTTAAAAATTTTATATACATCAGGCAAAGTTTTTTTTTGGTATTTGTGTTTTGTCATGTTAGACAAGGTTTGTTCTGGGAATGGGTGCATAAAAACGTCAAAATATATAATACAGTGTGGTCAAAAAATCAGTTTTAAAAAAGACAGAAAGTCTAGAGTCTCAAACGGAACACATTCTTATAATTCTGTCTGATTCTCTGTTCAAAATTAAAGAAGTTTGTATTAGGCCACTTATTTAAAAAAATCACTTTTTAAATTGATACATTGAACCACCCTGTAACTGTCAAAATAACCGAATTAATGAAGGTTAAAGTAGTTGTTGTCAAATTTAGGCAAAACTGTCTTTATTGCTACACACACAACACTTGGCACAAACCTAGCACAATGATTGCCAAATCTAGAGTAGTAGCAAAACTGTAGAAATACAATCATTAAGGTCGATTTTCGCTTGCAGTAACTGGCCAACATAACGCCCAAAACCCATCAGGATAGTGGCGGTGTTTCAGGCAAATTTGACCCTTACCAAAATTGTCTATTGCAAAAACAGTTTTTCAAAAAATTTCCAAGCATTACGTCGTGGTAGATCTAGTAAGTCACGTGACCGTTTTTCTTTATTTTCTATAGTCAAATTAGCCTTTAACGAGTCAAAAAATGTTTGCGGTGCATCCTGTCACTAAACCGTAAATAACACACGTGTATTTGTAGCACTTTGTATATACTTTTATATGTCGATGGCCAATGAAATGAGCTTCCCATTGGTTTGCGTAGGAAGGCGTAAACGTTGACCAATTTTTTTGGAGTATCTTTTTGTTTAATTCTCAAAAACTCGCGTAATTGCACTATCTTTGGTAGATTTTTATACGTCAATGGACAGTCAATGAAGTGAGCTTTCTAAAATTATCTCTATTTGGGTTGATAGGTTAGACGGTTTGGCCCCTAGAAGGCGTCAAATTTGACCGATTTTTTTATCACTTTTTTGGTGTATCCTTTTGTTTAATCCTCAAAAACTCGCTTAATTGCCATACTTTTGGTAAAGTTTTATACGTCAATGGATAGCCAATGAAATGAGCCTTCTAAAAATATCCCAACTGGGGTTAATAGGTTGGACGGTTTGGCCATTAGAGGGCGTCAAACTTGACTCATTTTTTCATGACTTTTTTGTTCAGTCGTTAATAACTAGCTTATTATTTGCTAAACTGTATAAACTTTTATATGTCAATAGATAGCTAGTGAAATGAGCTTTTTATTGACGTATAAAAGTTGATTGATTAGTTGTACGGTTTCGCCGCTAAAGAATTTGACAATTACAAGAAAACAAAAGACGATATCAAAATTCTGTTTGAAACACTGAAAAAATACCCCGGCAACCCCAACCTTTTTGATTTTTAAATTTCTTAATGGTTCTGGCAGCTTCCATATAAAAACAAGCAAATTAGGCCACCTTGAACAGGGTATCCAAATAAGTGTGTCTCCCGGTTTTTTTGACTAAACCATAAATTGACACCGTTTTAATAACATTAAATTTTTGCTTTGTTCTTGAGTTATTTTTGAAAAACCCAAATTTAAATTTTAACTTTTCACTCACCTGGAGTTACCATATAAGGCGGCAAATACTTCGCTGTACAGGCTTTCCTTTGTTTTCGTTGCGTTTTGATACTTTTACACTTCTCCTCAAAATCACTATCCATTTCAGTCTTTATCAAAGTGTAAGCGTAATCGCGCAACGAACAAGCCCTGTGCCGTATTTGCTTATCGGCAGAGCTCCTAAAGTTGATATTACGCTATAATTGTTAGATGTTAGCCGAAAGTATGCACTCACCTGGCAGGGTTATATTCTAAGGCATTCTTACATATCAAATCGATGTCATTAAGAAAGTCTTTGGCACATTCATAGCTATGAAAATCAACCTTCATCATCATAGTCTCCAAATCCATAGGCTGCTTTATAATCTCTGTATAATCAGGTACTTCTTCAGTGTCCACCGGTTTGGTAAACATAAAAAACCTGACAAAACACGCACAATATGACTAAAACAATATCAGTGACACACACAACGACAACTTACAACTTATTATTAGCGAGCTTTTTACACATATCTCTTAAAAATATCCGTAATTCCCGTAAGGTATGTTCTTCAGTCTCATACATTTTCTGAGCTTGTTCCTCAGTCAATGGTGGTGGGGGAGGGGTAGGCGCTCTCATTAAGGGAGGTGGCGTTTTCGGACGCTCCCGAGCCGATTTGACCGGTTTAAGGCAATTGTCTAACAACAGGGACTTGAAAAATTGACGACGCTCTTCCGCTGTTGCCGGATGTACTTCCTGAATTTCTTTCCGATAATGTGAAAATACGTCTTGCAACTGGAAACAGGCATATAAAGTATGCAAAAGGGTTTTTGTAAACATTTATCATGTTACCTGGTCTGGAAGTTGGTTGTACATGACTTCAGCGGTGACAATAAATAACATGGGGATATTCGGTTCAATTCCCTTAACTTGCGATAGAAAAATGGCCTTAAACGTTTCGGATACTAACTCCCATAAACGATCAATGCTTGGTATGTAAACGATACTTGGAATGTTCCTTTTTGCCTCATTTAAGATCTATTCAATCAATAAAAATCCATATTTGTACTAATAACCACAATCATTCTTTAAATAATTAACCTGTATACACGCCTCTTCAGGACTTCTACCTGGTTCTCTAAACAAAGACGTTATGTCCAAGCAATATGAATGAATATGTTCCATTCGAAATAATAGAGCAGGCGCTACATAAGTAGTTTGGCCGTGCTCAGGACCATCTCCGGCTAAAAGTAACTGTGCCGGTTTCAAATTGGTCGAGAGCTTAACCCTAGAAAGTTTTATAAACAAGAATTTAAATAAAGAGATATTTTTTTACAAAACTTACAAAAACATTTTTTGTGTAACAATAAACAAAGTGATTCAAGGTATATTAGATATCTAGAAAGCTCTTTTTTTTTGATATTTGGACTTTGGAGTATAACCTAGATGGGGTTTAAACCATTTTCCATTTTGCAATGTTGCAAGATCAACCGAAAAGAAGCACCGCCTTATCTCCTCATTACCGGGTTAAATTCGCTGGCAAAGTATTTGAAATCTCACTTTGTAATCACATAAATATGCAAAGTAAAGACCAAATTTGCTTTGTTAAAGAAATACAGAGTGTTGAATTTCATTTTCTTTTAGTTTTAACCCCCTAAACTTTTTCTAGTGCGCCAATGATATGTTTTTCTTAAAAATTCAATGCATGCATTTTTATTTTCAGAAAAAACATCTCAATTTTATGCTGCACTATGGTAGAGAAATTGGAGTGGTTTTTCTGATAAATTTGTAATATTCTGGAAAACTGTGACGGGTACAGAAAAACTAAAGAGGCAAAAAAATGCTAAACTGAACCAGGAATTAGAATCTTTTATAAAAAAAAATTATTGGCGCACCAGAAAAAAGTTTGTGGAAAGAGAAAGGGGGCCTAAACATAAAAAAATAACACCCTGTAGCGTTTTGATAAAAATTGACTTATCCAATAACAGTCCAGATTTGAGCTAAATATCTGAAAAACTGTAAAAACTATAAGGAAAAACTAAAAAATGCAAACTTTAACACTCTGTATTTCTTGCATTTTTGAAATATAGTTTATATTTATTATTTTTAGACGTAGAATACGCGATTTAAATTAGCGTATTAAAACCTGAAACACTGAATACTTTTGCGTCAATTCATTCTGTTGATTTTTGTCTTTTCGTCGATATTTGTGTTGGATACATTATCCAACATTATTTATATTATGTTTCAGTTTTTAGTTTAGAATTGGCAACTGTGTGTGACAGCTGCCAGTTGTCTTTAAATTTAACTTTCCTGAAGTTTTATTGGTTAAGTTAGTAGTTCATTACCTTTAGAACTATTTCAACTATTATAATGTGCCTAGCATGTTCTTTCTATTAAAGCACTATTGTTAGCTCATTGTAAAGTGTGTTCAACTCAATAATCATTCTATAAATGATTAAGTAATTGTTGTGTGTTTATTATTACAATCTACAGTCGCAGTCCATAACTGCAATTTACAATTTGCCAAGTTTACCAAAAATATTTTCAATATGGCAATTAAAAAAAATACACAAATTGGCAAAACAAATACACTAACACCCTTAGATAATGGTAGATTATCTATCTGAGTTGTAGTAATAGTAAGATTATTAAAAATGTGCAGGTTTCAACAAAGTGGTGTTGACAAAGAGTTTTTAAGTAACATGTGTACAAGAGATCAATGCCGCATTCGTTTTCAAGCTCCATGGAGCGAGCAGAGCGTTTGAACGTCACAATGACGTAATTTGGCAGTTGATCAAATTATGGTTTTGCCAAATTACGTCATTGTGACGTCTAAAACGCTCCATGGAGCTTAAAAACGAAGGCGGCCCAATAACCTATTCTGATGACGTAATTTAGGTGAATATGACCATCACATCACATTCGTTATGGCAGACTGACACAAGTTTTTCCTTACTGAGCTATCTGGGCCACTGATTTTTAATAGTTCTTATCATCGATAAGAAAAAAACCGACTACGCCATTGGATTCTACTTAAAAAGTTCTCTCTGAAACTGTCTTGACGTTTTCTTCACTAATTTTCAAAGAAAACTCGCATCTTTGAAACAAAAGAATGCCAGGCATCTGAACTATGAAAAATAGCTCGTCGACAGATTTTCTTAAAATTCTTCATCTCAACACCCCAGAAAATAAACAATTTTAATTAAATTTAGAAAATTAAACGCTATAACTATCATCTATGTCAGCGGAACTATTCAGTAATCTAAACAGAATCCCAGGGTTCGACGAAACACAGTTTAAGAAACACCGTTCCAGAGTATGTATTCACTTTTCATATTTGCTCAAATAAATGCAAATATTTGCTAATTGTTTGTCGATATTAGTCGAATGATGCGTAGTTTAGTCAATATTTATTTTTTATAGTATATTTTGAGCAACACAAAAAATGTTGGGTGCACTTACTTCGCTAAAGCTGGATTCAAACCATGCGGAAAGCTCTGCTCTAAAGTAGACAAAGCTCTCTTAATTGACGGTCCTAGTACCGGTTCCAAAATTGGAATCATCTTTTTGCCCAAATCAGACGATATTCGTTGCGATGCTGGCACTAGCATAGATTTAGCCCTTAGAAAGTCGACTTTTTCCACCTGAGCACAAAACGCAATCAACAAACAAACATAAATAATGTTGAAGTCAAGTTTACCTTAACTTTCTCCGGCTCTAATAGAAGTCGGTGTTCAGAATTATACACCTGAGGATAAGTGCGTCGAAAACTTTGTATCACAGCTTCGGAACATAGTGCTCGTAAATCAGATCCGCAATATCCGACCGAATTTTCGGCCAAATGGTCTATTAATTCGGGACTAGGTGGTTGTGCCCACTTTGCTATATGTACTTTGAGAATTTCCTCACGTTCCTAAAATCCCGATTGGTCAATTCAAAGGTAAAACCAGAAATTAAACTTAAAACTTGCCGATTTTGATGGCAGTGGAAAGAATAATTCTCTGTCAAACCGACCAGGTCTTCTTAACGCCGGATCAATCGCGTCTATCCGATTAGTGGCACCAATAACGATAATTTCTCCTCTATTACTTAAACCGTCCATTAAAGCCAACAAAGTGGAGACTATACTGGCATGAAACTGGTCTTGTCTAGATGACCTGACAGGAGCCAATCCGTCCAGTTCATCAAAAAATATTATGGACGGCTTCATTTTTGCGGCCTAAACATTCCAATGTAGCATATGACAACGTCGGACACTCTCAAACTCACCTCTTCAAACAAAAGCCTCAACTGTTTCTCAGATTCCCCTATCCATTTACTCAACAAATCGGCCCCTTTTCGCATAAAAAACGACACTTTCCGTGCTCCAAAGCTACATTCGTTAGCCAGAGCTCGCGATATTAAAGTTTTACCAGTGCCAGGAGGGCCGTGGAATAAAACACCTCTAGGTGGTTGCACCTAGACAATATTACAATAATTGAGAATTTAGTAAAATGTTAGGAATTATTTTGGTACTAATTTTTGGCTTAAACTTTTTAAACCACATCAAATACTGTTCTCGCGGAGTGAGTTTACCCGTGCGTCACGAAGGCTACGTCATTTATAATCATATGAATCAAATCAAGTTTTCGTCAACAAACCTGTTGTGTTCATATTATAGAAAAGGGCGTGTCTAAAGCTTCGTTACGTTTAAAATTTTGCGAGTATTGTCAGTCAGAAAGTAGAGATCTTTGGCTGCAAATTTGCACTAAAACAACCTTATACCAAAGCAAATCAAAAATATCTTGACCGAAATAACATTTTTTATTTATGCGAAGTCTCCGTTTGGATCATAGAATTCCGTCTAAATTTGAAACCTAATTTATTTACCAAAATTTGCAGAGACGTATCACCAATATGTAGTATTTCTTTAACTTTAAGCTCTTGATTTAGGTTCTGGATGGTTACATGTTTCTCTAAAATAAATACAACAAATTAAAAAAAATTCAATAAGACGTTCTGAGTGATGCTGTAGTATCTCATATCTCATTTTCAGGTTGCAATCCACTTATTTTATTTTAAACTCGCTGGAAAACATTTTAGACGCTTATTTTATTTTTTCTATGACATTATTATTAATATGTTTCAAGAAATTTTCATGAAAAATCTATAATGCAACCCAAAAATCTCAGTCTCTGGAAACAATGAAATGTTAATAGATGTTTTCTTACAAAAGTAGATATATTTTACTATTATTAACATACTATCGTTGTACATATTATATAATGTATTTCGAACATCCATTTTAATGCTTTCAGATAAATCAGTGGTCTTGGCCCGTCGATAACGTCCCGATTTACGTTTTCTAGGTGAGGAAATCATAAGATTACTTGCTTGCTTTTTCCGAATCGAATAAACAGTTTTGCAGGAAATTTTCAAAGCAGCTGCAACCTTCTAGTATCAAAAAAAAAAATACATCAGTAAGAATATGTCAGGTCTTAAAATTTCTTATTTTCTTCCTGAACAGATGATAAAGCTTCTAAAGGTCCTCCATTGGTTTTTCCCAATTCAAAATATTCACAAAGGTTAAGAATTAACTGCTGGGCTTGTCTGTGGAGAATTTTTCCAGGCATTTTCTAAAAAAATACTGTAATAGTAAGTAATTCCGAATTTAGGAAAAACCAAATGGCTAAATAAAAACCATAATAGACACTCCCACTTTTTTTTCAAAACAGGTTAGTAATTGTGCCAATTTTGGTTAGATCGTGACAGCCTTCATAAAAAAAATAAAAATATTAATAATAATATTATGAAAGTACTTACAGAATGTTAAAAGCGTAGAAACAATAGCTCTTAAAAGAACTGTGGTGGTGTGGTAAATAGAAAACTTTATAAATGATTAACAACACAAAAAAACGGAAAAGAATTAATAGTAAACAAATCAAATAAATTTCGATGGTTTTCAAACTGACAATGACTGAAATAGAAGCGCTAATCAGTAAATGTTTTTTTTTGGAAGACATTCAATTCACAGATATTTACCCTTTCTGAAAGTGAACAATAGACAAGGATAAAGTCACTAATGCATGTCTACTTCTAAATCACAGGGGGATGACGCACGGGTAAACTCAGTCCGCGAGAACAGTAGCTATTTCAGTTTTTTTAGTTACATACAGGGAAGCCCAAAAACGGTTGGTCAGTCCCCAGTGAAAAACCCTGAATATTATAAAATTTTTGAATTCTGGTCAAAATTCTAAACATATTTTATAAAACATTGTAAAAAAACGCCACGGTTTTCAAGATATTGACTATTAAATATTAGAATGTTCAATACTTGGAAGTCTAGAGCAGGCAAACGGTTGAAGATAGAATAAAACGGTTTACATGTTCCTATATTACTTTTTTCTATCTGAAATCTGAGATCTAGCTTATGATAAAATTTTGAGTAGGTATTTTTTATCAGATCACAATCGAGATACACCGATGAGAACCATCGATCAATTACTTAAAAAATTGCCAAAAGCCCTAAGTTATTTAATGTTTTCAAAGCATAAAACCATTCTGTGAACAAATCTTAGTAATACTAATATTGAACTAACAGACCATAATAATTGCTGATCTAGGGATTAATAGCCTTCGATTGAAACAGTTCTGCTTCTAAACACATTTAAACCACCATAACTTAATTATAATATTGCTTTGGTAAATAAATAATAAAATCTAGAATTATAAAAAATTTAACTACTTTTCTAACCCAACTGAACGTCTTACTTACTTGAAACTGTTTGAAAACCTCCGGATACATCATGGGAAGCACAACCATTTCCTTTAGACATCTGATGTGGCTATCCAGACCGCCTATACTGTTAAACCTAACTGACTGATCCAAAGTTTCGGGTTGAATCGGTACTATAGAGTTGCTTCCCCCTCCACCAGTTTTCATCATTTCCTTTTTCGAGTTGTGGCTTTTAGGTGTTTTGCTGCACCAAAATTCAACCCCAAATGACATTTTACAGCAAATAAAATGGAGAGTAAACTTACCGACATCTATCGGAGGAACTCGATGAGGAATCAGAACTTGAACTCTTCATGCGTCGTGTAAACCTTCTTCTACTATGAATACCCCGTTGAGGTCTTAATACGGAGGTTTGCACTAAAAATTCAAAAAGTTGTACCGAACCGTTCACTGTAATTTACTAAACCTACTATTTTTAGAAGCGCCCTTCGGCTCTCTTTTTCGCAACAGATACTTTCGAGCACCGTCTTCCGTCTCCGAACTTTCAGACTCGTCACTGTCTTTGTCACGTGCAAGCCTGACTCTGGTCTGTCTAGTTCGCAGAGTCCGTGGTATTTGTCTTTCTTGATCTTCGTCCTCATCAGAGCCAGTAATAGCATCATGCTTATTTGCAGTTTTATCCTCCATTACTTCTGCTTTAACAGTCATCATATGAAACTTACAGAGGCATATCGGAACAAACTTTTAACAGAACTTACCTTTAGTTCCGTTAACTTCACTCTGATCCCCATTCTCTTTACTGGATTTAGAATCATCATCTTCAGTGATATGTTCCATTTTGACTGCCGCGGTCTTAGAATTTCTACTTTTTACATTAGTGACTATTTCATTTTTATTTTCTTCAGCTTCATCGACCTTTCTTAAATTTCGGTGATCGATCACGACATGCCTGACGGGACGCCTTCTACGCCGTATTTGAGGGACTTCCTCGTACTCTTCATAGTAATAAGTTGGTTTAACGAGTCTTCTCCTAGAGTTTCGTCTGACAGGTTGAGCGATCTGAAGTATTCAAGTGTTAGTTTACGATTCAGCTGGTTTATAGAGCTACTCTCGGTTCCAGATGAGGTGGCAGTGACGACATTAATTGTGACGTCATATTGAAATTCGCTCATTTCTTTTTTTGGATATTTTGTAGTTGCCAGCTTGAGTGTTTCTTTCCGGTGATTTAAAAAGTTTAGTTATTGTTGAACCAGACATTTTGTGCGGTTGCACAGCATTTTTTTTAAAAACTCTTCGTCTAGATCTCCGTACTTAATCAATCATCATCATTATCAAATCAATCAAAAGAAGTGGTTTTACTCATTCTCAGATATACAGGGTGTTTCAGAATACATATTACAAACTTAAGCACATGTAGGAAATGCAAATGTTCTCAGGTCTACATCGTGGTGATGTTTTCTGAGGAGTCCACCTTGAACTCTTTTTGTGATGCGCCACTGAAATTTAAGGGCATTTTCTTGTTCAATTTAAACAATTTTTGTCTCTCGAAAAAGGTTTCCTAGAAATTTTGAGTCAATTTGGCTTATTGACTCAAAGGTAAATATTTTCCCGATTTTCTTTTACTAACTAACTAACTAACTTAATCAGGAAAGTGCTTTTTGGGTAATTCTGCAATAAAAAGTGAAGCAGAAAGGAACTTTTTGAAAGGACGTTCAAAAACCAACTGACAGGGACAAGACAACATGGATACCACCAACGGACAACGTAAAGTATTGACAAACCATTTTTCTTTCAATAATAATTGAGAAACCAACAAGAAAAAATTAATAATCACACTAAAACAGACAACATGACAAGCGCTGAACGGGGCCGAACTGAAACGTGCCTCGTGACGTCACACGGCACTCAGACCAAAATTCGTCATTTTGACGCGCTCGGTTTGCGTTCAAACTTCAATTGCTGATAAATTAATCATGCTTTGTCAGAAATAGAAAAAAAATTGCAGAACCGTTTATCATATGTAATTAATCAATTTAGCGAAATAAAAACAAGTGTGCAATGACCCATTAATACGTCACTGCCACGAGCGCTGGGGCGGACAGTATAAACCTACTTCTACGGTCTCGTGAACATCAGCAGCATCTCGACTGTCCTCTTCCGAATATGTAACATTCAAATTTGGATATCCAACTTTGTGCATTTGGCTGTCTGCCAGCCAACTACCTTCATTACGTGACCGTCTAGTAACCCGTTTAAGTGGACTTATCCCTCGTGCACCTAAATAAATAAGCGTTCTCACCTATAATTCTATAACTATGTAAGGTATAAAAATTTCAAAATTATGCACAAAAAATCAAGGATAATCATTAGACAAACTTTGAACATGTGCTCAAACACATGTGAGAGTCTTTAAATAACATAAAATCACAGTAGCAGAGACTTACCATCACTATCAGTATCAAAATGAATGGGAGAAAGATCAGCATAAGACTTCTGCCTTAGAGGTCTTAACGACAAGGCTGTACGTCGCAGGTTGTGATTTTTTTTAACCATTTTACTCGATCTGCTTGATCTACAAAATTATTCATTTTAGCTACAACAAATTTATGATGACTATATAAAAATATACCGCGAATTAGGGTAAAACTCATCATCGGAAAAATTATCATTATCCAACAGTTCATCTTTCATCTTCCTGTTGGCATAAACTGTTAACTTACTTCTTTCTAATGGTGCAGCACTATGTGTGGTTCTTGTAGCAGGACCAGCTAAAATCACTACCTACTCATTAACTAATCTCTAACAGTTAGGAGAAACAATTCACTACTACAGTTAGAGAACCTCCTTACGATTAAATTTGGATTCAAACTTTTGAGTAACGGCAGCAAGATTTGCTCGTCTGGCTTTCTGTTTCAGTTGCTCTTGAGTTTTGGATAAAGGACTGTTGGACGAAACCTCATCATCAGAATTGGAACGCTCTGTTTCACTGTCCGCCTCTTTGCAACTGGACGTTTCTAATTCTTGTCCATTTAGCTTAGTTGACCCCTATTTGTAATATCAAAAATATCGTTTAGAACGGATCATCAAAAATTAGCCACAAGAATTATCTTTTTAATAGTCTTCAAATGTTAAAGTTTTGAAATTAAGTGACATTCTCAAAAACTTAAATTTTTAAGGTTAGTTTATATCTAGATGTAGACCTACCCTCGTCTGGTGATGTTGAGTAGGTGGTAACTCGGATCGGCGAGTCTTCACCATAGTAAGGGACAAGGCTAATAAAATTACCAGAATTTTAGCAAAACTTGTAAGTCAACTTAATTGAAGAGTCAAAAATGCTAAAACCTTATGTCAAAACTAAAAAAATGTGGTAATGTGTCACCAGCAAAAAGTAAATTTGTAAGTTAGTGATGTGGTAAGCAAGTGCAATAATCATAAAATATAAATATAATTTCTAATGCTTCAGAGCCCTACCACACCAGGTTAATCATAAGTCTAGAAACTACTTAATATTTCTAAAACTGTTATAAAAATTCCTCGGCAAGTTTAAGTATTTTGGGTAGAATGCAACTACTAGATTTCAAATTACCAACTCTCCTTAATATGTAATATCTTTTTAGCAGTAATAGTAGCGTTTGCGCTGTATGTCCTAAACTAATGTCAAAGTCAAAACGCCAATTAGGTTAATCAATGATTGTCCAGCATACTTTAAACCAAGTTTAAGTTAAAGGTGGTTGAAACTGTGACAATAAAGATAAAAAAATCAAAGTCTGAACCACACTTAACTTGAACTTGGTTTAAACTAAGGTCGACGGTGTAAATTAACTCCAGAAAGTGACAAGTGATTACGGATGCACTAGAGTAGTAAAGAATCGCCCTTCAGGAAAGGAGATAATAGAAGGGCAATGTTTAAAGCCTGATTTGAAGGTAATCAGGAAATGATTGGTGAAAGATTTGAAACCCAAAATTACAACCTGAGTATGAGACAAAAAATGAGGCTACTTGTAAATCTATTGTTTGACAGACCAACAAATGATCTAAAACAGTCAACAGTTTAGCTCTCTGACTATATGGAAAAAAGATTAAGAACCATTCATAATCTTGTAAAAGATAAGGTAAACTGAACAAGGATGCAATTATAAGGAAAATGATTATGTGTGGTCATACCACCAAAAAAAAAAAAAAAGATAAGTCTGAAATTACTATGACCATACAAGTTCTAACATTGTGACACAAGACACAATAAAAAAATGTTTTCTATGGTATCACTTGACCAGCAGAGATAGATTAATCGGAGATAATAGAAACTTTTCGAGTGTTAGGCTATCTGGATAAAAAAATCGACAAGACAAAATAAAAAATAGATCCAAAGGAACTTACCAAAAATACACAATTAAACAACTTTTCGTTTTGTTTTTGGCAAAAATGTTGCTTTTTAATTATCCTTAGTTGGTTTTTTAATGAGAATTGGATCTAGGTTAAGGTTTAGTAAAAGACCAGTACCATACTAAACTTGCCGACGTTTTGCCAATTTTATTTAGGCTTCCTCATGACACTAAATAAAACTAAATTTTTGCATTTTATTGTAGTAACAAGTATATGTTGGAACAAACAATAATTCATACAAAATACGTCCCTTTCATGAAAAGTATTATGTGTTGATTAAAAGTTAAAATGGATAGGGCTAACAACGTTTAAGTCATTTTTTTAAATAAATAAATTGTTTATAAGTTGGATAGGTTTAACCAATCATTTTTTGATGAAAAATGATGACAACAAAATATTGCAACAAACCAAATATTTATCTATTTTAATTTTATTTATACAAGTTTATGCAATGGGTTTAGTTATTAAATGTGGAAAAAGAAAAAAATTAAGGTTTGTGACAAAGTCAGTGTTACTAAAAGCTATTTCTGAGAATTATAAAGCATCTAATTCAAATCTGTAAACCAAACAGAAATAATACTATGCTAGAAATTACTCTTATGAATGTCATGTGATAAACCCTCCAATAAATGAAATACTGAAAGTGCTATAAAATGATCTTAATAATTTACTTACAAACTACTACTTCTACTTTACAACTTATTCAACAAAAAACAAGGTTTTTCCAAATAAAATTAATTTGAAATTACCAGAAGGGCAGAATAACACACAGTCTTTTCCACTATAATTTTATTGTAGTCCTCTAAAAGGCTGGACATAGAAATGCCCATCATCAGGAGCTGGAAAATAAGACTCACTCTACCAAGGTGTACTTATGGTATGGTACAAAGTGAACAATGACAAAAAAACCTACCTTATCCAATATTTAAACTTGCTGCCATGCTGCACAGTTATGACTAGTGAGACCAGTAATGTGAAACCTTTTAGTGAAACTGAAACATAATAATTGGTTTAAAGGCTTATTATACTGTAAAAAATTTGCTAATGTAGTTTAAAGAGTAAAAAAGTTGCATATAAAGAAATTACTTCATATTTTGGAGAAAAAAAAGGAACTTAATTACATAGGTACATAATTAAGTAAAGACATAATAAACTTACACTAGACTATTGGAAAAACCGATTTAACATGGGCTATCCCTGTGTAAAAAAGTAGCAACCAAAGTTTACTGAAATATTGGAAAAGGTAAGTCTTTTTGCCATTGCTCATTTTGTAAGTTCACCTTGGTAGAGTGAGTTTAATTGTCCAGCTCCTGAGAATGGAAATTTCAAAGCCCAAACCCCAAAACTAGTCAAGCCTGCCTTTGCTTTTAGAGGACAACAATAAAATTATAGTAGAGAAGACCATCTGTTATTCCCCCTTCTGGTATTCCTACATCTCCACTGCAAGATAATGGAGATCAACTTCAGTTTAAATCAAAATTAGTTTGAAAATGCTGCTAATTGTATGTATTTAGTTGTAACAAATACATACATCACATTTTTATAACTATAGTTTTTGGAGATTACTGTCTGTTTTAACATATGGTTATTATTAGGGCTCATAATAGCTCATTTTAGGTAGAATGTTTAAGCATTGTGTGTGCTGTACAGCCTATTCAAAATCCAGTACAAAAATTACAGTTTCTATGCTGTATGCTGGAAATCGTTTTTAAGATGAGTAGAAAAAATTCTAACATTTCCTTTGCCTTTGTGTAGGTAAATAAATGAACATAATAAAATTACAAACATTAATATTTATTTTGTTTAAACAACCATTCAAATTTCATAAAATATTTGAATTACAAGTGCTACAACCAAGTACAATAAAGTACCTATCCCAAGATAAACTCCTCAGTTCACTAGCTTTGAAAAATCAATAACCCAACAGTAAGACAAAGGGCGTCTGCTAGAAATTAAAGTTTGCAACTTAAAACATCAGCCAACACATAACAGTGTTTATAAAAAAGTTATAATGATCTGGGAATATCTTAAAGTGCATTTCACAAGGACGTGCATTGTGCATAGTACGCCATTGCAGCTGCAATAATAGCTTAGCCAAGAAACGACTTTTACACTGCCAAAACACCTCCAAATATGCAGGAAATAAGTTAGTAGAATCGTACTTAGAGGAGCCAAGACATGGGACCAATGTTAACGTGAAAAACTAGATAAAACCCTTATAAATTTAAAAAGGAAACGACCATTCAAAGAGCAAGGAAAGCAAAGCAAGTCACGTAGTCGTTAGTGGTGATTAAAAAGTAGTCAGGCTTATGCAACAGCGACAAAAATTCAACGTAAATTAGAAGAAATGAAAGCGAGTACTTACCGGATAAAAATGTATCACGTACCGCTACTGTTTTTGTTATAAAGTTTGTTTAACAATGAGAAATTGGGAAGTCTTCACAATTCCAAAAGAAAATTCAACAATCAAAATCTGCGCGACGTTGCCAACTGCAGCCTTCACCTAGATGATTGTTTGCTCCAATCACATTTCAGCAACATCAACCAAAACTAGTGCATTGTCCTTTTCTATCTGAATCACTTCGAGTGAAACAACATTCTCGTTAAAGGGAAACGCCTGCGCGCAATATTTTTCTATTCAAAAATTGCGACGTTGTCTCATTTCACTATTCAAATCATGACATCTGTCAACTTTAGCATGCAGTGTGCTGTCAAAATGTTTATTATGTTCCTGTCAGCTAAAACAGCTGTTTCCTGTTTTGTATTTTGAATTTGATGTGTATCACATTTTTTTCGAATAAGTACATAATTTTAATGTTTATCCTTCTAAAACGCTTATTGTTTTATTAATTATGGTGATTTTATTTTAATGAGTTCGAGTTACATTGAATCGCACTTCACTCTGGAACTGATTAACAATGCTCTGAACAGCAAGGACCCAACTAACTATAATGACCTTATCATGTTGAACAACAGGCTTTTTTGTTCTATTAATTTATGAAGTAATAATCCAAAGTTATTTACAGTAAAGTGTAGAATCGCATAGTTATAATGATTCAATTTTAATAGAATGTGATGAATATTTACATTCATCAGGTCAAAATAAACACAAAATGGTTAGCATTGGTCAAATTTTGCAATACATAAAAGACAATACAAGTAAGTATTTATGTGTGCATTCAGTTTAAAGAAAATCAAGTTTTATTATACTTTTTAGTTGACTACATAGACATTGATTATTCCTTATGGCTGACATGGTGCTTGACCCCTCTTCTGGTTACATTTCTTTTGCCATTAGTAATAGGTTTATTACTGTACTTGAGCGCTTTTATGTTGTATATCTATAAACTACATTGGGGTCGTTTGAGGAGTGCCTTAATTGCTGCCGATAAATGGGAAACAGCTAGGAAGTTTGTAGCCATTATTTGGGATGCTCATGGATGGATATGGCATGGTAAAAAACGCTAATCATCTTATTAATCTGTACTTTGAAGTGCAATTGATTTCTACCATAAATAATGAGATAGTGCTCATCAGGCTTATAATTGAACATTTAATTTAATTGAACAGACATTCATTCACCTGGCCTGTTAACATGCCTGTTGAGTTAGCAATAAATGTTGAATTGTAAGTGATTATTTTCATTATATGTAGAAATGTCTTTGTTACCTTATAAAACAAAACAAGGTATTTAAACCTTTATATAACTACAGGATGTTGTAATTTGCTTCAGTTGCCAAAAAGTTTTTTCTTATTTTAAGTAAAACAGACTATCCATCTCCAATCTTTAAATTTTTTTGAAAAATGAAAAATTTTAAAATGTTTTTTTTATGCTTATTTTACCTTATTTGAAATCCTTTGGTATAACTATACCCTTTGCTGCGCATTGGAATCCTTATGGAGTAAAATAAAAAATTGCCAAAAACTGACATTTTTTGTATTTGTATTTTTGATAGGTTGTAACTTTTTTACTTCAACTCCTATCGATTTCGCTAAACCGCCATTAAAAAGGGGATAAAAATACTAAAAAATGAACCAAAACTCACTTCTCTAGCTCCTCACGTTACCGAGATAATAAAATCTTAAAAAGTATGTTATTTTTGCCTTGTTTACTGTACCACTTTGCGCTTGAAATATTTTTTTTATTATTCTAAATGGATTTTGCCATCTTGGGCACTCATCCAGGCTCTCATTATTTTTTTATTTTTTCTCACCATCTTTCAACAAACACAACAACCATGCCCCAGGTGGGACTCACGACTGCTCGATATTTGCTTACTTTCGTTTTAGGATACGAAATACAAGGTGCTGAAAATCTACCTGCTAACGGACCCGCTTTAATAATTTACTATCATGGTGCTATACCAATAGATATTTACTATTTTTTGGCGAAAATTTACCTCACTAGAAACCGAATAGTGCATACAGTGGCCGATCATTTTTTGTTTAAAATTCCAGGTAAAAATGCTTGTGTTATGTAAATATTTATAAGAAGTAGGTTGACATAAGGTGCTGTGTTCTAGGATTTAGTATATTGGCTGATTGTATGAAAGTAATCCCTGGAACTATCCAATCCTGTTCCAGGCTGTTGAAAGAGGGTAACTATTTAGCAATAGCTCCGGGAGGGGTGTATGAAGCCCAGTTTAGTGTAAATTATAATTTAATGTGGAAAAAGAGGCTGGGTTTTGCGAAAGTAGCCATAGATTCAAAAGTGGTAGAACTTGAACTCCATTTTTAATTGTCTTTATTCTCATTTCTGGTTTTTCTAGCCAGTAATACCAGTCTTTAGTGAAAATCTAAGGGAAGCTTTTAGGACTCTTCACATAGGTAGGAGGATATTTTTGAAATTATACATGTGGACTAGGTTTCCATGCGCCCCCATTTACGGGGGGTTTCCAGTAAAAATGATAACCCACATCGGAAAACCAATTTACTATGAACCAGGTATTACACCAGAAGACTTACAAATCAAGGTATTTGTTTCCATTAACCTTTTCAGTATTGCGAGAACCAATTTTTTATTAAAACTTTAGGTCGCTAGTTCCTTAGAAGATCTCATTTTAAAGCATCAACGCTTACCGGGAAATATTCTATTTTCGATTTTGGAGAGAATACCCGTTTTCAGAGGAATAAAAAGACAGAGTAATCACAACGACTAACTTATTTAGTATAAGTATATGTACATATACATACAGAAAATAAGAGTCATCATATAAAACAAAGTCATCATGGGGTAAGGTGTTTTTTTTACCTTTTAGTCAAAACTGTTTATTGTTGAGGTGTGGGAGAGTCTAATTATTTTATTAAAATATCCTTGTTTGTAATAAATTATCTTTCTCAAAGATTGAATTAATCTGTACTACTTGTATTCATATTCTTTATTAAATTGTTTTTATTTTACGTGAGGCAATTTTTTTGGTTTTACCTTTACATAATGAACTGCCGCTGTAAGAACTTTTCCTGTTTCCACTATATGCTATCTGTGGGATCTGATCTGTAACATTTTGGGATGTACAATTTGTACGTGTAACATTTGTAGTGTCTCCATACACATTTCAAAAAAGGAGTCCGTCAAGGAATTAAGATGCTACAATTTGTACGTTAGAGGAGAAAAAAATACCCTTCTGTAGTGTCTCCATACACATTCAAATCAAAAAAGGAGTCCGTCAAGGATGCATACTATCAGATACTTTTCATTTTATACTCACAAGCAATCTTTGACGAGGCGCTTCATGATGCCACAGAGGGAATGAAGATGAATGTTGAACTTATCAACAACATTAGATACGCGGATGACACTGCCATCATATCTAGTAGTCTTGAAGATCTTTAGAGTCTATTACAGATGATAGATATATAAAACTAAATATATCAAAAACAAAGTGGATGTGCATTAGCAAACATTGAATACCAATAGGAAGACTTACACTAAACCAAACACCCATAAAGCACGTTGAAAAATAGACATATTTATAGGAACAATCGTTTACAGTCAATGGGACATGACCACAGAAATCAAATCTAGGATTGAGAACGCAAGATCAACTTTTGTTAGAATGAAAAACATATTCACAGTCTTGCTATACAGAGTAGAGGCATGGACCATGACTTCTGAAAAAGATCTCGGCCTTTGAAATGGGTTCTCTGAATATCCTGGAAGGATCACGTCACAAACTCAGAAGAATCGGCAAACAACAAGAAGTCACAGTCATGATAAAGAAAAGGAAACTGGAATACTCTGGCCATCTGATAAGACACGACAAATATCGCCTTCAGCAGCTTATCCTTCAGGAAAAGGTGGACGGTAGAAGGGGTCCGGGTAGAAGAAGAACCTCTTGGATGCAGAATTTACGTGTTTGGATTGTCATCTATCCAATTGTTTAGAAAAGTGCTAATAAAATTCGAATGGTCATATTGTCACGTTAAGGGTTAGCTCAGAGGGAAGAAAACTCAGGAATCCACTTCCACTTTATTAGAGAAATTATATCAACAGTTACAGCATTCTTACCCCTAGATTACCAAGACGGTGTAGATTATGATGGGGGATGTTGCTCAAAGAAGGCGGTAGGGTTCACGGAGGGCGAACGCTTTAACGGGGATGAATGAACCCTAGATTCTTGTCCGAGGGGATTCACCGGCCGGTAAAGACGGTGTGGTACTAGCAAAGGGTGGTAAGTAGGTACGGCAACTCTTGCTGCACGCCCACACTATTTCCTTTGCTAGGACTGATACTCGGGTATGGCACTTGGTCACCTAATGCTCCACGTTTCGTTACACAAGAGGCGTACCCAGACTAACCCAGAGATCAGTCAGTGACCTCCCTCTGGGGAGGACCCCAGAGTTCGGTGATTTAGTCGAGCTACGGTGCATCTTTTATACTCGTCAGCGACCTTATTATGCTAACCTTGCTGACTATGCTGGTTACTGGGTGTGCACCGTAACTACTAACACGGGTGTGACAATATTAATAGCCAACGTTCAAAAGGGAGTAAGGCCTTGCCTACATATGTGAAAATATCACATTGCCACAATAATTATACTGACCGAATTCTGATAATTGTTTATTTATGCGTTTTCAAGATTTTTACAAGATAAATTGCCTAGTAAGTAATAGTGATACAAAACATAAATACTTAGTGGATACCCAAAAAGAATAAATAAAAAATACGACATTTAATAGATTTACAAGTATGTTTAAAGTTGGAAAAAGGCTAAATGTAGAGGCTAACTTTTTAATATTAGAGAAAAAGCCATACAAAATGCCATTTTCCCAGTACTAAAATTAAGCCTCTCCACTGCCAAACCAACATTACTGTGCTACTTTGATAAAATTGTTGTCATCGACAATCCTGTACTGATCTTCCCGGAAGTTGAGGAGGTCGTCGTATAACCGCTTCACGCTAAGATCCCTCAGTTTGATCAGAACTGGAGGAATTGGTTCCGTGTCCGCTTCCTGAGCTAAATCATTGTAGTAGGACTCTTGATCAGGCCCCATCATATGCATCTGACGTTTTGTGTAACCTTTTGCTTGTCGGTTTTCAATGTCTTTTTGGGTGTGCATTCGCATTTCGTCTGCCGAGGGCAGTGACATTGATCCCTCCAAGTATTTGCAGTAGTATCGAGCCTAGAACAACATCAGTAAGCCAAAATGTTCGCTTTAAATCACACTAAACTATACCTGTAAGTCAAACATTTGGAACGTACACACATTGAATGGTATCCCAATGAAGCACATACTGGGTCTGTCAATGTGGATCATGTGTTTGTATAGGGGTTGGATGTGGTTGTCGTCTATGGTGATGTTACACGATTCGTCCAGGAAGGGAAAGCTGTATCTGTAGCCCGTGCAGAATAATATGACATCGTAACGACAACAAGAACCATCAATAAATTCCACCTGTAATTTATTAAGTGTGATATTCAGTTACATATTACATTTAGTTTAAGAATATGCTATAAAATAAGTTTTCAAAATGATTACCTTGTTGAAGTTAAGGATACGTTGAACTTCCGGCCTAATATCCACATTGGAAGGATACTTAGTTTTGATTGGTTCCGACACGCGGTGACTTAAAGTGACCTTGCAAAAAATGAAAATATATTGTAAGTGGAAATTGTTCAGTGAACTCGTTTCTTGATTATATTAATTAAAACACAATCTCTGAGAGTTTTTCGTAAATTTCTCGACTACTTTATTATGAAAATGGTATAAAGTCTAGTAGGCGAATTTTGTTGTTTCCTACGTTTAGTATAGGAGTTGGAGAGTGCATGTTGGAAATGCATAAAAAATGTCAAATCAGTCCAAAAATGGAGATTGGCCGTTTTGCTATGATACTATACACTCATATAGTGTGTAGTGCAGAAAAAAGACAGAATAGTTATTTGGATTGTACGTTGTAATAAAGAAAATACCAAGGGGGTTCCAAACTGACACATTTTCAAATTGGAGCTCAGAAACGAGGCCACCTGTGGAAGGCTAAAATCTTTGCTTTGTTTTGAAGATAACCCATAAAATCATCAAATTTAAGACACCCTGTACGCTTAATATTATCATATGCTTACATTATCAGCTACAGAAGAGATGTGTAGAGTAAGGTCGAGTCCAGAAGGACCAGCTCCAATAACCAGTACTTTTAGGCCTCTGTAGCGTTCCGGATCCCTATAGTTGTGACTGTGAGCAATTACTCCGTCAAACAATTCCTGGCCTGTAATTTTACTATTTAGACTTGATTTTATGCTCTTATTGTTATTCGCATTTACCTGGTATAGTGGGTATTATGGGATCATTGTAATGTCCGTTACATATTATGACAGAATCGTACAACCCTGTAGATTCCTGTTCCGTTGGTTTATAAACGCTGGTTACTTGCCATTTTTCGCCCACTGGTCGCACATTCATTACCATGGTGTTAAACTACAATAATTTATAAAAATTCAGACTTGGTAATTTTGCAGTGTGCAAATTTAGTAAATACCTTGATGTGGCTTTTTAAGTTGAACTTTTCCGCGTACAGATTGAGGAAATCCAAGATTTCAGCTTGGGATAAGTAGGACTTGTCTTGTTCCGGTATAGGGAAGTCGGGGAACCCCATTACTTCTTTAGGGAGGTTAGTCCTGTAACAAAATTGTATCATATGACTATTACAACTGCCATATTGTCGAAAGTTTTATATTAAACTGCTCGTCAAAAAGAATGGGACAACAAGATTTTTGGTCATTTTTGAGCGGTTTCTTCATATTGATTCACTCGATTTTAATTTTTGTTTTGAGGATTAAAAGGTATTTTCTTACTCTTTCTGACGACTTAAATGATCTTTTTGAAAGTTGCCACGGATCCGAGTATACAGGGTGGTCCAGTTTTAAATGTCAATAATTCACCAATCCATAGCCAATTAAAAAATAAGTTGACATTCATTATGTCATTTTCCTGAAAAGTGCTTCTTAAGGAAAATACAGTCCTTCAAATTTCTGTTTAAAAAATCGTTTTTTTTGTCATAACTGTCAGACCGTTGGAGCAATATTGATCAAATTTGGAACAAGCACTTTATTACACGTTATTACGGTCAAAGACCCAAAACTAACCTAACCCAACTTAAAAATTGTCTTGGAAACGGAAAATTCACTTAAGAAGTTTAAAAATATTATTGTAGCCAGTTTTCATAGTTTCCAGACAAACTAAAAGACTTTAGTTTTGAAAATTGAATTAGAAAAGATAAAAATTTCAGAAGCTTAAAAATTGTGTTTGTAACCAGTTTTCATGCAAATCGAGAGACTTTAATACTAAAAATTGACTTGTAGACATAAAAACTACTTTTTCAAGAATTTGTTACTACAAATTCATACATTTAAACCTTAAAAATTGACTTGAACCCCAAAATGTGACTGAACTAATGAAAAGTGACATCAGAAGCTTAAAATTTGCATTTGAAGTAAGTTTTCGTAATTTGAAGACAAATTTCAATATTTTAGTCTTGAAAATAGTCTTAGATGCAGGACATTGACATTAGATTCATGAAAATTGTCTTGAAAACGAACTTTTCGTGCTTTTTACTTTGCTTTTCATTTTCTTCGAATTCTGGACTATTTTTAGTGCGTCAAAACTGCTTTCAGCTTGGAAAATCGAGTTTCAAGACTATCTTCACCAAGTTATTGACATAGCAAACTTAAAAAACCATTTTTACATTCTTCATAGACTTAAAATGGCATTCCAAGCTTTGTCACTATTAAATCGACTTCTAGACACCTCAGTGCTAAAAATTCGGGTATTTCTTAATAAACTAGACTGTTTTTAGTGTTTTAAGGCTGTTTTCAGTGCCTCAAATCGAGTTTCAAGACTATCTTTACAAAGTTTTTGACTTATCAGGCCTAAAAGCCAGTTTGTCCACTGACCATAATCTTGAAAATGTTATTTCAAGCTTCTTCACTATTAAATTGACTTCTACACTCATAGGTGCAATAAATTGTAGCATCTCTAAGAAATTCAGACTGTTTTTAGTGCTTTTTAAGACTGAAAAATCGAGTTTAAGACTATTTCCAAAAGTCAAGTTTCTTCAGTAATAAAAGTAAAAAATGTTGGTATCAAATGCTACAATAATAGTCTTGAGAACTAATTTTTAGAAATAAAATAGTCCGAAAATTTAATTTACTTCTAGACTTGTTGTCCAGTCCAGAAAATTGAGTTGTACACCAATTAAAGTCTTGAAAATATACTTTTGGACTCTCTTTAGTCCTAGTAAAGTCAGTTCTAGCATTAAAAGTCAACTTTTATATTATTTTTAGTAGTAAAAAATGAGTTTCATGCACAATACAATCTTTGTCTTGATTTCCGGACTTTTTTTAGTTCTTGAATGCCAGTTTCAGACACTCAACCAGGATGGCAGTCTGAGAAAGCGAATCATAAGACCATTCCTAGTAGTAAAAAAGTTTTTAGACTATTCAGTACAAATTTGGACTTTCACAAGTCTTGAATGTTCAGTTTTAAACTATAAAACGATTTTTTAAATGGAAATTTGGAGGACTGTATCTTCCTTAGGAAACGTTTTTCAGAAAAATGACATAATGCAAGTCGAACTTATTTTTTGATTAGCTATCAAATGGTGAATTATTGACACTTAAAACTGGACCACCCTGTATACAGGGTGTGACTAAGGCCATTTCTCGCAAAAAAATGTTTGGATTTCACAATAATAACCTTTATCTAGTTTTTTGGTCAATATCTCTAGACGATTTCGCCAGTTTGGCGGTTAAGAACCGTTCTCAAAATTTATTGCAATATTTTTGAAATGTGGTTTATTTTTTCTCTTGTTTCAAATTCAACAATTTCTTTCGATCAATTTAAGTAAAAAACTGCGCTAAACAGGATGACCCAAAAAAACTTTGAAAGCAAAATCATATGTTTTATCATACAACTTCTTAGCATGTTCAGTAATTTTAATGGAAAATAATGATATTGGATAAAGAAGCACCCTATTTGTGTAATAATCCAATTCATATCTCCAGACGTTTTCGCCAGTTTGGCGATTAAAGGCCGTTTATAAAGTTTATTGGAAAATTTCTAAAATGTGGTTATTTTTAATTCTCCTGTTTTAAATTCGAAATTATTGAATTTAAAACAAGAGAAGTAAGTTCTTTTTGCCAGCAAAATGAGATTAGCAAATTTACATTTCAGTTTTAGTAGTACAGGGTGGGTTAAAAAAATCATACAAAATAAAAATCAAATGTTTTACCATACAAATAAAGATACATCGTGTAAATAATAAATTTTGCTGTCCCATTCTTATTTCGGTCCTGAAGTAATAAACTAATTTTAAGAATTTTGTCAATCGTTTATTATCCGTATAATTGCTGTTTGCATTTTTCGTATCTTGTTGTTTTAGGGTCATGTATTATTATAAATGTCAAAATACTGAATTGTTCCAAAATATAACGGTTGTTTATGTCGATCCGTGCCGGAAGATTTACAAAAATCACTCTAGAGATAATGCTAAGGTCAAGAATGTACAAAGGTGTAATTTTTATCGCAAAACTGGCCGAAAATTTTGCTTAAAAATATTTGCTTGTACTTTTTCTGGCGTATTTTTAGGATTAAATCGCGATTACGGAGGTCGTGCTTGTCTGGCCTTAAAAAGCTTATTTTTGGAAGATCCGCGTAAATAAAAATATAATTGGAAAATCGCTTCTAAGGAATGTGGTAACGTTCACTTTTTTTGTTGTTTTTGCTAAAAGTGAAAAACTTGAAATATTCCAAAGAAAACATAAATATTATCATTATGAAACTGCCACTTCACTTAATTAAAATATTAACTCTGTTTTAATACAATCAAAGATCATTAAAAATTTCGAGCACCACTTTTCGATAATTGTCTAGAGTCTAGACACTTAGATACTTTTCAAGTATTATTAAGACATTGTAAATAGTTTTTTTTCTCTGTACCACATTAAAATTGCACGTAAAGAAATAATTTATATGCAGATTTATCTATACGTGGTTATTGACAGGATCGTGGTCCGAACGATCTTATCGCTTTTTCGTAACTTAGTAGTCTGCCCGGTGTTACTCAACACTGTTAAAACAAACAAAACTGGATGAATTATGTAAACTGGTGAAGCTGAATTTTGACCCGTTTGTTTTATGTACTAAATGCAATTAAGAAACATTAAAAATTGTAACATTATTCCAGAGAGAAATCCAAAATAAAATACATGCTGTTTTACTGAAAAAAAGTCATTGATGATAACATCTATTCAGAACATTGTTTTTTTTTTATCTGAACTAACTGTTTTCTTTGAAATCAGAGGGAATTACTACACGGCAGATTGAATTGAGTTATTCAGTTTCCTCTTAATCTTACGTTTT
This sequence comes from Ips nitidus, assembly GCA_018691245.2. Taxonomy (NCBI): domain Eukaryota; kingdom Metazoa; phylum Arthropoda; class Insecta; order Coleoptera; family Curculionidae; genus Ips; species Ips nitidus. The sequence continues at coordinate 2,224,480 of CM042798.1, forward strand.
CCCAATTTTCCGGAAATGCAGAACCAATTTGGGACACACTGTATACTACGGACTCCTAGAAGCGATATCAGTTTTTCTCCAATACCAAAAATAAAAAATAATAAAGATTATCATCATTATACCATTTGGATTAAAAAGAGCATTCAGAATCTAACATAAAAATGAAGTAGTAGTCCATAGTCACTCAGTGGAGTTGTAGTATTTAGGGTTAGCTGAGTAACATAAAAATGTTGGTTTTTTAAAGACGAAACGTCGGAATTTCAAACTGACAATGACAGTTTAAAAAGGTTTAAAGGTAGCTTTAGAGAAGTACCATTAGTCTTGATCTAGGCCCAATATTAACGTTACAAAAAAGTAAAAAACTTTTTCAAAATCAACAAAAATTTGATGTTTTCTAAATGTTGTTTTATTAAACCCGTGATTACGCAACTTTTCTTTTACTTAACTAAATTTGAATCTTTAACCGTTTTCAAGATCTTTTATCCTGGACACATCCTGGTAGTTACTTAAGCACATCACTTTGATGTTTCCGTACTATTATCGTTTAAAGTCGTTTCATTTTCGTTGTTGAATTTTTTAAAAGAGCAATTGCATACAAACATTTTTGATATAATTTTTTTGGCGTGTTTGATTATTTTGTGTAAACTTTTAAAAAAGACTTTACAGAAAATAGTCTTAAAAACACTGTCGAGTCTAATGAATATCACAGGTTTCAACGATGATTTACCACAGCTTTGTGACCTTAAATTGGTTTTGTAAATAATCTTTATAAACGTTAAAACAGTTTTATGTGACTTTTTAAGAGCAGCAAGTTTTCTAATTTACTCCTCTAGTATTCTTGTAAAGTACTTTATAACTCTAATAGTCACTTGAAAAAGTATAGATTGCATACCTTAAACCTTTGTACATAGCTGAATACACTGGATATCCATAACGGTCCTTGCCAACCTCGTCGGTGTAAACCCAGGTACCTCCAAGTTGAGGCCTCAATTCAAACACCTCAAACTCGAATCCAGAACTAGAAACGTGTCTAGCAGCCGCAAGTCCGGCAGCACCAGCACCAATAATTGCTACGCGCATTTTTTTTTAATTTAATTTAAAATAAATTAATAAACAATTAATAAGTAAGTAACTGATTAATACAGAAATTAAGACCCGCCGATTTGCACTGTTTGAAAGTGAATGAGAGAATGAATGGTCCTCGCTACTGCGTACTGGTTTTAAATGGGACTGATCACGCCAAGAAGTGGTTATCAATAACTTTTTTCGGCATTTTGTTGTTTTGGTTTAATTAAGATGTTTGCTACAAGTCATGTAAAATGATAAAAGCGTTTCTTCCGGCTTGAGCAGATGTTCACCATTCCTATTTAGGCCTTTATTCGTATAGTATTTTAGTAGCGTAGGTCGGTTTTACTACGAACAGGTACGACTTGTTGCATCAGAAACTTACCTGACGCAATATTATTGTTAATGTGTGAATGAGCCAGATTGAAATATCAGCACGATGCTTTGCGAAGTATTTTAAGAACACTACTCTAAATACCGGAAGAGTTTGGTTTAAATTTAGTTGTAGGACCGAAAAAACATATAGTTTGAAAGGAAAGATGAAGACCAGAATATGCAATGCAATTCGATAACCACACACTTTCCCAATCAATAATCCAGAACACTTCAAACGTCACCACGAAAATAGAGTTGTAAAAACAATAACAAGAAACATTCAACAAAATTCTTATTACCGTAGCCTTGCAAAAAATCGTACACCATACAGGGTTAGCCACACAAACCGTTCATTAAAAGTTCAAATATTTATAGAAATTTGAAATTTTGGAAGTAAAATAAATTCGATGCATGCTATACTGGGTGTTACAAATTCGAGGCATTAGCATTGCTATCTCAGAAACTATAGTTGAAGGGAGGCAAAGTTGCGCATTTAATTGCTTAACAATTTGGTAAAATTACATCCGGAAATATCCGACAAAAACCGCAAAAGTCAAATTTTATTATTTTACCACTTTATTATTGATTATTTTGGAAAACCAATGGCATTTTCTGGAGACACTTTTTTTTCAAAAAATAGTTTTAGTTTTTAGCTCCGACGTTTTGTTTTTTAGATACAATCATCAACTTCAATTTTTCAAATACGGACGTGAACTTTTTATTTCGTTTTTCAGTAGCTACAGACCTTACAAAACTAATGATGAATATGACTACTGAAAAGAGTCGGATATAGGTTATTCGAAATATCGACCGTGGTAGATAGTTCCCGGTGGAACACCCTGTATAGAAATCCTTTTACGGGTAGATTCCAGAACCAAATATTTTGCAAAATGAATAATTCCGTTTATTTTGAAATGCGGCACGAGGTTGATAGTGAAACTGACAATTACATAATAATCTGTCTGATAGTTATTTATAATTTTATTGAAAACTGATAATTTCCATTATTGATTTAATTCAATGGCACTCTTAGTAATTAAGGATGACGAAACTTTAGCTGCGTTCTGTAATTTGCAAGCTCTAGTATTATAGTATAATATAAACGTAAAACTTTGACCTTAAACTAGATGATATCACTGTAACGTTACATTTTAATTTTTTAAGGTCGTGATCAGGGTCTATCAAATATTTGCCAATTTATTGTTTGATGTATAGTGGATTTTTTAATAACGTCGTTATAGGGACATGTTAATGTGGTTTAATACAAGGTTCCATAGGTTATCACCGAATGTTGTACATCAACAGTAACGTGTTTTTTTATCATAGATAATACGAGCACGAATTATATTGAGGAAGAGAGTTTTATGAATTATTGTATTCAGTGTAACCTACCTTTGTAATGGTGAAATAGTTATGCCTGACAACATATTAGTAGTTTGGTAATTTTACCATTTAAACAACTTTAGAAGCCAGTACAAATAATTTTCTAAAATACAGAAAATGTCGAAAATTTGCGAAATTTATCAAAAGTTTGCTCTTTAGAGTAGAAACAGTTAAAAATTTTTGCTTTTTTGCACTATAATGCAAAGCGATAAGTATTTTAGAAAATATTGTAATTTTTTAAAACTTCATGCTTATAATGTATTTTATTTTTAAATTTCTATGAAATATTCTTTAACTTTTTAATTTAAACAGCCTTTAGAACATTAGAACACACATACTTACCACTTGCCAAAGACGGATGGACGTGGTAGTTTCATTAAAACATGAGAATTACTTAAAAACAAGTTTACAGGAAGTTTCATTAAGATCTGTAAAAACGTTTATTTTCAACCAGGTATGTAATAATGTTATTTCCTATGTGTAAACCAGGTGGAAAGATGAAAATTACCTGCTTTTACTTTCCACCCGGGTGGAAAGTGAGTACTCCCTAACTAAAAAACTAAAGACTATATTGTGGTTGAAGTCATAACTACTCGTACCTATACTATCTTATTTTTAGAGGCAATTAGCAATCAATATTTCAACTGAATGATTTATTAGAAGTTCGATGAGATTTTGATAAATGGTTGAAAATAAAATAGTATACAAACCACGGTAGAAAGTTTAATTTCTGTCTCTAGACAAAGTTATACTATTATATATTAACTACCTAATTTCTCGACAGAAATCAAACACTTTCCACCTGAGTATGTAATATACTATTCCCAGATATTACAAAGATCAGATTTTTTACAAGGAAGCATATAGACTGTTTTGAAATCTGTTGAAAGCTTCTAGACTAGTTGAAGAGCATTTGAAAGCTCTTAGACTGTTCTAAAAGCTTTCTGAAGCTTCTAAGCTGTTTCAGGAGCTTTTGGCAGCTTTTACACACTGTTTTGGAAGCTTTGGAGTTTTTGTAGTGTTTTGGAACCTTCTGAAATCTTTTTAGACAACTTCAGGAGTATTTGCAAGGTTTTCGGAGAACTCAAAGAGCACATTGAAGATTCTGGACTATTTTAGAAGCATTTGGAGACTTAGACGCTTCTAGAAATTGTTGGAATCTTTTAAACTGCTCTAGAAGCATGTATACGGAAGCTTTTAGACTTCTTGATATCTTTTGGAAGCTTCTAGACACTGTTTTGGAAACTTTTGGAGTTTTTGTAGTGTTTTGGTTGCTTCTGAAATCTTTTTAGACAACTTCAGGAGTATTTGCAAGGTTTTCGGAGAACTCAAAGAGCACATTGAAGATTCTGGACTGTTTTAGAAGCATTTGGAGACTTAGACGCTTCTAGAAATTGTTGGAATGTTTTAAATTGCTCTAGAAGCATATAGGTATACGGAAACTTCTAGAAATTATTGAAGTTTTTAAACTAGAAGACACTGTTTTGGAAGCTTTTGAAATCTTTTTAGACTATTTCAGGACCTTTTTCAAGGTTTTTGGTCGGTATGAAGAGCATATTGACGGTTCTGGACTGCTCTAGAATCATACCGAAGCTTTTGGACTGTTCCAAAAAGTTTCGAAAATTTCTATGATGCTTCAGGAGCATTTGGAAGGTTTTTGGTCAGTTTAAAGAGCATATTGATGATTCTGGACTGCTGTAGAGGCATTTGGACATCTTAGACAGTTTTAGAAATTGTTGGCTTGAAGCTTTTAAAACTGAAAACTTGAAAGCTTCTAGACTAGCTTTAGAGCATTTGGAAGCTTCTATGCTGTTCCAGGAGCATTTGGAAGCTTTTAGACTGTTCCAAAAGATATTGGAAACTTTTATGGTGCTTCAGGAGCATTTGGAAGCTTCTAGACACTGTTTTGAGTTTCTATAGTGTTTTGGGAGTTTTTAAACCTTTTTAGACATCAGGGACATTTTGGAATGTTTTTGGACAGTTTAAAGAGTATGTTGAAGGTTCTGGACTGCTTTAGACGGTTCTAGAAATTGTTGGGACTGTTCCAAAAGGTATTGGAAACTTCTATGGTGCTTCAGGAGCATTTGGAAGCTTGAAGACATTGTTTTGAGTTTCTATAGTGTTTTGGAAGTTTCTTCTGAAGTCTTTTTAGATTACTTCAGGAGCATTTTGAAGGTTTTAGGACAGTTTAAAGAGCATATTGACGGTTCTGGACTGATTTAAACGCATTTGGAAGTCTTAGACGGTTCTAGAAATTATTGGAAGTTTTTAAACTGCTCTAGAATCATATGGAAAAAAGCTTTTAGACTGTTTTAAAATCTGTTGAGAACTTTTAGACTAGTTGAAAAGTATTTATAAGCTTTTGGGATGTTTTAAAATACTTAAGAAGCTTCAGAGGAACATTGGATGCTTTTAGAGTTTCTATAGGGACTTGGAAGCTTTTGAAATCGTTTTAAATTACTTCAGCAGCATTTGGAAGATTTTTAGACAGTTTAAAGAGCATCTTGAACGTTCTGGACTGCTTTAGAGGCATTTGGATATTTAAGCGGTTCTTGGGGGAAATTGTTGGAAGCTTTTAAATTGCTCTAGAAACGTAGGCAATTAGAACAGTCTAGAGCTTTTGGAAGCTTCTAGACTGCTTTAGATGTTTTTTGACTACTCTAGAAGAATTTTGAAATTCTTCTCGATCTTCTTTGATCGTTAATACCAACAGTTTTCCATCCATGATATTTTTGTTAAATCGTCACCTTTCAATCTAAAGAATGTTACAGTACTCTTGATTATGTCGTGCTTACTGGACACCCTGTATAAATATAAATGCAAGAAATTGCAAATGCATAAAAGCAGTTTTGCAATGTTTGATGAATCTTCTATGTGCTATAAAAATATAACTTTGGCACAGTGTGGCCCTGTTATAGTTTTGCCTTATCAAAAACATTAATTTGTAAATTAAAGCTTACACGAGTTGCAATAGCTTTACTCTTATTTAAATAGTAGGTAAAGACTATTAGTACTACTAAGAGTAGGTAGTGACTATTTCAGAAAGAATATGAGAAAAGGAATGGCTCTCAGTACAAAAATAGAGTGGTGAAAACTCTGTGGAATGTTATGGCTAAGCTCGTTCAAGAAATGTATGATAGAAAGTTTGCTGTAGTTACTGACCTTTTTGGTGACTTTAGTTTTAAATAAGCAAGAGATACTCAGAGAATGCAAAGTGACATTACAAAAAGAAAAAATAGTTTTTCAGCTTATTCAATTCAAGATCTGGTTAAAATGATACAAGTTTACGAGGAAATAGTCCTGGTGAGCTGTATATCATCCTCAATTTCGTCTAAAAAAAAAGTATCACCAGTTCCATCATCAAATTCTTTATTATCAATTAGGTATTTAATTGCACTAATACAAATGACTTATAAGAATATTGTTAGATTAGATTTTTCTTGTCACAACAATAATTTGTTAACTGAAACAATGTAAGTACAGATTTTTGTTACCTTAACGTATTGGCAATATTCGTATACACATTGAAATTGAAAAGTAAACTTTCGTCAGTGTTTACTGTTATTAGAAATGTTTAATTATGAAACGTTTTTAAGACGTATTTCAGTTAGTAAGTACGGAACTAACTTGCATCATAAGCAATCAGGAAAAATGTTTAATTGGGAAATTGACTCATGTGACAGTATTGTTGTTCGTAAGCAGATATGTTTCAAATGTGTTTGGTCCTGTTTGTTAGCCTATTTTACAGCAACATAATATAATTTCTTTTTTCGATTTATAATTGGCTCGAGTAGACGATTATAAAACAATGTAATTAACAGTCAACCTTTTTCTTGAACCAAATCGATAATTAAATACATCGCATTTCGATATCGTTTCAAATCCGGTTATTTCTAGATTTTGGACCTGAAATAGTGTCAGTTGATCGAAATGCGTTTTAAAACATCATTAAGTTTGCAAATAATGTTTTTTTTTGTATTTTTAGACATCATTAAAATATATGGATTAAGAAATTCTTTAATATCGAGATTTTTGCAATACAAATTCCTTTGATAGTAAATTTGTATAGAAAAAAAGAAAAAACAACGTTATTGTCGTGTGATGCTTATATTGAAAAATAGGTACAACGTCATTCACTCTTGTAGACCTTGTGAACTTATACAGCAAAACAAAAAAGATTCCATATCTGATTAATTTTGCATCAAGGCTTAAGTTTAATACCCTACTAGTAGTGTAAACATAAGTAAAGTCAAATTTGGTATTTTCCGTTCTTTTATGGACCATTAATACTAAGATTTTTCAGTATCGTTATGGGTTTAGTAGAAAATTTAAATTGGAATGAATACAAACTCATTATCGTTAATCACTTTGTAATTTCCGGTTTTTTTGCTATTCGTGATGATGTACTTGAACATGAGACCCACCACACGGGGTAAACCTCGGATATCTGCCAGGTTTGCCAGTTCTTCACAGTATTCTAGTTGAGCTGGACCTAAGACATGTCTCGATTGTTTTGTTAAGCCCATTTCATCGCGTTTTTTCAGATCTTCCTGTAAATCTTCGAACATTTCCTGCTTGGAGACTTTAAACTTGCCTTGTAGATACGCTAGGAAAAATCGAATCTGAAAGTGGGATTATGAATAGTATTAGTTAAAGTTTTGTTATGAATGAGTACCTGAAGACCAAATAAAGGAAAAGGGCAAATATGAACTAAAATAGAAATTACAGCCATGGTAGGGTGTTCAATGTTGATTGTGTGTTTGTATAGAGGGTAAACCCAATTTTCATCTACCGTTAACTCACAACTTTTACTTAGAAATGGAAAAGTTGTAATGAAACCTAAAAAAATAGTAGTTTAGTGGTAGTGTGTTTGTGTTCAAGTATTGAGAATTTTGGAATAATGTAGAGTAGCATTCGATAATCGATAGATAGAGAGGAACACTAAGAAACTGTCGATAGTGTGGGACGAAAGAGGAAAGACGTTACTAAGTTAGATAGTTTTGATGCTGTAATTTACATATGTTTTGATATATGCGTTTGTTCCTCTTCTACATGTTCCTTCTCTACTACTGCTTTTGTTCAGTTATTTTGTCTAATATTGAAAACTACAAAATTGCGGTATTAACATCCAAACCTGTACAATATATAACTTCATCTATTTCTTCCACTGTTCCATCGACAAAATTTACGCTATTCTCGCTAAAATGTGATATTCCGGGTTTCACAACCGCCTTCTCTGGCAATTTGAAAATAAGTTCCTTTTTCCTAAAACTGAAGTACACCTAAAAACAGATTATTTTAAAGTAGTATTCGAGAATTGCACTGAAAATACCAACCTTATCTGCAACTTGACCAACCATTCTAGCTATGTCAATGCCGGAAGGTCCTCCGCCAATAACCAACACTTTTTTGCCAGTGTATTTGTCAGGTTTTCGGAAATAGTGACTGTGCAAACTTCGTTCCTTAAAATGTTCCATGCCCTTGATTGAAGGGTAAAATGGGTTGGAAAAATGCCCGTTGCAAACAATGACCGCGTCAAACGTATATGTTGATGCTTCTGCCTTTTTCAAATCACGTACACGAATCAACCATTTACTGTCCGGTAGTGGGTCCATCAAGTCGACTTTATGATCAAACTATAAAAGCAAAAATTTGTTTGTTAAATTTTGTATTAGTGTACAGGGTGTCTAATATGTGGTGATGATGTTTATACAACACAAGGTTATAATAATGTAGTGATGGACAAATTCTTTCTTCCGGCAGTTCAAATTTTGACACCGCTTTTTTTCCTGGTTGTACCAAGTTTTGGGGTGTTTTTTCAGGTTATTGGATAGGAAATTGCAAGAAGATTCCAAAAATGTGCTTAACACAGTCATTTTCTTACTCCAGGTGAGTTTTACAAGCGATTTTGTCACTGACTGTCCTTTCAAACTGTCCAAAAATTGTAAAAATTTGCCTAGAATTTGCAAATTGCAGTTGAACACCGTTTTCTTACAGTTTTTGAAACAAGACGTGTTTCTGAGATTTATGACAGTTATATTGAGCATTGTCAGTAAATTACAAAACAAAGACATATTATTTGTCATAATTTAAACATGAAGTGATAAAGAAATGTTTTACTTTATTTATGTTATTATTGATAAACCAAAATCTCTAAAACAATAAATAACAAAATGAGCCTTTTATTAAGTCTTTATTTTTCAGGGTTTTGTTTAAGGGTTTTGACATAAAAATGATATTTTTCAAACAAATTTATTGGTCAAATTGGAATTTACTGGTAAAATTGGTAAATTTTCCTGTCACACTGAATTTTACTTTTTTCAATTTTACTTTACCTTACCGGTAAATAACCATTTATGCTCATCATTATAATAATGTGTGCTACTGAAGTGATCTTTCAAGCAAAAACATGTTCAAGCGATTATTTCCTTCCTATCAATTTTGACCAATCGCTATCAAGAATTAGTATAACAAATGTAAATTTTAAGTGGAAAAATCACTTGTCAACAACTGTCAACTTAGCTGTCAGCAGTTTTTCCGGAAAAAAAATCGAAAAAATTGCACACTCCTCACAACAACATAAAGAATAGTGTTACCCTTTCTAGCTTGAAAGTTATTGTTCTTATTGTTTTAATTAAAATAAAATGTTTATTTAACTCAGGAAATAATCTTACCAAATATCCCTCGTGCATCTAATTTTTCCTTTAAAATTGGAATACTCGTTTCTAAGTAATTTGTTTTAACAAATAGCATGAGTGAGAGTTCAAATTACTTAGAAACTCGTTTTTCCGAAATTTTCCGGAAAAATTAAATGCACTAGGGATATTACCCCCGAAAAAATTTTTCTTTACCCTCTATAGTAAAACAAATAATTATTATTTTAAGAAAAAGCATATTTTGATTAGTCAAATTCTTCATTTAGGCAAATTTTTTAGATATTCCGCCTTCTTATTACCTTTATATAGGGATATAAACCAAAACGTTCCGTATAATCTTCCAAATACTGAAGCACTTCTGGTTGGGAAATGAAAGACTTTTGATTCTCCTTATGAGGCAATCCATCTAGTTCCATTAATTCCTTTGGTAGATTAGTTCTACAAGAAAAAAACAAAAAACAAAAGTTTTAAACCTTTTCAACCGTTGCTTACCTTAGACCGTGATACATAGAAGAGTGAAACGATAAAACGTCACCATCAACAAGTTTTTCGTAATAATTCCATGTTCCTCCTATTTTATTGCCTTGTTCGAATGCAATACATTCTAGATTTTCATCCAGACATTGCTTAATGGCTGCTAAGCCTGCTGCACCACCTCCAATAATTGCAACTTTCATAGTTAAATCAGACAATCAAAACCATTTCATCTCTATTGTAACGTAATATTATATTCTCGTATTATCGCACTTATTACCGTTTTATCTATTATTTAACACAAACAATGACAGAAAGTTTTGCGTTTACAACTGAATATTTACGTGTCGGTTTCATGTTGTTATCGTATAACTTGGATTAACTTTTTTTAACAATAAAATGTGTATGCGTATTTTCTGGACAAATCATTTGTATCATTCTGGTAAAATAAAAGTGAAACAAAACAAATAAAATATATATTTAATTTATGCTTCTCTAAAGATGTGATAAAGGATTAACTATAGTCTGAAAATTGATGAATTGTTTCACGTGGTCACCTTATCACAATCGTATCACATGGTGAATATTTCCCGTACATTATTAGTAATTAATTTACACTATAATTATCGAGTGTGGCTGTTATGAATATTCTTCAAATTCCTCATCGTTGAGAATTCTATACTTTTTGTCTACATTTCGGTTGTTACTCAAATGTTCGTACAATTTATGTATCACTGGCCTAACTTTCCTAATTTTCACTGTGTTGGCCAAGTCGTTGAAGTAGAATTGATGCAACGGCATTCCAATCTTGTGGACTAAATGGGTTGGAGCTGCTTTCGAATGAACCTCTTTCAGTATATCGGCCAGCATTTCTTCCCTCGAGAATCTTGAAGGGTTTTTCAGAAATTCCAAAAAGAATCTAACCTAAAAATATCCATGACAGTCAAAATAAAACAAATTGCTGATAAAAGAATATAAAAGCGTACTTGAATATCAAAGGTTGGGAAAGGGCAAACTTTAAAGGTTACACCAATAAATCCCATGGTGGGGTGGTCAACGTTTACGACATGTTTGTACAGGTATTTAACCCAGTTGTTATCCACTGTTACACCACAATCTTCAGTCAAAAAAGGATAGCAATATTGGTATCCTAAAATATCCTAACATTACATTTGATAGGACATAAAAGATTACTACTACCTGTGCAATAAATTACATGGTCAAATTTAACCTTGGTGCCGTCTTCAAAGTGTGCTTCATCATCTTGGAAGAAATCAACTAAAGGTTTGTGAATGACATAATCAGGAGCTTTGAAGAACAAGTTATCACCGTAACTTAAATATACCTGAATAAAATACAAGTGTAAGTATTTTTTTTGTATTCGTAGGAATCACACACCTTTTCAGCAACTGTTCCAACAATTCGAGCAATATCAATTCCAGACGGTCCAGCACCAATCACCAAAACCTTTTTATCCTTATAAGAGTAAGGTTTCCTGTAATAGTGACTATGAATAGCCCTGGATCCTAAAAGTTCCATACCAGGAATATTAGGTAGTTTGGGCACCGAGTAGTTACCAATACATATCATTACGGCATCGAACCCATACTCGCTTACTTCGTTTGTTTCTAAATTACGTTCTTTCAGAGTCCAACTAGTGTTGCGAACAGGTCGAACTTCCTCCACGTGGCTTAAAAACTGCTCCATCGTTAAATATATTTAAACCACTTATAGGCCAGTAGATTTTTAAAATCAAAATGGGAAATAATTGTTACAATGGTTTTATTAGCTTCCTTTTTTCTTTTCGAACCAAATTGGTAGAATATACTGCCTGCCAGGGGTGGTTGGAGCCATTTTGGAAATGCCAGAAGCCTAAATACCACGGAAAACCTTTTAAAAAATCCCTTTCCTAGCCAATGTTAAAAAGAGTAGAAAATATAATTATTAGTCCAGGCAACGAATACTTAAAAAAGTATAGAGAGAATTGCTTGGAAAACAATTTTTGATGACTTCATAACTTGGTTTGGACTAAATAGTTAGGAGGTGAATCTAGTTTCACGATATCTTTTATAGTTTTCGAGATATTTGTTCTTGAACGTCTGTAATTTTGAAAAAAAATGTTGCATCACATTTTTGCTCTTTTTGCTTTTGTGGCCAGTGCTTTACTTTTACAGCTAACTATTGTCTTCCTCCACTTCTTCTATTTCATCTTTCTGCCTTCTTAAATTTGATAGATTTTATTCAAATTTACAGTTGTCTTCAGATTTCACGATCTACCCTGAAACCGCTTTAACATTTGGAGGAAAATAGATAAAATCAAAAAATTTCAGAGTTAAGCAAAAAAAATTGACAAAAAATGCCATTTTTCCAATTTTCGAAGGTTTCAAAGTAGTTATTTCACCTAATTTAAGGTCCTTTGGTATAAATATGCTCTTTGCTGTCCATTGGAACCCTCCTGGAGCAAAATAAAAATTGCCAAAATTGCACTTTTTGCAAAAACGGCATTTTTTCAGGCCTCTCTAGCTGATTGTAACTTTTTTATTTGAACTCTTATGGATTTCACTAAAACGCCATTAGAAAGAGAGATAGAGAATACTACAAAATGAGCCAAAACTGGCCCCTCTAGCTCTTCATGTTACCGAGATATTGAATTTCAAAAAGTAGTAAAAGAAGACCCCTAATATTTTTAACTACAGATGTAGGATTTCATTATGGAAACAGCCAACAGTTTAGATGTGCAGATAAGAGATAGATAGTGTATCTGATACTGTACATATACTTAAATACTTGCGGAAAGTGTTTTTCTGCACTCAACTAGAGTCACACGTGGTTAAAAATATTACTTTCTCTACTTGTTAGGTAAAAGCTATTGTAGCAATTATTTCCAATTTCTCTAATTTGTTAGTTTTGTTCTACTAGCTTATTAAGTAACATACATACTTTGATGTGCCTCAGCAGACCAAATTGCTCTGCAAACCGTTCCATGTACAAAACCACTTCCCTTTGACTAATAAATGATTTGTCCACATCTTGGTAAGGGAAATCCTCATACTCCATCAGTTCTTTAGGAAGATTGGTTCTGTAATACAAAAAAAAAACTCAACTTTCTACCAAGTTAATAGTTTTTCACTTACTTAAGGCCTTCATACATGGATGAATGGATTGGTAAGCCATAGTCGTCTACATCGGTGAGGTCGGTGTAATTCCATGTTCCTCCAAGTTTATCAGTTTGTTCAAAAACCACGCATTCGTGCCCTTTTTCCAAAGAATGTCGCAGGGCGGCCAAACCTGCAGCCCCAGCCCCAACTATTCCAATTCGCATTTTTCACTGTAATTAAACCAAACGTGTATAACAGTAAGTCACGTAAAAATAATATTTAAGGCCAACAGTAAATAATTGTTTATCAATTTCGCTGTATTTAGATAGCGTCTGAATGTTTTATAATAATGATAATCGTTATGTGTTTCACGTGAATTAATTTATTGATACGTCACACTAATTGCAAGGATATTTATGTAACTTAATTTACTAGCAGGCAAAATTTTTCTTATCATTATCTTTCTATGAGTCAAATTTCGGAACTTTCAGTCCCGAAAACAATTTTAATTCACATATATCAGAAAATGTTTTTTTTTTTTTTTTTGTATATATTGTCGTGTTAACCAAAGTCTGTTTTAAGAAAGTGGGCGTAGAAAAGCGTGGAAAATAATGATACCGGGTGGTCAAAAACTGGCTTCAAAAAGGCAGTTCTAAAAAGAGTAGAATGTCAAGTTTTTCAGATGAAACATCCTTATTTACTTTTATCTTATTCTCTGTTCAAAATTAGAGTAACTTTGTATTAGGATATTTATTTGAAGAATTGATACTTTTTGAAGATTTTGATTTATTAATAATAAATGATTTTATATTGTAAATACGCATAAATTGTCTTGTTTGTTCACCTCTTATAATTATTTTTTTAAATTAAATTTTCTCTCTTAGAAATACAGGTAAATTATTATTGTATCTTAAAATGTTTAAAAATATAGGTTGATTCTTTACAATTGACTTTGGCAACGTCCAAAAATATGAAATTTAGACAGCCAACAAATATTTTTCTGAAAAATTCCTCAAACTTAATCTCAAAGGTCAGTCTGGTAAAATTTACTTCCCAAGGTCGGATAATGTGAGGAAGAAATTAAAGAAATTTTGATGTAATTATGTCAAAATCAGCTTGGAATGTTTAAAACAAATGTTGAAGCGAGAAAATATAAAATTCTAGGTTAGTTTTAATGTTTTGTTTGAATAATCGAATTTAGAATCCTTTATGGGGTACCTGGAAACTTCTAGAATATTCTGCGTCACCCTAGACTACTGTCAAACTTATAATTCCTGCTAGAAATGTTTAAAAATCAGTTCTTAGTGAGAAAAAAAGTTCTGCTTGCAAAATCCATTCTAGAATCTTCTATGGGATAACTAAATGCTTACAAAATATTCTGAATCACATTTGACAATTGTCAAACTTATAATTCCAGCTAGAAATGTTTAAAAATCAATTCTTAGTGAGAAAAAAGAAGATTCTATGTTACTTTGATTGTTTTGCTTGTAAAATCCATTCTAGAATCTTCTATGGGATAACTAAATGCTTATAAAATATTCTGAATCACATTTGACAATTGTCAAACTTAGAATTCCAGCTAGAAATATTTAAGAGTGTTGAAAAATCAATTCTCAATGAGAAAATAGAATAATCTATGTTGGTTTGATTGTTCTGCCTGCATAATGCATTCTAGAATCTTCTATGGACTAACTGGATGTTTCTAGAATATGCTGCATCACATTTGACAATTGTCAAACTTAGAATTCCAGCTAGAAATATTTAAAATGTTGAAAAATATTCTGAATCACATTGGACAATTGTCAAACTTAGAATTTCAGCTAAAATAGAATAATTCTATGTTGGTTTGATTGTTCTGCCTGCATAATGCATTCTAGAATCTTCTATGGACTAACTGGATGTTTCTAGAATATGCTGCATCACATTTGACAATTGTCAAACTTAGAATTCCAGCTAGAAATATTTAAAGGTGTTGAAAAATCAATTCTTAGTGAGAAAAAAGAAGATTCTATGTTACTTTGATTGTTCTGCCTGCAAAATGCATTCTAGAATCTTCTATGGACTAACTGGATGTTTCTAGAATATGCTGCATCACATTTGACAATTGTCAAACTTAGAATTCCAGCTAGAAATATTTAAGAGTGTTGAAAAATCAATTCTCAATGAGAAAATAGAATAATCTATGTTGGTTTGATTGTTCTGCCTGCATAATGCATTCTAGAATCTTCTATGGACTAACTGGATGTTTCTAGAATATGCTGCATCACATTTGACAATTGTCAAACTTAGAATTCCAGCTAGAAATATTTAAAGGTATTGAAAAATCAATTCTTAGTGAGAAAAAAGAAGATTCTATGTTACTTTGATTGTTCTGTTTGTAAAATCCATTCTAGAATCTTCTATGGGATAACTAAATGCTTATAAAATATTCTGAATCACATTTGACAATTGTCAAACTTAGAATTTCAGCTAGAAATATTTAAGAGTGTTGAAAAATCAATTCTCAATGAGAAAATAGAATAATCTATGTTGGTTTGATTGTTCTGCCTGCATAAAATCCATTCTAGAATCTTCTATGGACTAACTAATGTTTCTAAAATATTCTGAATCACATTTGACAATTGTCAAACTTAGAATTCCAGCTAGAAATATTTAAGGTGTTGAAAAATCAATTCTTAATGAGAAAATAGAATAATCTATGTTGGTTTGATTGTTCTGCTTGTAAAATCCATTCTAGAATCTTCTATGGATAACTAAATGTTTATAAAATATTCTGAATCACATTTGACAATTGTCAAACTTAGAATTCCAGCTAGAAATATTTAAGAGTGTTTAAAAATCAATTCTCAATGAGAAAAAGAATATTCTATGTTACTTTGATTGTTCTGCCTGCTAAATGCATTCTAGAATCTTCTATGGACTAACTGGATGTTTCTAGAATATGCTGCATCACATTTGACAATTGTCAAACTTAGAATTCCAGCTAGAAATATTTAAAGGTATTGAAAAATCAATTCTTAGTGAGAAAAAAGAAGATTCTATGTTACTTTGATTGTTCTGCTTGTAAAATCCATTCTAGAATCTTCTATGGGATAACTAAATGCTTATAAAATATTCTGAATCACATTGGACAATTGTCAAACTTAGAATTTCAGCTAGAAATATTTAAGAGTGTTTAAAAATCAATTCTCAATGAGAAAATAGAATAATCTATGTTGGTTTGATTGTTCTGCCTGCATAATGCATTCTAGAATCTTCTATGGACTAACTGGATGTTTCTAGAATATGCTGCATCACATTTGACAATTGTCAAACTTAGAATTCCAGCTAGAAATATTTAAAGGTATTGAAAAATCAATTCTTAGTGAGAAAAAAGAAGATTCTATGTTACTTTGATTGTTCTGCTTGTAAAATCCATTCTAGAATCTTCTATGGGATAACTAAATGCTTATAAAATATTCTGAATCACATTTGACAATTGTCAAACTTAGAATTCCAGCTAGAAATATTTAGGTGTTGAAAAAAAAAATGAGAAAATAGAATAATCTATGTTGGTTTGATTGTTCTGCTTGTAAAATCCTTTCTAGAATCTGCTATGGAATAACTAAATGTTTATAAAATATTCTGAATCACATTTGACAATTGTCAAACTTAGAATTCTAGCTATAAAGGTTTAAAAGTGTTTAAAAATCAATTCTTGGTGAGAAAAAAGAAGATTCTATGTTACTTTGATTGTTCTGTTTGTAAAATCCATTCTAGAATCTTCTATGGGTTAACTAAATGCTTATAAAATATTTTGAATCACATTTGACAATTGTCAAACTTAGAATTCCAGCTAGAAATATTTAGGTGTTGAAAAAAATGAGAAAATAAAATAATCTATGTTGGTTTGATTGTTCTGCCTGCATAATGCATTCTAGAATCTTCTATATGGACTAACTGGATGTTTCTAGAATATGGCATCACATTTGACAGCTGTCAAATTTGGAATATCAGCTAGAATTGGTTGAAAGTGTTGAAAAACAAATGATTAGTGAAAAAATGGAACATTTTAGCTTAGATTGATTGTTCTGCCTGCATAATCCATTCTAGAATCTTTTGTGGGTTAAATGGAAACTTCTGAAGAAGAAATGTGGAGTAAAAGTGGACATTTTGTGTAATTTCTATGTTGCCAAAATTTAACCTGGAAGACACTGCTAAACAAAGATGGAACAAAAAGAACGATGACAGGTTGTCTACTACTCTCATTGAGGTTATGAGGTTAGACGTATTTTGGCGTCAGTGTTTTACAGTGTCTATCTTATTTTTACTTGTTCTGGCAAACCAAGATGACCCATGTTATTACAGCTTAAAACTCAGGTTAACACTTCCGTCAAACTATACCTGAAGAGTTTGTAGTTCTATTCTCTATGATTTTTACTACCACTGATTTGTCATATAGCCTCTTCAAGTGTCCTGAACGAGTTTGGAAACATGGAAACACCCGGTACACGTTATTATTCCATTAGTTTACTGTTTTAATTTGTACATTTTTTCAAATCGCATTTAATAAAAATGTGTTATAAACAAAACATATCCTAATAGTAAACAAAAATTGATTTAAAAACGTAACAAACAACCGACTAAATGGTTTCTCTGTTTGTTTCCACGACTAAAACGATGTTTGATAAGAAGTTACATTACAGTACGTGTAGAAACTACCTTTGAAAAAAAAATGCAAGAGCATTAAAAGGAAATCTAAAGTTGTACAACGGTACATCGGGTACGAAAACGGCGTTGTACCCGAATCGTGTAGTTCGGATTCGAAATTAATTCAAGAAAACGACTCGAACTGCCTGATTTCCGACTTCGTAATTCAAATTATCAACGGATCTGACTTTAACAACACCTGCTTGGCATGCAAGGTGTTGCTTTGCTCGTTCTATGCATGTTTGCCAGAACTACACGTATATCTGATGTTAGTTTTGTTCGGGAAATTTTCTTCTGTTCGAGCACTTAAATCGAGTAATATGTGAAGTATAGATGTTATGTTAAGTAAACATTATTTTTTTACGACTGTTTAATAATAATGCTGATTATTCACTACCTTTGAATAGATGATTATAATAAAACCTATTATGTCCACCAAATGTAGCGAAAATCGAAGTAACCAGAAGTGACATAAGTGTAATAGAAACATAAAATTTCAAAAAATAAAAAAACTTTTTTTTATTCGAACAAGTAAAGAATGGTGTCCAACGACATTTTTCGTTGTTTTTTTTTAATTAGTAAATTTAATATGCTTATAGTCACAAATTATTAAAAAACTCAAACTAACAATTAATTGACATCCTGTCTCTTTCTTAATATGAACTTTCGGAATAGGACAATTTACCAAAGCTTGTTCGTTATTTGATTGTGATTCTTGTATAGTGATTCAATGTCTCTATAGAAAAAAAATGCTTCTAATCCAATCCAATCATACATACCAATCAAATCTGGGCTCACACTAATATCAAATACAATATTTGTGGTTAAGTATCTAAAAGCAGTCGAGTGAAATACATTACACGTATCTTCTTGTAGGTGAATAATGTTTAGGTGAACTAATAGAGTTAACTAATAATATAAATATTAATACTTTACCTTGAAGATTTACAGGAAAAACATGGATAAGCTTTTTAACTGCTAGTAGTACCTTATACAATATAAAACAAATTAAACCTCTATAAAGAGAAGCATACAATGAAACTAGCAGTCCAGGTCTTTTGTCAATGTGGCTATATAAAATGCAAATTTATTTTCAAAGTTCGTTATTATAGTTTATTTATTAGGTTCTACCTATTTCGAAAGTATTGCTCCAGTAGATATGTTAAGTTCATGCCATCAGAATTTTCATTGTTTTTATCAGCTAAATCGTTTCAAATCTAACGTAAAGGCTTGGGATGACTGATTCGATCGTCCTTATCAAATATTTGCAAGTTATAACCAGTGTTCCCTTGAAAAACTTCGCTGCAAAGTAAATAAGGGTAGGGTAGGGTGAGTGGTTACTGATAAAGTATTTTTATTATATTTTCGTTTCATTTTCTTTGCATTATGTGGGTAGTAATTCAAAATTATCACTAAATAAACTTGTTTTGATTAAATTGAAGAAGAAGAAGAAGTCCAGGGTACTCTTTGACATCTGGTAAAGTCGGGAAAATAAATAAAACTCAAAATTTATTATTGAATTTTATTGAAATTACTAAGGATGTATACAATTATGAAAGTTGTTCTTCAATAAAGATATTTAAGATAAATTATTTAACAATCCGTGATACTTAGTATACTTCCAATAAATTTCCTTAATACGTACAACTAGTTTTCTCATTTCAGTGCCCCCGGAGGTGGTGCTCATCATTAGAAGTTCGTAGAAGTCATCAGATAACATTTTATTTTGTCTTTGGCCTCCGTCAATCATCTCTAAGCGAGCTTCATCCATTTGTCGTAAAAACTCAGTTTTGTTAACACCAAGCCATTCCAGAACATTTGCTGAAACGACGATCTCACTTTCGGACACTACTTTCCATAAGAATTTCACTTTGGGATTGTCAATCTCCGATAAACCAAACTGCTCCAGAGCTTCTTGCGGTGTTATCCTGCTAGGATACCATTGACTTAAGTCAAATCTTGTTATGTCGTGTAGCCTGGGTATGTTCATGTTGGTTGTCTGACAAAAACTGAATGTGGATAAGAAACAATATTTAGGACTTTATATAGGATGAATGCATACGCTAGAAAAGTGGCGCGAACACGTTTACTTAATTTTTTTTTATACATATTTCTCTGAACAAGGTCTGGTTATAATCTTTATTCGGTTTCCGTCGTCAAAGTGTAATAAATAGCTTATTGAGGCTTTTTGATGCAATAATTTAGTTTGATAAATAAACTTTGCACCACGTCAACCGTGACAGTGACTTTTTTGAGTAATTTTTAAAACCTCGCCATATCAAAATGAATCAACGGATTTTAATGCTGCCATTTGACTTAATTTATTAGCCTTTTTCTGGAAGAAAAAACTTTTACTTTAATGCACTGTAACTGCACTAGACAGGGTGGGAAAGAAGGACCAAGATTAATGTTTACAAACTTATATGTTTTAATACACCTTTAAATGAACTAAAAATATATAGGGTGTTCCATTTAAAAAAATATAACTTACTGACATATGTCAGAAACTAAACGTAATAGAAAAAAACTGATGACTGATTGAATTCTACGTCAAAACTTCTACCGGAAACCGTTCTTCCTTTTTTGATAACTTTAATAGCAAATGAAATACAGAGGAGGTTCCAAAATGACCAATTTTCAAAAACCCCCCGTATCTTTGAAACAAAAGAAGTTTGCGCAGCCCACTTTTCGCCAGTCATCTCAGCTCAGAAAAAGAGATCAGAACACGTATGCTACTTTTTTTCTATCTATTACCGTTTTCTCTGTACCCCGTAAAACCATCGAAAATGCAGCACCCTGTACAGTGTGACCAAATCACTTCCTTGACAACTGCGAATTAATCCTTGAAGTCAGGGAACAGAATTCTCAAGAGAAAGTGTTGATAGAATGTGACAGAAGAAACTGACAATGGCGGGTTTCTGTCACATTCTTCAAACCTTTCACTTGATAACTCACTTCCCTCGTTTCAAGAATATGCACCCTGCTAGTGTTAAAGGTTCTAATGGCCACTTTAAGTTGCAAGAGAACATATCCCTTCTCAGCCTTCCTGAGAAGAGTGTTCCTAGATTCCCATCTTCTAATACACCTTTTCTCTTCACGTGACAATATAAATCAGCTGTGTTAATTATAGACTGATGGATTCATTGTAACACAGAAAATGATGTTTTCTATGTCTTACAAAATTGATGTGAATATTTCAAACATATTTATCAGTTGGTTAATAACATCTGTTCATATTTGCGTTCTCACGTTGAGTTTGTGTTTCCCCAAATAAGAAAGTCTGACGAATCTGTGTTTGAAGTAACTTTTCGTTATCTGCTGAACTGTATCGTTGAATTTATCTATTAAAGCTCGGAATAGAAAATTTGTTTATGTACTATTTTTGCTTAATTACCTGTGATTGATTTGAAAATCGATCTCAGTGCATCGATTAGTACTCGTTTTGTTCTTTGAGGTTGAGGCAAACTTTCGGAGAGTGTCGATTCCATTTTCAGCAAATTTAAGAATTTTTATATGATTAGAGGTCTCAAATTGAAAAAACTTTACAAGTTGTTGAAGTATCAGTGATTCATTTTTAAGTTTATCAATTTCTGTGAAAATGTATGAGTACGTGAGAATATTTTTCTTATCTTGCTGATCCTAGTTTTAGTGGAATTATCCCAATACAGTTATCATAAGTTTATTGACGATGATTTCAGTTAACCTGAAATTAACAACCAAAAATTAGTCGAATGAGTATGTTTTTTTGCAGGAAACAATAAATAAACTTCAATATTATTTTACTTTTCATAATAAAGAATAATAATTGATTTTACTGCACTAGTTTTAATAATAGGACATATTCAGTCAAAATGATACATCGTTTATCATTAATTCATCTTCGCGAATAATCAACATCATTGTAAAAATATACTATTATGCACGTGTGGACATAAAATAAAGGGTTGGTCCGTATATTTAGACAGCTTGCAGCGACTTTATCTTTGTATGTAAGAAAAAACGATGGAAAAAACTGTTGTTACAGCAGTTATAGGGCTTCTTCTCAATTACCAGAAAATATTATTGCATAGAATAAAAGTACAGGTTGATACATTTTTAATATAACACATCTTCTTCTGATTACAAACATGTTTAATATGTTTATATTTAGTTAGAAATGTTCGAGTTAATGTAATATAAAAATTATATTTTGTGACCATATTCCAGTTGATGCTTCATCCTTACGTAATTTACCAAAAGAAATGAAAACAATCAGAAAATATTACAGGACCGTATTTAAGGTATAGAAGACTCTAGGCTGCACCTGCCATGTGTTGTCACCAAATTTTGTGGAACGAAGAATATGTTGAAATGGCTGGCTAATCGCCCAAAATTTCAAAAAAGATGAATTGATAAAAGTAGAGCGGGAAACTCTGTTGAAATGATTGAGTTGGCTAATTGCCCAAAACTTTGAAAAGAAGACGAACTGATAAAAGAATAGCGGAAAAATCTGTTGAAATAATTGTACTATCTAAATTTACAAATACAAAAATATGTATCAATTGTGTATATTTTTCACCTATTCCATGGCATTTTATCTTATTCAAAAACATTTTCTGACGGTTAAGCAAAAGCCCTATATCTCTAGATTTAATAATTTTAAAAGTACCAACATGTTCACGTATACTACCCAAGTAACAAAAACCAACTGGTCTGACATCAATTTATTTATATCAAAATACTATCCGATAAGAAGAAGTAACGTAATTCAACAGATACCAAATAATGTATTCACCAGAATTACTTATTAAAAATCAGTCATTTAGCTGCAATAAAACTGGCAGTGGTAAGTAAATGAGCCAGTCCATACAACAACAACAGAATTGTAACAAAACCTTCCATTATAACGAAATGAGACAGACTGGACCCAATATCTAACCAAGACCCCACGTTGGTAATCAGATATAAAAATTGCAAAACCATAAGATCCGAATAAATCAAAATAATGCAAAACATTTGCATAATGTTTTCCTTTCCGATGGAATTGACAGCTCGAAAAACGCAACAGGTAAACAGAAACGGCACCATAATTTTCAGCAGAATGAGACCCATCATTTTGAATGGGCTGAATACTGTTAAGAAGGCTCGAACCCACATAGGATCAAACGAATTCAAACTGGCTATGTTGCCAGTACCAAAGAAACCTATAAAAATGAAAACCATAAATAAAAAAGCTCTGCGGAACATATCCGGAGTTATTTTGTGTTTACTTTGGTAGTTTTCAAAGTTGACATAGTAAATCAAGTTGCTGGCTCCATTGGCTTTAAATGAGTTACTCTCAATTAAGAGCCAATTGCATAAAATTGCAACGTAAATAGCCGAGAAGAAAGCTTCAAAATTAGAAGAAACAAGAAGATAAAAAGGGGCAAACCCAAAAAATGTTCCAATTAGTCTTGCAGCCACGCAGGTGCTTGTAAATGGTATCAAGACAACTGGTACAAGTGACAGAACCCAAGAAACACTTTTCAAATGTGACTCACTACTTATTACCGAAAGTTCAATACAAATACTGTAAACTGCTGCAAGTACTAGACACACAAATTGGATAACAAAAATCCTATACTGAATACTGATAGTGTTGAACTGGTTCTGAAACTTTAACCTGCAAAACATTTCGTAAAATAGTAAAATCCAAGTGAAGCACCCAAGCAAATACATGGGCATATTGAAGGTGGTTTTCATGACTGGAAATGCTGGGAAAATTGACAGAATTAGACACAATACTAGCCAAAGGGTTTTGTCCCTGCGAGTTGCATATTTTCCGAATGAGTCTTGAGACCAAATCCACACACCAATCAGTAATGATAATAATGAAAATGACAATCTGTTGAAAAACCCCCACACCAACAGCTCAATCCCGATGAAATAGAGTACAATACTGAATTTTTGGTTCGATGTAATGTAAGTTTTAAACTGGGCCAAAATGTAAAATACACCCTTATAATCCACAAGTAGGGTAAACCCTACAAAGGGAAAGCTAAAATAAATATAGTACGAAAAAGGAAAATTCTGAAGGTAACTTAAAAAGAGTGGAATTCCATTTAGGAGCCAGACAGCAACATTACTAGATTGTATACGGGGTATTAGTGTAGGGTTTAGTGTAGCAAGTACCAGAAATAAAATCCAGCTTATAAATCCCAAAGAAATGGAAATTAGCAATGGATACTGATAGTAGTTATGGTAATAGTCCAGTCCTGCCTTTAAAGTTGTCATGAATACTTTACACTCCCTAATAAACAGTTCATATAGTTTATCTTCACGCAACTTCTTAAGCGAATCCAATTTACCACTTAAAACCGTTGAAGTTAAACCTTGGTAGGGCACAAAAACTAAAGCGTTCGATTCTGTCCTATGTCGTTTAACGTTGAAAATCTCCAAAAGTTGTTGGGTATTCCCCCACAAAATTTCAGCCAAATATTCCTCAGGCATATCAATATATTCTAGAGGAATCACACCTAAACTGTTACTAGGTATGTTAATGCCAATTAAAGCAGACAGCATAGGTGCAATATCAATTTGTTTGACGTCATTCCTGGCAGGGTTTCTCTTTAGTCCAGCTCCCCAAGTTATAAAAGGGGTTTCAGTTTCATGAGAAGAACCAGCCCCATGAGAACCCCAATCAGTCATTCCATGATCAGCTGTAAAAACAAAAGCGGTTTTGCCATCTGCAAAGGTTTGGCTAAACAAATTCGAGATTTCTTTCACTTTGGAGTCGACCAGATGTATGTTTTGCACATACTCTTTGGAATGAGGTTTGTAACCGTGACCTGCAGTGTCAATGCCTAGTAAGTGCAGAAAAAATACGTTTCCTCTAGCATAGAACCCTTCACAGTCAATAGTGCACTTGTTGACACCTTCCAGAAACTTTTGCACTTTATTAAACACCCAAATGTCCAGCACACTAGTGTCGCGTCTGCCAAAGTCCTCCAAATCTGCACTATACGTATCCAAATGTATGTGAGGCAAATTATGCGTATTGAACAAGTTTAAGATATCCGGACTACCCCAACACCAAGCATTCGAACTTTGATTGATCACCGAATCAAAGTAGACGGGATTGGCTTTCCAGCCCTTCATTATAGCACTGGGGTCCTCGTATATTCCCGCTAAAAGAGCTACGTGACCCGGCCTGGATTCTGTCGGCACTCTGGTATGGGCTACGCCCCACGATCCTTGACTTTCCATGATTGACTTTAGAAATGGTATGCGTCCTTTGGTTGCAGGGTCAAGCACTGCTTCCGCCCTTAATCCGTCTGCCACAAAAATCACAACTCTTTGGGCCGGTGGGTTTTCGGTCGCTTTCACCAAATTCATGCCGTGATCCAAAGGGCTGGAGAAGTAAACGTCGAACACGGCAAACAGCAGCAGAAAATGGACGAAAAGTCCTAAAAGTATTACTTTGTACTTGTTGGTGTTGTTTTGGTCTTTATCGTCATGCCCCATATTTTTGCCGGCTAAAACAAATAGAACGTTTATTGTGGTAGTTCGCCGTGTTAGGAGCGATTATTTAAACAGTGACGTTGTTTGTCATGTATGTCGTTAATCGGGTTTTCAGGTTAGGAATTTTTTTTTCTAAATTTCATATACAGGATGGCACAATAGTCTGACAAGGTTTTATAATATAAGCCGAGCAGACTAGTGTGCATTCATATTTATAGCTCAGTGAAGGAACGTTATAAGAATACTACTAACCATCTTCGGGCCACTAAATGAAAATGAGATATGGAGAAGATATAATCATGAAATCTACCAATTTTCAAGGAGGCACCTATCTCAGAATTCGTCAGACTACAGAGGCTACGATGGGCAGGCCACGTAGTAAGAATGCCGGATAACAGGCTACCAAAAAGGGCACTCAATAGTAGGATGGAGTGACAGAAGACGCGCAGAACTTAATAGGTGTCAGAACGTGGAGGAGAGCGGTGTTGGATGTGGAAGATAGAGGAGGCCAAGGCTCAATTTGGGCTATAGCGCCATTGGAGAGAGAGAGAGAAGGAACGTTATCCTGGATAGGTAGAGGTCGTTGGTTCGTGTCCTACTTGAATCCAGAACAATTTTTAACTAATTTTTTATTAATGTCCAAACGCTGAAAATGATTTCCTATTATTTAGTATATTTACGGACTAGAAACAATTTGAGTATGTCCCATTTGAAATAGTGCACTTTTTGGCCTTTCACTACTAGATTTGGTGTTATAATCCTGATAAAACTTTTACCCTGTATATCTTTGAAAATATTTATGTTTTGTACAGGGTTGGTGTATACCGGGTGTCTAAAAAGTC
This sequence comes from Ips nitidus, assembly GCA_018691245.2. Taxonomy (NCBI): domain Eukaryota; kingdom Metazoa; phylum Arthropoda; class Insecta; order Coleoptera; family Curculionidae; genus Ips; species Ips nitidus. The sequence goes on from CM042798.1 coordinate 2,250,541, forward strand.
TGGAACATTTTTCTCAAAGTTTGCGGGGTGTTATAGTGAAAAACAGCGCATAACGATGTTCTCAAGTGTACATACAGGATCAGTTACAAAGTATACCAACTTTCTTAATTCAAATCTAATACCTTGTATATTTACTTTATATTTTAAGAGTATTCATAAAAACCGATTCAACATTCAACAATACACGAATTTATAACTTTATTTGAGGAAATGATATAAAAATGCCAAAGTTCCTATATGTACCTAATTACTAGAGTCCGGATTTCTAGAAATTTTGCTTTTTGTAAATAATAAAAGCAACCAACCTTTGACATCTAATGTGAACGATTTATGCAAAAACGCGTCATTTGACAGATTTTGTTGATGCTTTTTTTGCTTTTTTCTTCGTTTTGTGCTTATTTTAGTTTTTTGTGCTTATTTATTGCTATTTTTGTATTGTTTAACTAGTTTTTTACAAAACAAGCTTTTCAATTTTTTAAAAATAAACTCAACTAATAACTGCTTTGACAAAAATTGCTATATTGAGATATTTGAAACGACAAAACATGTTGCAAATGAAGTATCAATTTAAAAAATTTAACCTAACCTAACCTAACCTAACCCCTTTATATAACTGACCAAAAAATTTCCAAATTCTCCTGAAGTAGTCTAAAAAAATGTAAAAACATTCCAAAACTCTATAAAACCTATAAAATGCATTACAAAGCAGCCTAGAACAGTCTAAAAAGCTTCCGTATGCTTCTAAAGCAGTTTAACAGCTTTCAAAAGTTTCTGAAACCGTCTAATACAAGGTTTAAAATGTCTTAAAGGCAGTCCAAAAGCTTCAAGGTTCTTTAAACTGCCCAAATACCTTTCAAATGCTTCTAAAGTAGTCTAAAAAGGTTTTAAAACACTACAGAAACTGCAAAATATGTCTAAAGCCTTCCAAATAATCTTTAACTAGTCTAGAAGCTCTCACAAAATTTCAAGGCAGTCTAAAAGCTACCGTATGCTTCTAGAGCAGTTTAAAAGCTTCCAAAAGTTCAAATTCACATGTTTTAAAAGCAGTCCACAACCTTCAATGCTCCTAAATTAGTCTAAAAAGATTTTAAAACACTACAGAAAATGCTTCTAAAGCAGTAGGAAGCGTTTCAAAACAGTCTAGACGCTTTCAAAATCATTTAGAACAGTCTAAAAGATTCCAAACGCTTTTCAACTAATCTAGAAGCTCCCAGAAGATATTAAAACCTAAACTGTTTTCAAAAAATTTTGTGAACCGTGTAAGAGATTCCAAATGCCTCTAAAGCATTCCAGAACCTTCGATATCCTGTTTAAACAGTACAAAAACCTTCCAAATGCTCTCAAGTAGTTCAAAAAACTTTTGAAAGTTCAAACAAACAGTCTAAAATCTTCCGTATGCTTCTAAAGCAATTTTAAATCTTCAAAAAATTTCTAGAAGTAATTTGAAAAATTTTTGCATCTCTGAAAGAGTTTTGTCCTTTTTTACAGATTTTTATGCTTTTTTGAAGAAAATAATATTGCTTTTTAAGCGCTCTTTTTCACGACTTTAGTGCTTTTTAATCCGGACTCTACTAATTACCTACTTAATTATTCAAAACTCATGTTTTTTGAAAGATGTACCCACCTATAACAATGATAGGAGTAACAATGATAGCTATAACGTCAATATCATGTTAAATTGTTATAAATTTTTCATGTGTCTTAATGTTAATCAGTGTCTATATATACAGGGTGTTAAGTTTGAATTAAGAAAGTTGGTATACTTTGAGGCAGACCTGAGACTAATAAATTTTGTTCTGAAATAAAAACACTTTTTTTGAATGTAAGTACTTCCGATTGTACTTTAAGCTAACCTGATTGTGGGTTAGGTTAGGTTAGCATTTTACTTATACAGCTAAGAGGAGTAGTCACCTACTCCTTACTCAGTGATGCACAGTACATTTTGCAACATCGTAAACGGATCTGTAATTTGAACCCCATACACTATAAATTCAGAGGTTCCCAAACTTTTTTGTCTCATAGACCACTTTATAAATTTTGCTGATTTTGGTGGACCCCCTGAAGCTACATTTATACCCTATTCTCAAAAGTCAACAAAAAAATTTGAAGATTACGTCTATGGAATTTTGTGTTGCGGCTGAGTTTCAACAACGATTAAGAGTTTTCGAAAAAAAAAAGTGAAAATTAATTGGTTAATTAATTATTAATTGTTTGTGCTGTGAATGGATGTTAAGAAAGTAAAATAGCTCATTGAAAAAGTGATTCCATCCAACTTCACTTTTTTACTGCTACTCACAGCCAATAGAATCCCATTTATAAATAATGTAACCTTCCATTCGGAGTGTTAAAATAAAAACGAAAATAGTATGTATGTTTTCTTTTGTTGTATTTACTACTATTTACTCATAAATGTAATTATCACACTGTTATTATGGTTATCATATTACATTGTAAACAGTTAAACAGAAAAATGTTTGTGGACCCCCGCTTACGAATTGTGAACCCTTGAGGGTCCATCTGGACCACTTTGGGAACCTCTGCTATAAACCGTAATCTACATGTTAAAAAAGATCTTTATTTAAAAAAAAAATTCAAGATCCTGAACAAAATTGACTCTACCTATAAAAACACATAAAGTGGAACGGAGTATACAATTTTCAGTGTGTAACAGTGCACAGCGTTCTGCAAGTATGATTTTTAGTAGCAGTTATTCTCGTACAGATGCCGCCACAAAGACTAAAGTTACCTTTACTGTTTTTATGGTTATGAGTAATGTTTACCTTAAACTTAACCCTAATTCTAAAAATATGCTATTTTAATCTGCAATTAACAGTGCCATGTATTAAATATTTTTAAATTAAAAGTTAGGCTTACCTTGACTGGTCGTTTAACTCGATAAACTATATTTTCATATTAGTTAAAGCAGTAGGTCTTCACAATACAATTTCTAACCTTACAAAACTATATCCTATATATCTAATCATTTCGGTTTCGTTTGTTTGCACCAGCGCCGTAGCCCGTAGTTTCCTTTAAATAATGGATGGTTACGTAACAAACTTGTACTATTTTTTTGTACTAAACTAGTATGCGACAATAATAATAATTAATTTTATTACTTTATTTTCAATCAGAATGGATGTTACCATTAGTTTAAGTATTTTTAGAAAACTGTTTATGTTTCCATTCATAAAAATGCACATATCACACTAGTAAACAAGTATTTTGTAGTGCATACTTATGCTTTATTTTCAAAATCCATTGATAAACTTTGTAAGAGAGTTTATAAGGTGGTTTCAAAGGGTTTCTTCAGGAAATCAAAATTCATTCTTGAAAAACATCAGTGTACCTACAAAAATCTTGATAAACGAAAGAGGCTTTACTGTGATGATGAAGGGCAAGTATTGAACGATTTAATTCTTCTTCTTCCACATATTGTAGGCTTTAGGTCTGTATTTTACAACTTTCAGTTCCCTTGAGATGTTCAAGACCACGACTATCCATCTCCTTCCTAAGGGACGTCGTCTTCGTGGTATACCTAGCGATTTTTCCTAGCTTTTCTCTAGCCATCTTATCCACGTAATCATTCCAGGCTCTTCTACATTTACGTCCCCACCTGACAATGCATGTCTTCTCTACCTCACATTTATGCCTGCGTACCCTGAGATGTTGCTGAGTGTTTTCATTTCCGTTGTTCGATAGGTAGGAATATTTTTCGCTTTTTTGTTGTCAGCTCTTGTCTCTATAGCGTATGTCAACACCGGTTTTGTATATTTTTGACCTCATTCATATTGGTGTTATTCCAGATGATGTAACGAAGGTAGCATGATGTTCAGCTAGCTTGTTGTCTAGTCCAGTTACTTCATGCGTTCGGTAATTTGTATGCCTAGGTAGTCGAACGACATAATTTGTCCGATAGTTTTGTTTCCAGAGAAAATTTACATCTGACTAGTTTTTTGGTTTTTGTTATGGATACTTGGATGTTGAATGATTCAGCTCTTTCATAGAATGCGTACAGGAGCCGTTGCAAGTTGTGAGTGAACCTTCTAAACTTTTGACATATTTTATTATTTCATTCATTATTTGATTGAAGAGTTGTGGGCTAAATGTTGATTTCCTTATTTTTCCTGTCAGATTTTGATTAACCAATATGTAAGCAACACATTTGATCAAACGCTTTTTTTCTTTTCTCGAATGAGCAAAACATGAAGTAGAAATGACGTGGTAGCTACTTTTTGGAGGAAACACACGTCTCTGAAAACTGTTCCTAGAAATTGGCGTAAGTCTGACAAATATTTGAGTTTATTAAGATTTTTATTCTCATACAATTACTTTAAATCGTTATTGTTATTTACCTTAAATCAAAGGAGAAAGGCGGAAGGGTACAGACAAGCCAAGAAATTCATTGGAATCCAAGCGACGCCGAGGAGTCGCTGGGCCTTCAAAACCCTAGTTGCGGTTCTGACAGGCCACTGTGGCCTAACTATTGGTGATAGCCCTGTTTGATCACAATATGGAACGGCGGAGGAAACATCATATCACCTATTAGGAGTCTGCCATCTCTGGTCGTCTATCAGGAGGCGCTTTCTTGGGGCCTCCAAACTCTCCTGCAGGGAACTGTCTTCCTTGGAATGGGGACGTCTGGGTGGCGTAGGTCAGGGGTGGTACTCGCCAAACCTTTTAGGGTCCCCCGTATTATTACTACTATATATATATAGGCCGGTTTAGAACGTCTTTCGACGTTGTCCGACACCTAATTTCCAGCCTCTTCGGTCTTCACAATCTTCAGGTGTTAGATTTCTCTCACTCATGCATTTATGCATGGTTTTCTGCCACTCCTGTTTTGGCCTTCCTCGTTTTCTTCTGCCTGTTGGTTGCCAATGAAGTACTCTTTTAGGCCATCGGGTATTTGACATTCTTTCCACGTGTCCGTACCACGTAAGTTGCTTGTTTTCGATATCCTGTGTTATTGCGTCTTCTATTCCCATCCGTTGTTTTATGATGTCGTTTCTTATTCTTTCTCTTCGTGAAATGCGCATCGATCTCCTAATTGCATCCATTTCAACTGCCTCAACTCTTTTCTTGTGTCTATCTGAAATTCTCCAGGTTTCTGATCCATATAGGAGGGTGCTTTTTACCATTGCCTCATAGATATTAAATTTCCGCTTCTTGGTTATTTCTTTGCTCCATAGGATTCCATTCAGAGCTCCGATTACTTTTTTGGCTTTGACTATTCGCTTTCCGATTTCTTTTACATCTGTTCCTGTGTTGTCGAATGTAATGCCCAGATATTCATATTCCTGACACTGAAGGATTTCTTGGCCATTGTCCAGTTCCAAATTTCCGTCCTGAGTTCCCACACATAGATACTTTGTCTTGGCTATGTTGACTGTTAAGCCCCATTCTCTGTATTCCTCTATTAGCTTTCGCATCATGTACTGCACATCCTCTTTATCATTGGCTACTATGACTTGGTCGTCTGCGAACTGTAGGGTAAACAAGCAGCTATCATCAATTTCTATTCCCATTCCCTTTCTTTTCCAGTTTTTTAGTGCCATCGCTATGTATATTTTAAAAAGAGTGGGAGAGACACAGCATCCTTGACGCAATCCTTTATTCACCATAAGCTCTTCAGTGACACATTTGCCTACCCTAATTCTTGATTTTGATTTCCTATATAGTTCTTTAAGAGCTGTTACGTAGGTGTGATTAATGTTGGATTGCTCTAAGACCCTCCATAGTTTTGATACTGGGACTGTATCGTAGGCTTTTTGTAGGTCAACAAATGCTAGGTGCGTTTCCAAGTTTCTAGCACTTCTCTTCTCTATAACTTGTTTTAGAGTAAACACGTTGTCTGTACATGATCTTCCTGCTCTGAAACCGCATTGTTCTTCCTCTTCTTTTCCTTTATAATCCTCTTCAATGAGATCACGTAAAATTCTACCATACAGTCTGCTCAATGTGCTTGTAACCGAGATGCCCCGATAGTTATTGCAGTCCAGTTTATTTCCTTTTTTGTGAATGGAGGAGATGAGAGCCATTTTCCATTCCTTAGGGACGGAATGTCCGTTCAAGCATTTATTAATAATAACTGTTAAATTTCTAAAGAGCTTTCGAGTTATTAGAAGAGCGTTCGATTATTACTACTACTACTTTAAATCGTTGTAGAAAATGTATTGTCTTCTTCTCAGATTTTCCAGTAATAAAGTATTCACGTTGACGCTGACTGAACAAGAACTGAGAGTAACGCACTGGCAAAGACTTCCAGGTCTGAGGCAGGCCAAAGATCTCCTCAGCAATTTTAACCGAGCAAGATCGAAGACACTGATTAACCTCAGCAAAATTAGTCTCAAGGCATTAACGGGATTTCTAACGGGTCATTGTCGACTCAGAGAACACCTAAGGAAGCTAGGCTTAGAAGAGGACAGTACCTGCAGGTTCTGCGGAGAAGAACCAGAAACACCTCACCACATTTTGCTGCAGTGTTATGCTGTACGCCACAGAAGATTAAACACACTGGGATTACACCAGCTGGCTGTGGAAGAAATACCTCGAACAGACCCACTCAAGATCCTGAAATTCCTAAAGGAACTAAACCTTGAAGGGCTGCTATGAACAAGGAAACCTTGAGATAGCAGAAGAAGATAGGGTACAATAGATCTAATCATCCACACCTACCATTACCATTACCATTCACGTTGCTTCTTTTTTTAAAAAGATAGTTTTTTTTTTTTATTACAAAAGGAACATTTCAATCTCTTGGACAGCAACTTATTTGATCTGGAATTTTAGCAAGAAGAAAAGTCACGTCTTGGCAGTTTTTACAGTTGCAAATCTCGACAAAGAATATCGAATCAGTGTTGCGCAAATTAGATAGAGGTAAATGAGATGAATATTATGAATAATGCAGTTAGTTATTAAAAACCACACTTTCAGGTAAAATCATTTTAGTACAATAACAACCATTTTTCAATTTATTATGCGAGGTTAGCGAAGAATAACGCACATACCGCGAATACCCGGCCCCATTATGTTTGTTAAAATTGCCTTTTTTTCGACGTGCTGAAAAATGAAAATTAATTTCAAAACGTCCATAAAATCGACCACATCATCAACTCCTTTATGTGGTGAACCATTAACAGCTGTCTTTTGTCGCGAATTATTACGTGTGCTATGAATGGCTGCGCTCATTCAAAGCCAGCCAATAATAATTTGATATGAAAGCTACAACAACAGATTAAGTGTAGTTTAAGAAAGCTTAATGATTATGTTTTTATAAAATCGGTAAAGTTATTGGTTACAAAATAATGCATACCATAAAAGTGGTGGTTTTAGTGTTGAATGGCCTGCGAGATCTCCAGATCTTTCACCGTCCGATTGTTATCTATTCCCATACATTACTTTTGATGGATAAATTTGATTGAAAAAGTCCATTCCCATTGGCCTGCGGGTAAAGATATCGACCAGGCAAACCGTTTTGACGTGGAATTTTCTGCAACAACTTCACGACATAGTAATTATTGCTGTCTAAAATCACGTAGCTCTACAATGGATCGGCCGAGACCTAAGTTCACGACAATCGTGATCGAACTAATAATTAAAACAAATGCAATTATGGCGGCTGTCCGCTTTTCGGTACCGCAATCTGTTCGTTTTTCAAGTTTTATAGGACGTCCTCGTCTAAAGTAATCAATAAGAATGGCTTATTTCTATGGTTAATGATGATTTATTATTATTTTTACCTTGCCTTTACTTTACTCTGTCCGTGCAAATTTACTTCGTAATATAAATAATTGGTTTGTGGTTATTTGCTTGACTCACCAGAAAATATGAAATAAAATTCTTTGAAGAGAAACTTATAATGGTTCAAAAAATGGACAGTGTTTAATTACTATCATTTTTCACAAAATTTTAGCAAAAAGAATGTAAGTAGGTATAAAAAGTCTCTGATTGTGACCAACTTATGTTGTTAAAGACATTGTTGGGAATCTTGTTATGATTTCGATTGTTACAATAACAACCAAAATCGCATAACAGCTTGTTACTATTGATTTATCATTGATTTTTCAAAGGATTTTCCTGTAAAATTTGGATAGTTTTTTATTTTGAATGAAATCGACGATGAGGAATCTAGTGTATTTCATTAGAAGTACACATACATTTTCCAGACAACTTGCGAGTAGCCGGGAGGTTTTTGAGAGACACTGGAAAATCTAGTCACATTAACTGCAGAAATGTTCCAAGGTGTATACCGATTATCGCAGGAATGTGTTTTGGATGTGGTTGATGGAACATCTCAACATTTTTCGTTTGATCAAACAAGTTGGATGAAAATAGAACCAGTCCTATTTCGTAAAACATAGAACGTAATAGTAATTTACGTTACAAGTCCGGAAAATGGTTTATTAGATGAAATTATTATTATTAAAATTGCATTTCACTGTAGAGTATCGTAATACGTTTTATTTCATACTGTAAGTAATATAGTTATTTTCCTAACAAGTGCGGAAAGCGAAGCTCAATGTGTTAGACACAAAATTATATGATCCTCATTACTTACACACCATTTTTTTTTGGTTTATTTTCTTTTCGATTTTCTTATCTTACTTTTATTAGGGAATTTCATTCATCTGACAAAGGTTGATGTTTCACTAATTTAAAATAATTTCTAAGCATTGTTTTTGTGAACTTACCTGATTTCTAGAGTCCGGATTGATTTCTAGGAAGTTTGCTTTTTGTAAATAATAAAAGCAACCATAAACAACTCTAAATCCGGATACCTTGTATGTACAGAAATGATGGACATGAAAAATGCTTAGAATTTCAAAGACAACCCCAAAAAATATAAAAAAGTCAATTTGAAAAGCTTGACATTGATGGTAATAACTTTTTTGAAACACCCGTTATAAATGACTGTTATAAAATAAAGTGTCCTCCTAGAAAAGAATGTTGACTGTTTGAAGGGTTTTTAAAATAATAATTGAAACCCTGAAAACGCCCAATTCAGTGTAATCTGTCTTTATTACCAAATAACTCAATTAGTGAACATTTTTACTATACGTTATTATTTCAAAAGCTTCTAATTGCCATATTTAACCACCCTGTAACCGTTAAAATTATCAAATTTCAGTCTAACCTATCTTTATTAACAAATAACTCAGTTAATGGTGATTTTTGCTAGATACTATACAGGGTGGTCCAGTTTTAAGTGTCAATAATTCACCATTTCATAGCCAATCAAAAAATAAGTTGACTTGCATTATGTCATTTTTCTGAAAAACGTTTCCTAAAGAAGATACAGTCTTCCAAATTTCAATTTAAAAAATCGTTTTATAGTTTAAAACTGAACATCCAAGACTTGTGAAAGTCCAAATTTGTACTGAATAGTCTAAAAACTTTTTTACTACTAGGAATGGTCTTATGATTCGCTTTCTCAGACTGCCATCCTGGTTGAGTGTCTGAAACTGGCATTCAAGAACTAAAAAAAGTCCGGAAATCAAGACAAAGATTGTATTGTGCATGAAACTCATTTTTTACTACTAAAAATAATATAAAAGTTGACTTTTAATGCTAGAACTGACTTTACTAGGACTAAAGAGAGTCCAAAAGTATATTTTCAAGACTTTAATTGGTGTACAACTCAATTTTCTGGACTGGACAACAAGTCTAGAAGTAAATTAAATTTTCGGACTATTTTATTTCTAAAAATTAATTCTCAAGACTATTATTGTAGCATTTGGTATCAAAATTTTTTACTTTTATTACTGAAGAAACTTGACTTTTGGAAATAGTCTTAAACTCAATTTTTCAGTCTTAAAAAGTATTAAAAACAGTCTGAATTTCTTAGAGGTGTTACAATTTATTGCACCTATGAGTGTAGAAGTCAATTTAATAGTGAAGAAGCTTGAAATAACATTTTCAAGACTATGGTCAGTGGACACACTGGCTTTTAGGCCTGATAAGTCAAAAACTTTGTAAAGATAGTCTTGAAACTCGATTTGAGGCACTGAAAACAGCCTTAAAACACTAAAAACAGTCTAGTTTATTAAGAAATACCCGAATTTTTAGCACTGAGGTGTCTAGAAGTCGATTTAATAGTGGCAAAGCTTGGAATGCTATTTTAAGTCTATGAAGAATGTAAAAATTGTTTTTTAAGTTTGCTATGTCAATAACTTGGTGAAGATAGTCTTGAAACTCGATTTTCCAAGCTGAAAGCAGTTTTGAAGCACTAAAAATAGTCCAGAATTCGAAGAAAATGAAAAGCAAAGTAAAAAGCACGAAAAGTTCGTTTTCAAGACAATTTTCATGAATCTAATGTCAATGTCCTGCATCTAAGACTATTTTCAAGACTAAAATATTGAAATTTGTCTTCAAATTATGAAAACTTACTTCAAATGCAAATTTTAAGCTTCTGATGTCACTTTTCATTAGTTCAGTCACATTTTGGGGTTCAAGTCAATTTTTAAGGTTTAAATGTATGAATTTGTAGTAACAAATTCTTGAAAAAGTAGTTTTTATGTCTACAAGTCAATTTTTAGTATTCAAGTCTCTCGATTTGCATGAAAACTGGTTACAAACGCAATTTTTAAGCTTCTGAAATTTTTATCTTTTCTAATTCAATTTTCAAAACTAAAGTCTTTTCGTTTGTCTGGAAACTATGAAAACTCGCTACAATAATATTTTTTAAACTTCTTAAGTGAATTTTCCGTTTCCAACACAATTTTTAAGTTGGGTTGGGTTAGTTTTTGGTCTTTGACCGTAATAACGTGTAATAAAGTGCTTGTTCCAAATTTGATCAATATTGCTCCAACGGTCTGACAGTTATGACAAAAAAAACGATTTTTTAAAATTTGAAGGACTGCATTTTCCTTAGGAAGCACTTTTCAGGAAAATGACATAATGAACGTCAACTTATTTTTTAACTGGCTATGGATTGGTGAATTATTGACATTTAAAACTGGACCACCCTGTATAGGGTGGTCAAAAAGAATTTTAAGGTCTTCGAATTGTCATATTCAATCGCTTTTATTGAACCATTCTGTATGCTAAAAACTGAATAAACAGTTTTTAGCTTTTGTTTTCAAGTTATGTCATATTGTCTGTTTCAGTGAAAAGTAAATTGCAATACATATTTAAGTTTTACAAAAAATAAATTTAGGTTTTTACTACAAATATTTTTGTTATTTATGAATCACCCGGAAACCGCTTCTAAGATAACCTTTTAAAAAAATCATTCAAAGTTATTATTACGAGTACCGGTAGTGCATCAGTTTCTCTTTTTTCCAATAATAGCATTCTTAGGCGGGATACCTTTAAACTTTCCAACAATTTATTGTACACTTCGACCATAAACTATAAGAGGAAGATGGAATTAACGCCGATCGGCACTTAAAACATATGGAATCCGGAAACTCCACAACTTCACATTGAAATATACTCTGCTGATTATTGAAATATTGGTACCTCTCTTTAAAGTATGGTCACGCCGGTCGGAGGTAAATTTTTCCCGGTCATCGACTAGGTGGGAAATTACTTTCAGGAGAGAGAAATATGGTTATTATGCAGGTATAATATGTTGTTAATCGCAACCGCTTTGAATAAGTACTGAATACCTATTTAAGAATTCATAAATCTGCTCGCCATGTCGCTTTAATGGAAGCACACGCTGGCATCATTATTTCAAGCTTTTTTTCCGAGTTTTAGTTCATTCTGGAAATATCACAAGTAAAGTCTCAAAAAAGGTGTTAACGCACTACATTTATTGGAAGATTTTGTGGTTTATCGAGACGCAGCAGAGACAGAAGTAGTATTTCATAAATAGTATCTATTAGAGTCAAATTTGCAAATGCAATACTAACAAAACGACTTATGATAGATGATAGGGGAATTGGCACTAAAATCTAACCAACATTAACGTTAAAAACCAAAGACTCGAAAGCACAAACAATAAGAGATATCAGATAACGAAACGAACCAACCAATGAACCAAAACCAAAATAAAATTTGCAAATTTAGCAAAACAAAACTTAAATGTTTGACAGCAGGTTTTCATTATTTGGTAGGTGCATTCAATAGTTATAAACGACTATTTTGAATTATATTTTCTTGTGTTTATTTACGTTTTTGATTAGAAATTAAATATATTTAATTGGGATATTAATTATTATCTTAAAAACACGAGGAATAGATCACACAAAATTCATCTGAACTCGAATCAATCGGATCACTTTCCGACTTGGATTAGTGATCTTATGATCTGATCGATTGGATGGCGAATTCCAAAATATCTTTTTGTCAAATATCAGATATTAGCAACGACTTTCAACAGCGGAGTCGGATAGAAGTGAAAGTCAGACAATCAAAATAAGTTATTTTGGATCATTTTTAAAACCTCGCCATTTTCGCTCAAATTAAGTTATGGCAGCAGCTTTTTAAGTGTTATTTCAGTTATGTGTAGATCCAATACTATCTGTTACATAATTTTTAAAGCAACCCCATGACCAATAAGATCATACAGGGTGGCTAGAGACAAAGTGGGACAAGAACGTATACAAAAAAAGAGCAAGTAAGTATTAAATTACAGTCACTTTAACTTTTTTCTTACATAGTAACTTGTTGTCTAGGGGATTACCTCTGGACGTTTTTGGGCGTTTCTTAATTAACGTCCTGTGTCCGAAGAAATATCGATTTTTCCAGAAAATGAATATAACACTGTTCAATCTTCAATTAAGCCTATTAGCAGATTTGTATACTATCATTCAAATGTCGTTGTATGTTCAACATTATCTGTTACATAATCTAAGTACTTGATGAAACCTTACAGGGTGTCACAAGTTGTTCTTCCATTTTAACTGTCTCTAGACACCCTGTAACACATAATATGGGACCTAAACACATTGATATTTCTTGAATCGCAGAATGTTAATTGGGGAACGGCTAAAAACGTCCTGAGATATTAGCCTAAACAACACTTCCTTCTGTTAAAACAAACCCAAGGATCAATTGGAGACTACTTGAAAATTTCACTTTTTTGCACGCGCTTCTTTTCCTCCCTGTATTGTACAGTGGTGGTGCATTTAAGTCAGAGTTTTTTCCACCCACCAAAAGCCAATACATTAAGCTCAATGATAGTCCAAACAGCATCAAAATCTGTCGTTTCGTTTAGAAATGGCAAGGTTTTAAAATTTACCCAAAAAAATCACTGTCCCGGTTGTGGTGGCGCACATTTTAGTTTACACAACGTGACAGTTCTCTTCAGAAAAGTAACAAATTTGTTACAATTCTATCTAAATGTAGAATTTTTTTATATTTTTATGATGGTCGCGTCTAAATTGTGAAGGAATCCATTTTTGGCCCAACAAGTTAAACAAGACGTACTTTTGTTCGTTTATTTAGTAAACGATTTTGTTTAAGGGGTAGAACAAAAGAACAAAACGGTTTCTACATCAGTTTAGTAAATAAGTTATCTAAACCTAATTTTTCTCAATACAACAATTATTAAAACCAGAACATTTGTGTACGAAGTTATTCGCCTTAATAATGATTTGGTATTCTGGATTTCAAGATATTGCTTACTCACCCCACAAAACGGCTGTTCAGCCTTATATGAAATTCGTTCAGTGAAGAAATCAATAGTTAGATGTCAATACTTAAGAAGTTTAATTAATTCTTCTATTAATAATGACAATACTCTGTCACAAGAACAAAAATCAGCTCAAATACTAAATATTGAAGGTTTAGTTGTTATCACGTTTCAAAAATATTTGCCAACTCAAATTCAATTAGCTATTCGGCTGAAAAATCCACGTAATCTAGAAGAAGCATTACAATATTTAATAGAGGAGGAAAATTTCCTGTCCATCGTAAATGAATCCAAATTTAAACACCCCGTGTTGAATGGTAACCGTAATTTTAACAATTTTTCTTCAGGAATTCCTATGCCAAGCATCCAAACTCCAATATTTCAAAACCAACCACCACCTTCTACACCAAGGCCATTTCCAAGTCAACCAATTGCTATAAATCCAAAGCCAACCTCTCCACAAAGGTATTTTACCAATGAACAAGTATTTGGAAAACCTCGTAACAACCGTAATGTAAATGTTTGGAAACCCAGAGGAAATACAAATCAACCTAGACCAACACCTATGTCTGTTGTGACTAAACAAACCGTTCCTAGACAACATCCCGGGGAACATTCGAAATTTACACAAAAGCCAAATTATTTTCAGTCTCATTTCCAACCTAGATTAAAACCAACATTTACTTCTGAGGAATTATATAGCATAGACAATTTTGAACTTGAATATTTTGATGAAATTCCTGAAAATACATATGAAATTTTTGAAGAAATAAATGAACAGACCCAAAATTATTGTGATGAAAACATCAGAGAAATTACTAATAATTCTCATGATGAGTCATCGAGTCAATCAGACTACCAAAATTTTCCATGTTTTTTTTAACCAATCACAAACTATCAACAGTACTGCGATTTACACAGATGCTGCACTTGTGAACTAACCATCATGTGACTTTTCGACAAACCGATCGTAACATAATTTTCTTTGGTTCCCATTGAAGAATGACGATTTCGACGGAGTTTAAAATGTGAGTGCAACTTAGAAAGCAGAAGTACGATAAAATCGGCCCTGATAAGCACCACCCATTGTTCACAGCGGTACCACCGTAAAGAAGTTCCAATCCTTTCACGCTGCATCGTGGTTAGGCGTGACGGCAAATGCGCTGTTTGCATTTATTGTTACGATTTAAACACAATCTAGTCACTAGATAGGACCAATTTGCATTCGACCAAAGTAGAATTGTTCTTAACTAGTGACACTATCGCTTCAGACCCCTTTTTCCTTTTATGGCTTCTCGAAACAGTATTGTTTTACATTGATTCGGTTTTTGGTGTAGTTTTTGCTAGCCTATTAGTAACAGTCTACTGTATTTACGCAACGTACCTTCACTTCTCCAGTAATTTTAATAACACGTTTCCGCGAACCGCAAAATGGCTTAACAATTAACAAGGATCATTAAACGGGAATAATTTTCCATCCTCTGTTTGAAACCATAATAATTGCCCAATTATTCTGGCGGATTTTGATGCTAATAAGAGCGGTAGTGATGCAGATGCGGCACAATAGCCAGGTTCGATCAGACCTCCCAAAAGTCGATACGAAAATTTGTATGAAAATTTGTATGATAAAACTAGCGAGAAAAAAACGTCACATTAATATTACAAAATTTCAAATTTCCAAAGTTTTAGCTCGTTTTACGACAGGCTCGTCATCCATCCATTGAACATCCATCCTGCCAGGATCGCCATTTATAATTAAGTATTTATTTAAGGTTTTTCTTTAGATTCTCGAAAGATGGTAGGAGATTTACCACTAAAACGACTAGGTTATGTTATTAAGATGAAAATATTACTACCATCATTGCAGCTCTACAGCTCTTTGCAGTCTGTCACATACAGACTCTTGCAAACCAATAGTAAGTGGAGAGAACTAAGACTATACGAGATAACACACAATAACTAAAAGTCCATTTTGTAACAATAATAAAGACTGACAATATCATAGAATATTCCCAATTAGTACTGTGCTAAACAGTACTCTATCGGACCGAATAGCGGACGTACACTGGTGGCTCAAAAACCCAAGAAAAACTGTCACAAAGCACTGAACCAGTTAGGAAGTGTCACTAGGATGAGTATCATTCAGTGAGAAGACTAACAAGACAATAAATATGCAACTGAATCACCCTGTGAACGCTTGTATTGCAATCGATAAGATCAGAATCCTATTGCGAAGTAGCAAAGTCAATTCCCAAGAAGAGCCAAAAATTATGGACGAATGTAGTAGATAAATCGGTCAAACTGTCAGCACTGAGCAGACTTGTTTAGTCCCAAATATGATAATGGGAGGTCTACTGACATGCCACTGCGGACATCATAGCTTGAGCTAGAAGAGAACAACATAAGCCAGAAAGAGGAGAAATCTGTATCTCATGTGATGCTACTGTACGAATGACGGTCAATGAAATCGAAACTGACCAATATCGACTTCGGGGTGTGTATTCTTTGGATGTGACAGGATTTTGCCATTTCATCAACACTTCTCTTGACAATTCCATTTCCTGTAACTTGCACAAATGGAGCTAATTTATGGCAGTTGTGACTTCATTCAACGCTAAATTTGGCTCGTTTGTGTCGAACCTCTTCCCAATTAATGCCAAACGTCTCAAAACCGATCAATAACGACTCTGGTAATGTATTCTATATTATTAGTTTGTTTACTTCCAAATTTTCTAAATTGGTGCAATCCAACCAAAGATGTCATCCGACTACGTTCGGTTGCGTTCGGTTTCGATTATACCTCTTGACGATTAGACCGTTTGCGCGTTTCCCCTCTATAAGTTGATCTCTATGGCCTCGGCCATGGTTCGTTAAATTTCGTATACTTCTTTCGTTTAGAGAATGTAGTATTAACAGTCCTGAAAACATCAACAAATTTAACCGAAATCACGCATAAAAGAAGAAAAAAGAAGAGGGGCACTGTCAAATCTCGAATGACATCAAAATTAACCTCAATTTTTGTTTAATTATTTTGATTCAAAATTTACCGGCCATTAATATCTTTTATTAAAAATCAGTTTTAATTTAATTGCGATTAAAAATGTTGCCAGTGCATAGATTTGTCGTTAACGAAATCGAAAACATCGCACGAATGCACGAAACTAGAGTGGAAAAACGTGTAATGAGAAGTAATAGTGATCCCTTCAGTTTACATGATAGGCGCTTTATTGAACTTTTTCGTTTAAATAAGGACCTAGTCGCTTATTTATTCACACAGCTAGTTCCCCACATGGATCAGGAACACAGATCTACAAGAATCCCTCGCCAAATAAGAATTCTAATAGCCTTGCGCTTTTTTGCTATTGGCAATTATCAAAGAGGTAGGTGTATTTAGTTTACAATTAAATTAGTTCCAAACTGCTAATCAGAAATAAAGAACTAAAACAAATTATTTGTTTGGTTTCAGGCATTGGAGAAGAATTGTTATTATCGTCAAGTCAACAAGCAGTAAGCCGTTGCATTCATGAGGTTGCCAATTGCATTGCAATACATATGGGAGCTGAATGGATTAAATTTCCTTTTGATCAACAATCAAAAAATGATATAAAAACGGGGTTTATGGAAAAAGCTGGTTTTCCAGGTGTAATAGGTTGCATTGATTGCACACACATTGCTATATTGGGTCCATCACGTGAGGAGCATAATTACGTAAACCGAAAGGGTTTTCACTCAAAAAATGTGCAAATAGTTTGCAGCTATAATTTAGAAATCCTAATATTAATGCAAGATACCCTGGATCTGTAAATGACGCTTTTATTTGGAGAGGCTTCACAAGTAAAGCATGTCTTAAATCAAGACTATAACAGAGGTAATACGAAAATTTAATGAAATGATTTTTATTTTTACTTTTTTTTGCCTAAAATTATTTTTTTTATTACTGTTTTAACAGGACTTAAGGAATTAATTTTGTAGGTGAAAGAAACCAATGGTTGCTGGGAGATTCAGGATACCCATTGGAGCCATGCTCTTAACCCCATATGAAAACCCGGAACCAAATACACGGACGAAGGTCATTATAATCGTGCACACAAAATTACTAGAAGCATAATTGAACGCTGCAATGGACGATTCAAACTAGTATTTAGATGTCTTTTAAGGAGAGAGAAAACTTCGATACAGCCTGAGAAAGTTGGTGTAATTATAAATGCTTGTGCAGTATTACATAATTTGCTACTTAGGGCAGGAGTAGAATACGACATAGATTTGAATATATTTAATGAACCATATGAAGATAATTATGGCAATGGCAACTACCCTGTTTTAAACGAAGCTAGACACACAAGACAACAAGTTGTTAATAGATATTTCACCAATGTGTAATTATGTGTTTTATTCACAATTGAAGAAGATTCTTAACAATTACTGGTTTAATGTTGCAATATACAACGTTTTTAATATTTTTTGGTAACTATTTATTTAAACATCAAAAGTTAACATCAACTTTTATTATAAAATTAATAATATTCTTTTAATTCAAACATTGATTAAGGAACCACTGAAAAGGAACATACATTCTACTTCACTACTTTAATTTCAGAAAAAAAACACAAACATTTCTAGAAATTAATCTCACTCTCAAAATTTTCATTAGGTCTTGCTGCAGAGCAACGTGGGCACAAATTAATCTTCTTAAGAAATGTCTCTTGGCCATCTGCTATTCTTGCTATATTTTCATTAATGTTCTTTTAACACCACCATATTTTCTTGATGCATTCTTAGCAGCGTAATTTCATCTCCCTTTCTGTTGGTTCTATTCCAATCTTTTTTGCTTTGGTTTTAACCTGAAGCTCTTTTTTGGTAACCCATTTTCGTTTCTTTATTTCATTTCCATGAAAAGAAACATTGTTTTGTTCTAAAGTAACATGATTTGGTTCACTTCGAAATTAACATGGTAGCTGAGCTAGAGGGTGTGGCAGAAAAGACTGTCCTAGGAGTGTTTTGTGTTCTCTTTATAAAAACAAGGTTCGGAATTTTTTCTAATTCCCGTTGAACATTTTCTTCTACAGGTGTAGAAGGATCTTGTATTGATTTTATTAGTTACATCACAAACCACCACCATTTCCCTAAAAATGATATAGTGGTAGGTATGGTCCTCAGTATGTACAAATTCAATTGATATCAGCAAATATGTCAATAATCAGTCCAGGAGTTTTTAAAATACTTACAAAACCCAATTCTGATGTAGTGTCTCCTTCTACCACAGTCCATCCCAATTATACCCATAGTTTTCCTCAATTTGTGATAAAGGTAGTAAGGGTCCTCCTCCACCTGTTTTACTTATATTGAGCTTCAGGTTTTGCGCTTTTACCTTCACTTTGCTTTTCCATTTGCTGAAAGCCTACAAGTGGTAGTGACAGTAAACCGTATTTGTAATGTAGTAGCAGTAGCTGCAAAACTTACTTCAATCCATTTGTCTGTTGTTTTTGAACCATAACCCATGCTATTTAACTGCGTTGCTACTTGCTCCCACAAACTTTTATAATTTTGTCGTGCATCTAGACCAATAAATGATTTTGTGACCATTTCTGGGTGTTCCAATAAAAAGTTCACAAGAACTTCCCATTGATTTGGGTTCGTTTTTGTAGCCCGCAACGACATGCTTTTATAAACCAATAAATTTAACAAAATTGTCCTGCTGAAATGAGCTTATTTGTGTCAATTAATTCTGTTTTCAATTACTACACCAAAGTAGTTGCAATTGGTAATTGATGTTACAGTTTTTTCACTAATTGAACATTTAGTGCCTTACATTATTTTTATTATACAGGTGTGGTAAATCCAAAAGCGACCATAGGAAAACCGTGTAACGGACAGAGAAACGTAGGTAATTGCATGCGCGGGAGAAAGACAGAAAACGAAAAAAATATCAAGTAGGCCATATTTTTAGCGCGCTGTTGCCAAACGCCGTAAGTAAGTTTGTCGAGGGTATTGAATACTTACGGCGTTTGGCAACAGCGCGCTAAAAATATGACCTTCTTGATATTTTTTTCGTTTTCTGTCTTTCTCCCGCGCATGCAATTACCTACGTTTCTCTGTCCGTTACACGGTTTTCCTATGGTCGCTTTTGGATTTACCCACCGCCCTCTGTACAAGAAAGCCAAGAAGGTGCATGCCAAAAATTCCAATATGGCCGAAATACTGGTTTGACAGTTTCCATTTGTTTGTATTGTGGAAATTGAGTTTTTCGATGATTAAATTAATTTTTAAGGTTTAAAGTCAAGACTTGGGATTACTTGCCAAAGTAATTTTTGTTTGCTATTATATATTGTTGTTTATATGTTTATTGTTCTAGTGAAAGTGTAGTTTGTGTTCATTTTATTGTGTTATCACTATTGTTATTGTTCCTTCATTGTTCTATAATTTGTTGTTGGTTTTTTAACTTAAATTCTATTGCCTCTACAATATGCCGTCCACTTGTTGTTTGCCAAATTGTAAAAGCAATTTGGTGAAAGGCCCAAAAGTGTCAGTCTTTTACTTTCCAAAAGACCCTGCTCGAACCCAACAGTGGTTGAAAGCTTTGAACTGGAATGATTTTACTCCAACACAATACTCAGTGGTAAGTACAATATGCTTTCTCATTCAGTAAACTTATTGCCTCTTACATACATAAGTGAGTTACATTTTGAGGCCGCCTGCATTTTGAGAGCAACAAAGGTTTACTCTGAAAAAACAGGACAGCTTTTAGAAGTTCCATTGGCACATTTACATTTTAAAAGAAAGGTCTTGTTAATAATATAAACCCATTTACCAGTTTTGCTTACCTAGCTTCAAGGATTTCCAAATTTTCTTTGATTGAGCAGTTTTCACATTAGTTTGTTGTACTTTCCAGGACAAAAGGTTCTAACCAAACTTGCTTTGGCTGGACTTTATTGGGTATAAAAAGCCATATCTATACATATCTGGATCAGGAATGAAGCGTTCTTTGATTTTTCACTCACAACTTCTAATCAACTACACGAAAAAATAAAAAAAATAAAACATATTTTCTACTGCATCTGCATAGGTTTGTGTGCAAAACGAAAACCGCTAAATGACCGCTAACGCCGCCATTAAAAGTGACATTCTAGGCTTTCTTGTACAGAGGGCGGTGTATTGAATACTTACGGCGTTTGGCAACAGCGCGCTAAAAATATGGCCTACTTGATATTTTTTTCGTTTTCTGTCTTTCTCCCGCGCATGCAATTACCTACGTTTCTCTGTCCGTTACACGGTTTTCCTATGGTCGCTTTTGGATTTACCACACCTGTATTTGTAAGTTGTAGTTATGGGAGAAAAGATCTGTGAGTCCCTGAAAATCTATTTAAACCTTCTGTATTTTAGTTCTTTCACAAGTTCCAAGGAAAAAATTGTAGTTTGTTTAATTCTGTACCAAAACCTTAGAGAGATGTTTTGTTTTTAAGAATGTTTAGTGAGAGCAAATAAGCATCTGAATGTCTAGTTAACTTCATTCCTCGTAACTCGGCCACATGGTAAAATTGAAGAAAATATTAAAATACAAAAATTTTAATAGGGAATTTATTTTTCTGCAAAAAACTGAGAGGGACAAGATATGTGAGTCCCTGAAAAACAATTTTAAAATTCTGTACATTTTTTTACTTGACAGAATTTAGCAAAAGTCTAAAAGGAGGCGCAGTTTTGTAGTCTTCAAAGGTAATAGTTCATTTATGATGTAATGAATTATCAGATCAAGCAATAGAACATTTGAATATTTGCCTTATTATCTACAAGCTGATTATTAAAGTCCGGATTTCTAGAAATTTTGCTTTTTGTAAATAATAAAAGCAACCCAACCTTTGACATCTAATGTGAACGATTTATGCAAAAACGCGTTATTTGACAGATTTTTTTTTTTTTTTTTCGCTTTGTGCTTATTTTAGTTTTTTGTGCTTATTTACTGCTATTTTTGTATGGTTTAACTAGTTTTTTACAAAACAAGCTTTTCAAGTTTTTAAAAATAAACTAAACTAATAACTGCTTTGACAAAAAATTGCTATATTGAGATATTGAAGGCTTCTGAACGACAAAAACATGTTGCAAAATGTATCAATTTACAAATTTAAACTGACCAAAAAATTTCCAAATACTCCTGAAGAGGTCTAAAAAAAATGTTAAAACATTCCAAAACACAATAAAACCTCTAAAATTCATTGCGCAGCTTACAAAGCAGCCTAGAAGCTTCTAAAAGCTTTTAGCACTCTAAAAGCTTTTTCATTTCATAAAAACATATGGGCTCCAAAACATGCTTTTAGAAGCTTACAAAACAGCCTAGAAGCTTCTAAAAGCTTTTAGAACAGTCTAAAAGCTTCCAAATGCTTTTCAATTTATCTAGAAACTCTCAAAAGCTTCCTTATGCTTCTAAAGCAGTTAACAGCTTCCAAAAGTTTCTAAAACCGTCTACAAGGTTTCAAATGTCTTAAAGGCAGTCCAAAACCTTCAAGGCTCTTTAAACTGCCCAAACACCTTCCAAATGCTTCTAAAAAGGTTTTAAAACACTACAGAAACTCCAAAATATGTCTAAAGCCTTCCAAAACAGTCTAGAAGCTTCCAAAAGCTTTTAGAACACTCTAAAGGCTTCCAAATAATCATTAACTAGTCTAGAAGCTCTCAAAAAATTTCAAGACAATCTAAGCTTCCGTATGCTTCTAAAGCAGTTTCAAAGCTTCCAAAAGTTCAAATTCACATGTCTTAAAAGCAGTCCAGAATCTTCAATGCTCCTAAAGTAGTCTAAAAATATTTCAAAACACTACAGAAACTCCAAAATGCTTCTAAAGCAGTCGGAAGTCTTTCAAAACAGTCTAGAAGCTTCCAAAAGCTTTTAGAACACTCTAAAAGCTTCCAAATAATCTTCAACTAGTCTAGAAGCTCTCAAAAAATTTCAAGACAATCTAAAAACTTCTAAAGCAGTTTCAAAGCTTTCAAAAGTTCAAATTCACATGTCTTAAAAGCAGTCCAGAATCTTCAATGCTCCTAAAGTAGTCTAAAAATATTTCAAAACACTACAGAAACTCCAAAATGCTTCTAAAGCAGTCGGAAGTCTTTCAAAACAGTCTAGAAGCATTCAAAATCATATAGAGCAGTCTAAAAGATTTCAAACGCTTTTCAACTAGTCTAGAAGCTCCCAGAAGCAGTTTAGAAGCTTCCAAAAAATGTTGTGAACCGTGTAAGAGATTCCAAATACCTATAAAGCATTCCAGAACCTTCATTATACTGTTTAAACAGTCTAAAAACCTCCCAAATGCTCTCAATTAGTTCAAAAAACATTTAGGAAAGTTTTCAAAACAGTCTAAAATCTTCCGTATGCTTCTAAAGCAATTTGAAATCTTCAAAAAAGTTGAACTCAAACAAATTTTGCATCTCTCTGCTTTTTTTACAGATTTTTATGCTTTTTTGAAGAAAATAATTTTGCTTTTTAAGCGCTTTTTTTCACGATTTTAGTGCTTTTTAATCCGGACTCTACTGATTATAAAACACTCCAGTTTTAAGGTAATGAATTTCAGTGTTTCACTCACAGAGTAACCCTTTTTGTTTTATTGTTTAGTCGGTGTCCACCAAAAATCAAAATTTGATACAGAAATTTTGACCTTCTGATATGATTTGTTCTATTTGGCGCAGCACTATACACTTTGCGCTATTAAACCAAACAAAAATCTCTTATAAATAGCGTTCAGTCCAACTTGGCCAGTTAGTAAATCCAGATTGACGGCATCTAATAGCTGAAGCAGTCGAGAGCATTTCGAAGTGCATGCATGGGTCAAAAGGTCTGCAGAAACGGTTTCGTAGTCAGGGCCACTTCCGTGCTCGCCTGCCACTCTGTTCGCCATTTTCCACCGTAAATTCATTGCCCACTTTTGCATATACGTTTTAATCTAAGCAAAAGATTAAAGAAACTGAAGCGGTAATTACATTTTCTTAGTGTACATATTAAAACAAACCGCACGAATTTAATTAGTTATGTCTTCAACTTATTTTCCTGCAACTTAAAAAAGACGCGAGAGAGTAACTCAAGATGTATCTGTCAATCGACAGAAAATGATGAAGAAAAATGTGCCAATATACAAAGAGAATGGTTTCTTTCCAATAAAGCACATATTTCATGGGGTTTTCTGGTAGTTTTTACCATCACGATCAATGTGTACTGCTCCAGTTGCGGAATCTGTATGCAATCTTGTTGATTTATGTTGACTTTAGCGGTAATAACTGGGTCTGTCCCATACTCAAGCACCGGCACTCAGTGGCGTATCCATGGAAAATTCAGTAAAATGACCTGAAATCTCTTTGCTACACTGATGAGTACTGATATTTGCATCAATCTCAGCACAGTAAGTAGTTTGTGAATGGACCAATCACAAATTACAAACTGTACAATGATTTACGCAAGTAGTGCACATGTGGACTTACTTTACTCAAAAAAGGTGGTCAGTGACTAATTGTAGTCACTTTAGTCAATTCAGTGAAATCAAACAGAATTTCACTCCGCCATTGATGATGATTGTTGGTTTGATGTCATTTTAAGTTGTTTCAGTAATAAATGTAGAAAGCGAATACAATATATTGCTATTATAACATAATAAACGACTAGTAGATGTGGTTTTTGCTGTTACAACCGTAAAACTAAACATCGTAAATAAACTCATAATAGGTTTATCTACTTTGTTTAGTGACCTTTATAAAATACAGAGTGATTCACAATTAAATGTATATTAAATTCTTCCAAAAATTTAGAGTACCTACACGACTGTACAAATTTGGAAAAATATGATAACTAAAATGAGAATTGATTTTTACACTTAAATGTATTTTTGTTTTTCGGTAGTGGGTCAATTCAATTTTAGTTGAATTAAGTACATTTAACATTAAATCACTCTGTATATATGGATGAACGAAAAACCGGAATGTCAATTTTTCACGTAGAAGTAGATTTGTTCCAGCATACATGAAACAAATTTAATTTTTAATAAACGACAAGCAATTTTACAACATCCCGGTGAATATTTAAATTGTTATTAAGTAACTATCTAAAATAAATGGCATCTTGAACATAGAAGAAAAATCGAAATCACTTATTAGCAAGAAATATCGATAAATATTGGTGTGTGTGGTCGACCATCGCCGTACTACAGCGGACAGCGGATGTCGCAAAACCTTACCACCTGGGTATTGCCATTAATCTAAATCCATCGAGGTATTCTAGAGAGTGGTACCGTGAAAGATTATTATACATATTAAAAAGCAAGTTTTATAGTTGTTGTTAGTTTTTTCTTTCTAAAAATTCTAAATGCAAATCCTAACTGGAAGTAACAAGTGATAAAAGCAAGCAATATGTTGGATACAATATTGACTTAAAAATGTCGCCACAACAGTAATTTTTAAAGACTTAAAGACTTTTTTTGGCCACCAAGTTCATATTTTATACATGGAAAAGTTCTCCTAGTGGTTTTATAGTCAATTTGATTAAAGTCCTCTTCTTGATCTGGTTTATCGTAAGACAAAGCCACCTTAAATTTTAATTTTTCAGAGATGTTTTGCATCCAAATTGCCATGCCTCTTGTATAGCTAAATTATTGGTGGATAATTAACTGGTATATTCTTATGCTGATGATTAGAGTCCGGATTAAAAAGCACTAAAATCGTGAAAAAAAGCGCTTAAAAAGCAAAATTATTTTCTTCAAAAAAGCATAAAAATTTGTAAAAAAGCAGAGAGATGCAAAATTTGTTTGAGTTCAACTTTTTTGAAGATTTCAAATTGCTTTAGAAGCATACGGAAGATTTTAGACTGTTTTGAAAACTTTCAAAAGTGTTTTGAACTACTTGAGAGCATTTGGAAGCTTTTTAGACTGTTTAAACAGCATATTGAAGATTCTGGAATGCTTTAGAGGCATTTGGAAGCTCTTACACGGTTTACAACATTTTTTGGAAGCATCTAAACTGCTTTAATATCTTCTGGGAACTTCTAGACTAGTTGAAAAGCGTTTGAAAGCTTTTAGACTGCTCTAAATGATTTTGAATGCTTCTAGACTGATTTGAAAGACTTCCGACTGCTTTAGAAGCATTTCTGTAGTGTTTTGAAATATCTTTAGACTACTTTAGGAGCATTGATGCTTCTGGACTTCTGTTAAGACATGTGAATTTGAAGTTTTGGAAGCTTTTAAACTGCTTTAGAAGCATACGGAAGCTTTTAGACTACATTGAAATTTTTTTAGAACTTCTAGACAAGGTAATGATTATTTGGAAGCCTTTAGAGTGTTCTAAAAGCTTTTGGAAGCCTCTAGACTATTTTGAAAGGCTTTAGACACATTTTGGAGTTTCTGTAGTGTTTTAAAACCTTTTTAAACTACTTTAGAAGCATTTGGAAGGTGTTTGGACAGTTTAAAAAGCCTTGAAGGTTCTGGACTGCCTTTAAGACATTTGAAACCTTGTAGACGCTTTTAGAAACTTTTGGAAGCTGTTAACTGCTTTAGAAGCATACGGAAGCTTTTAGACTCTTCTAAAAGCTTTTAGAAGCTTCTAGGCTGCTTTGTAAGCTTTGCATTTTAGAGGTTTTATAGCGTTTTGGAATGTTTTTACATTTTTTTAGACCTCAGGTGTATTTGGAAATTTTTTGGTCAGTTTAAATTTGTAAATTGATACTTAGACATTTTGCAACATGTTTTTGTCGTTCAGAAGCCTTCAATATCTCAATATAGCAATTTTTTGTCAAAGCAGTTATTAGTTTAGTTTATTTTTAAAAACTTGAAAAGCTTGTTTTGTAAAAAACTAGTTAAACCATACAAAAATAGCAGTAAATAAGCACAAAAAACTAAAATAAGCACAAAACGAAAAAAAAAGCAAAAAAAGCATCAACAAAATCTGTCAAATAACGCGTTTTTGTATAAATCGTTCACATTAGATGTCAAAGGTTGGTTGCTTTTATTATTTACAAAAAGCAAAATTTCTAGAAATCCGGACTCTATTGATGATCATCGTTTTACTAACAAAATTGTATACTCTATAACATGTTTACGAGATATTGACAAAAACTGAAAAAATTTAGATTAGGCAACACATAATTTCAATAATCTAACATAAATTGCTTGGTAAAGTTAATGGAAGTTTTTCCAGGTACCTTCTCATATTTGCATTATATGGTACTAAGTAGTCACATTATCTAATGAAGTATGCCATACGAATAAATAAATAAATAAACTTAATGAAGCACTTTGTACGTACCTACAACGAATGTTTACTAAATAGACCTTTTTTTACTTGAAGAATCCAATTTTAAATAGCACATTATACCAGATATGTTCGTATGAAGGAGAAAATTCTTCGTCTTTCAGTTTCTCAACCACTCCCGCATAGTTACCAGATCAAAGGTGACGAAATTATATAAAAGCCCCTATTAAAGAACATATAACCAGATAATACGGCTTTACAGAAAAGGAAATCGACCATTTTCAGATTGTAGATATCATCAGTTTTTGTTGCGCCTTAGTCAAAATTTCTTAATTAACTGTCTTGTTATCAGTGATTGAATACGAATACCATTAACAGCCAATCGTGATCGAAAGTGACGAAATGGCCATTTTCATCGTTTTGCTTCATTGCGTAATCATAACTGAATTGTGTTTTTCATCAAGACTACCACGGGGTACTCAAAACCGCGGAACCAATGGCGAATGGTACTGTTTAAGACATTCTTCTCGTGATCATTACTAGCTCCGCCTATTTGCGTCCCACTTATAGTTTAAATTTTACAATAGCGAAACCGTGCTATAGTTTATATCTATTATTGGGTAGAAGGTGTTATAGCCTTTGCCTAAGATCATTTGCCATTTATCAATGTTGAGAAACTTGGGTACCTGTCCGTTATTAATAATAATGCACAAGGTTAGCATTGTTATTTAATGAGCTAAGTGGATTTAAGAATGTTTGTTATTAAATAAGTATGGTCACTTCACCAGTAATTTGAGCCCCAAAAACCAGATATCTTTTCAGCAATTCAGTTCCTGTTCTTTTGCTCAGTTAATTATGAAAAAATCTTTTTACTAATAGACTGCAGAAGAATACTTATTAGAACGATTTTTATGTGCACAAAAAATAAGCCAATTATTTAAGATATCACAAATCACACTAGACAGTTTTCATCCTGTATCTTTGTTAAGCGACCGTTAGAGATAAAACGCCCTCTAGCTGTTTTGTGAAAAATGAAATTCCTAACATTTTTGCTTTCCTTCCGTTTTTTTCTATCCTTAAAAACAGCCTAACTACGAGCAATTTGTGGTTTACTTAGTAGTCAAAGAAAAATCAAATAATTTTCTTCGAAACGATGCCATTTTTTGCAGCTGATTTTGTAAGTTGGTTGGTATAGCCTCAGACCTGTCCTGCGTCCATTGAAAACCATAGAAAGTCAGGGCTGAACTGAGTCACGTGAAGAAGTGTCCTAACAGAGAATTGTTGAGCTGTCATTTTCAACAGACACTTTATTAAAACATAATTTCGGTTATTTTCCATAGATTGCCAATTTGAACCATATCCAATCCGGAATTGATAAAGCTTCATGTAGATATGTTGAAATTGAATGCCGACACCGAAAAATCTCCCAAATCTGTCCAATACCACGAACCCATTTTCTTCGGTTTATACTGTTCGTGCTCGGTGTCCGTTCGACCTTATTTACGAAGCGAACCAGAGGCAGAAGAAAAAAAATAATTATTACATTTTGTTAATTAGAAAAGTGAGTCACTTGATGGTTTTTAATATACTGAAAAATCGATTTCGAAAGAGCTGCAAAATGAAACGAAATGTGGATATTTAAAAATCCTGTAAAATCTATTCACTGTTCCGATGTATATTCTCAGGTATGCGATACACATAGGGGCTCGATGTTCATGTACAAATAAGTCAAATGTCTCTACAGTTTTTACTAAAAAACCGCAAAAAATAGTTTTAGAATACGGATAAGAATATTTGCTATTTCGTTAACAACTTAGCGTACGAATAAGGTATATGGATATGGAATCCAGATTAAGTAAGATATGAAATAGACCCATTACAAGCAGTTTAGCAGCTAATCCTGACCCAGGAAAAAAAATTGTCATCTGCACTGTATTTAATCATATAAATTTAATAATATACTCAGGTCGTGAGTTTTAGCATGATACAGTATTTGCTAAGGTTAAACAAATTATCATAATTCGATGGTACATGGTATATGCCGAAGGGGGATTTAGCATGATTTTTTATTTCATATTTAAGAAGAACGACCAAATAAATAATAGACATACTTTATTCATTCTTGAAAATACTGAAATTAAGTCCAAAAAAATAGTTTTGAAATAGTTATTTACCTAACAAGTGCGGGAAGGGACACTTTTCCGCACGCTGATTGCAGTTGCGCTATCGAGTGCGGAAAAGACACTTCCGGCACGTATTAGGTACAATATTTTTCCTACGATCCTGCAGAAAATTACAATGAGAATTAGCATTTACAATTAGTGTTTATGTCATACTATTTGTAGATGAAGAATTTCTTGCAGGTGGGTTGTCAGTTGAGGTTTTAGACGTTGTCAAAATATTTTTCTTAGGATTACTACCATACTACTCAGGCAAAACAGTTCATTTACATTGTAATACATGAACAAGTAGTGTTATTAAATAGTCACTTAAACTGAACATGTAAAGAAATAACTAAATATAACGTATAATTAAACTATAATAATATAACGAAAGACATTAAATTATCAATGCAATCAAAATCCTCCTAGAGCGGAAAAGTGCTACTTCCGCCATGAAAAATCGTGCGGCAAAGTACACTTTTCCGCACGATCGTAGGAAAAAAATCATTTAAAACCCCGCTAGTATGACTTAGTAAGTTATTGATCAATGAACGATCAGAGAATGCCTTGTAGGGAAGGACGAAGCAATAGTTTGTCCTGTTGTCACTCAGTGAAATGGCAGTAAGAGGATATGTTGGTCTGTAAATTGGAGGTCTGTTCGCAGAGAGAATCTCCAACTAGTAATCAGAGAAATAAATACATTCATTGGTCACAAGTCAAATAAGGTCATAGTCACGTGAGCATTCAACCAATGAAACTTGACATTTACTGTTTTTGTTGGAAATCACTCACAGACACACACACCCTCCCCCACACTTTTATAACGACTTACAGTCCTGTTAACTAGGACTTTTTGCAGAGGCAACTTCAAACTGGTTTCCAAAAATTGCAAAATGTTGTCAACGGATGGATTAGTTTACCGATATCCAATTGATGAAAAGGACCGTAAAAAGACATCCATAGCAGAACGTCCGATTGATGTCCGTTTAATGTCCTGAATCAGGAATTGGACCTCCACCACAATCCATTGGACCTTGTGTGTTGTTTGAGTAGTTATGCTCGTTTCCCAACATTGGCTAAATTGAGTTTAAGGACAGTCTAGATAAGTATAGGTAGTTTTTTACTGTGTTATTTTGCACCTGATCTGTTGTCACATTCAAACCTCAACTAAGCTTAAGTTGTACTTAAAATCGACTTAGAAGTGTCGGGGAAACAGGCATTAATTAACCACTAGAGCACAACGACCACAATTCTAACTACTATCTCATCAATCATTTTAATTATTTTGTAATCTATGAGTGGTAATACACCATAATATTGTTACTACTATTATGTAGGATGAGCTTGGAGTTCGGTCTACAACTAAACCGTCAGAAAACGTAACTTATGTTAATAGATCTCACGCACAGCATGGAATAAATGCCTAATACTAAAGATGTCGAAAACGTGGAGGAAATAACTTATCTAGGTGCCCACATCAGCAGAAATGGCGGATCAAGTCAAGAAATCAGAAGAAGGATAGTTCTTGCCAAAACGGTCAAAATTTGGAAAGATCGGCATATAACAACCACAACAAAATGCAAATTAGTAAACACCCTCGTTTTTCCAATTGCGCTATACGCAGCAGAATCCTGGACCTTAAAAGCCACAGACATCGCCAAGTTGGATACGTTTGAGATGTGGGTCTGGAGAAGACTACTGAGGATTCCCTGGACAGACCGCAGAACTAACGTATCCATACTCGAACAACTTAACATCCAAGTCAGATTGTCAACTAAAATCAAACAACTGATTCTCAAGTATTTTGGACATGTCAGCAGGAGGAAAGATGACAATCTCGAAAAACTTATGGTACAAGGGAAGGTAGAGGGAACACGACCTAGAGGACGTTCTCCAAAACGATGGCTGGACCAGGTGAAGCAGTTTACAGGAAAATCTTTCCAAGACAGCATTAGAAGCACGTCAGATAGAGAGGAATGGAGGGAAACTGCTAAAAACACAACATGAAACTAACATAGGATCACGACGCTTCAAACATGAAGCTAACGGGGNGCTCGNTCANCTATCNGNTGTCCTTGNAANCATANTTATNGATGTAGTANNCCNCNNGCNNTGNNTNANCCNNGACANCGATTATGAACCNACNNTTNGCGTCNGAAGTNCGTNNNCTGTTNNNNTNGTGTCAGNTTAGNTGCCTNCGGAGTTGANGNCNACTAGGTCCTTNCANATACNTGACNGGNTCCAGTTNGTTGGNCNCTCNGCTCNATNGGNACANGAANGGTCAAGNTANAANATGAAANNATNACNNATNATTNCGGNATGCGTTAGTGNATCNGNNGNANCGANGNAGCANGATGTGTCTNNTNTGTTCCNCCGTACTGANTCCNGTGCACGCTANACAGANCCCTTGGATATTGTCTGGCTGGCATANNNTTTNGTNCCGCTCCTTCAGGNNACCGCANGANCTTTANGCTANCAGACAACTNGGGATGGNNGTAATNTTCGATCATACNTTTGTAANNAATCCACTTGCGCGGCNCTCATGTCTTTTTACCAATCACAAACTGTACAGTGATTTACGCAAGTAGTGCACATGTGGACTTACTTTACTCAAAAAGGGGTGGTCAGTGACTGATTGTAGTCACTTTAGTCAATTCAGTGAAATCAATCAGAATTTCACTCCGCCATTGATGATGATTGTTGGTTTGATGTCATTTTAAGTTGTTTCAGTAATAAATGTAGAAAGCGAATACAATATATTGCCATTATAACATAATAAACGACTAGTAGATGTGGTTTTTGCTGTTACAACCGTAAAACTAAACATCGTAAATAAACTCATAATAGGTTTATCTACTTTGTTTAGTGACCTTTATAAAATACAGAGTGATTCACAACTAAATGTATATTAAATTCTTCCAAAAATTTAGAGTACCTACACGACTGTACAAATTTGGAAAAATATGATAACTAAAATGAGAATTGATTTTTACACAAATGTATTTTTCTAATTTTGGCATATAAAGTGACACTTTTCAAAACTGATTAGAGTGACAAAACGTTTTACTTTATGTAACTAGTTATGAAATAGTATATTTCATTACCAGTACAGAAATGAGGATTTTTCCGTGCGCGCGTGACAAATTCTCGTGTGAGGCGCAGCCGAACACGGGAAGTCATGCAAGAACGGAAAATCCATTTCTGGACGAGTAATGAACGATATTTTTTATTATACTTAGGTACCTGAAATCAACATAAACAAAAAATATCGCAAAAAATTATTAAGAAAATCGGGAATATTTATTTTTATTTTTAAAACAGTAAAAATGTAAGTACATACAACTCAAATTAACAAAAAAAATACAAGAACCGTTATTATTAATAGTAATATTTATTGTACAATTCGTATTATTGTTGAAGCTCAATCCCTTTTGCATTTCTTTTTGTTGAACTAAAGACTCTGCTAAAGATGTTGAAGCGGAGTGTTCGTGTGTGCTTTGGTTCTCTTGATTGACTGTTACAGATGTTGTAGTTTCCAAGTTACAAGGGCTAAACAACTTCCGTGATACTTCAATTTTTCTTTGTATGGACTCTTCTATATATCCTTCTGCTACATTGGAAGAAAGCCATCCTCCGTGTCTTTTCAAAGTGAGCAAATCACCGCCGTTTTCCACCAACATGGTTGCCGAAGAGCGCCTTAGCCCATGCCCGGTATATTCTTCGGGATTTTTTAGTTTTAGGTATTTTGCAACAAGTTTTGGAATACCACTGATAGTATGGCACCCAACATGTTGAGCGTAACATCTTTGGTTTCGGTATGCAACAAATAATCTTCTACTCTTCATATGTTTAGGGCGGAGATCTGCGTATTTACGGTAAATTGTACAAGGATCGAATTTGCAATTTTTATTGGTAATGGTAAAACTTCTTGACCTGTGAGTTTTTCCATCTCGTAAGAACATGGACAAGGAAACGCCCATTATCTTCCACATCATCTAAACTCAAACGTATTAAATCATCTCTGCGGCATGCACCGAAGATGCCAAACACTAAAATTAATTTTGCTAGTAGATATTCTCCATCTGAAGCTTCACATAAAAATTTGGTTACTTGTTCTGCTGTAAGAATCTTGGATTTCTTTGGTATATATCCTACAGCTTGTCGTTTCAAAAAAGCAATCGTTTTTGGATATTGATGGTGAGTATTTTCTTTTATTGCCAAACAATTCTTTAACATAGAGAATCGACTCCATAAAGTGGAGGATTTCATAGTGTTGGCTTTTTCAGAAAAATATACTAAAAGAATATCGTCACTCACAATTTTGATTCGTTTCTGAGTCCGCCATTCGGTAAAACTGTTATATTCTTGTTCATATCTCAACCTGGATTTCACTGGTAATAAATCTGCACTCACTTCTGCCGCTCGTTGTAAGATATTTTCGGGAATATCCCGATTTTCTTCACAATCTGAATTCATTTTTGCAAAATGTAATAAATACATAAATACTTAATTTTCATTGACAGAAAATAAAATTTGTCATTAATAAATAAATCGTTGCTATAGACACATTACTCGTTTCTTTTTTTTCTTCGGGTTGCCATAGGATATCTAGTATCATGGATATCTATGTTTATTATTAAGCGCACGGAAAGAGGGATCGGGAAAAAAATTCCGTGCGCTGTTCCGAAAATGTCATATTTACTGTATTTTATAAACAGTTGAAAATGTAGTATTTTCTGTTAAGTATAATAAAAAGTTCATTTCATCACTCCCTGTTTTTATGCATTTCCGTAGAAACATATGGGCGACATCCATCATAACATGTCGTTGTCACTGTTTATACAAGGTGCTATGAAAGTGAATATTTGTGTTAAATCACTTTAAAAGATGGTTTTTACCGCTTTTTGGTCAAAATTAGAAAAAATTATGTATGCAACACGTTTCGAAAATGTCTTATTGTGTAACTCATTCAAATTGTAGGACCTCGCTGCGCTCGCCCTACAAACATTCATTCGTTACACAAAATCGATCTTTTTGTAACTGGTTACATAAATAGCTATTTTTTTGTTTTTCGGTAACGAGACGTGATTGAGAAATTGACTGATTAGAACTGTAATATTTAGTTGATTTATTGAATTTTAGTTGAATTAAGTACATTTAACATTAAATCACTCTGTATATATGGATGAACGAAAAACCGGAATGTCAATTTTTCACGTAGAAGTAGATTTGTTCCAGCATACATGAAACAAATTTAATTTTTAATAAACGACAAGCAATTTTACAACATCCCGGTGAATATTTAAATTGTTATTAAGTAACTATCTAAAATAAATGGCATCTTGAACATAGAAGAAAAATCGAAATCACTTATTAGCAAGAAATATCGATAAATATTGGTGTGTGTGGTCGACCATCGCCGTACTACAGCGGACAGCGGATGTCGCAAAACCTTACCACCTGGGTATTGCCATTAATCTAAATCCATCGAGGTATTCTAGAGAGTGGTACCGTGAAAGATTATTATACATATTAAAAAGCAAGTTTTATAGTTGTTGTTAGTTTTTTCTTTCTAAAAATTCTAAATGCAAATCCTAACTGGAAACCTTCAGCGTTCAAGTAACAAGTGATAAAAGCAAGCAATATTGTTGGATACAATATTGACTTAAAAATGTCGCCACAACAGACTTTTTTTGGCCACCAAGTTCATATTTTATACATGGAAAAGTTCTCCTAGTGGTTTTATAGTCAATTTGATTAAAGTCCTCTTCTTGATCTGGTTTATCGTAAGACAAAGCCACCTTAAATTTTAATTTTTCAGAGATGTTTTGCATCCAAATTGCCATGCCTCTTGTATAGCTAAATTATTGGTGGATAATTAACTGGTATATTCTTATGCTGATGATTAGAGTCCGGATTAAAAAGCACTAAAATCGTGAAAAAAAGCGCTTAAAAAGCAAAATTATTTTCTTCAAAAAAGCATAAAAATTTGTAAAAAAGCAGAGAGATGCAAAATTTGTTTGAGTTCAACTTTTTTGAAGATTTCAAATTGCTTTAGAAGCATACGGAAGATTTTAGACTGTTTTGAAAACTTTCAAAAGTGTTTTGAACTACTTGAGAGCATTTGGAAGCTTTTTAGACTGTTTAAACAGCATATTGAAGATTCTGGAATGCTTTAGAGGCATTTGGAAGCTCTTACACGGTTTACAACATTTTTTGGAAGCATCTAAACTGCTTTAATATCTTCTGGGAACTTCTAGACTAGTTGAAAAGCGTTTGAAAGCTTTTAGACTGCTCTAAATGATTTTGAATGCTTCTAGACTGATTTGAAAGACTTCCGACTGCTTTAGAAGCATTTCTGTAGTGTTTTGAAATATCTTTAGACTACTTTAGGAGCATTGATGCTTCTGGACTTCTGTTAAGACATGTGAATTTGAAGTTTTGGAAGCTTTTAAACTGCTTTAGAAGCATACGGAAGCTTTTAGACTACATTGAAATTTTTTTAGAACTTCTAGACAAGTTAATGATTATTTGGAAGCCTTTAGAGTGTTCTAAAAGCTTTTGGAAGCCTCTAGACTATTTTGAAAGGCTTTAGACACATTTTGGAGTTTCTGTAGTGTTTTAAAACCTTTTTAAACTACTTTAGAAGCATTTGGAAGGTGTTTGGACAGTTTAAAAAGCCTTGAAGGTTCTGGACTGCCTTTAAGACATTTGAAACCTTGTAGACGCTTTTAGAAACTTTTGGAAGCTGTTAACTGCTTTAGAAGCATACGGAAGCTTTTAGACTCTTCTAAAAGCTTTTAGAAGCTTCTAGGCTGCTTTGTAAGCTTTGCATTTTAGAGGTTTTATAGCGTTTTGGAATGTTTTTACATTTTTTTAGACCTCAGGTGTATTTGGAAATTTTTTGGTCAGTTTAAATTTGTAAATTGATACTTAGACATTTTGCAACATGTTTTTGTCGTTCAGAAGCCTTCAATATCTCAATATAGCAATTTTTTGTCAAAGCAGTTATTAGTTTAGTTTATTTTTAAAAACTTGAAAAGCTTGTTTTGTAAAAAACTAGTTAAACCATACAAAAATAGCAGTAAATAAGCACAAAAAACTAAAATAAGCACAAAACGAAAAAAAAAGCAAAAAAAGCATCAACAAAATCTTTCAAATAACGCGTTTTTGTATAAATCGTTCACATTAGATGTCAAAGGTTGGTTGCTTTTATTATTTACAAAAAGCAAAATTTCTAGAAATCCGGACTCTATTGATGATCATCGTTTTACTAACAAAATTGTATACTCTATAACATGTTTACGAGATATTGACAAAAACTGAAAAAATTTAGATTAGGCAACACATAATTTCAATAATCTAACATAAATTGCTTGGTAAAGTTAATGGAAGTTTTTCCAGGTACCTTCTCATATTTGCATTATATGGTACTAAGTAGTCACATTATCTAATGAAGTATGCCATACGAATAAATAAATAAATAAACTTAATGAAGCACTTTGTACGTACCTACAACGAATGTTTACTAAATAGACCTTTTTTTACTTGAAGAATCCAATTTTAAATAGCACATTATACCAGATATGTTCGTATGAAGGAGAAAATTCTTCGTCTTTCAGTTTCTCAACCACTCCCGCATAGTTACCAGATCAAAGGTGACGAAATTATATAAAAGCCCCTATTAAAGAACATATAACCAGATAATACGGCTTTACAGAAAAGGAAATCGACCATTTTCAGATTGTAGATATCATCAGTTTTTGTTGCGCCTTAGTCAAAATTTCTTAATTAACTGTCTTGTTATCAGTGATTGAATACGAATACCATTAACAGCCAATCGTGATCGAAAGTGACGAAATGGCCATTTTCATCGTTTTGCTTCATTGCGTAATCATAACTGAATTGTGTTTTTCATCAAGACTACCACGGGGTACTCAAAACCGCGGAACCAATGGCGAATGGTACTGTTTAAGACATTCTTCTCGTGATCATTACTAGCTCCGCCTATTTGCGTCCCACTTATAGTTTAAATTTTACAATAGCGAAACCGTGCTATAGTTTATATCTATTATTGGGTAGAAGGTGTTAGCCTTTGCCTAAGATCATTTGCCATTTATCAATGTTGAGAAACTTGGGTACCTGTCCGTTATTAATAATAATGCACAAGGTTAGCATTGTTATTTAATGAGCTAAGTGGATTTAAGAATGTTTGTTATTAAATAAGTATGGTCACTTCACCAGTAATTTGATCCCCAAAAACCAGATATCTTTTCAGCAATTCAGTTCCTGTTCTTTTGCTCAGTTAATTATGAAAAAATCTTTTACTAATAGACTGCAGAAGAATACTTATTAGAACGATTTTTATGTGCACAAAAAATAAGCCAATTATTTAAGATATCACAAATCACACTACACAGTTTTCAAAGACATCCTGTATCTTTGTTAAGCGACCGTTAGAGATAAAACGCCCTCTAGCTGTTTTGTGAAAAATGAAATTCCTAACGTTTTGCTTTCCTTCCGTTTTTTTCTATCCTTAAAAACTTACTTAGTAGTCAAAAAAAGATCAATTTTGAAAAATCAAATAATTTTCTTCGAAACGATGCCATTTTTTGCAGCTGATTTTGTAAGTTGGTTGGTATAGCCTCAGACCTGTCCTGCGTCCATTGAAAACCATAGAAAGTCAGGGCTGAACTGAGTCACGTGAAGAAGTGTCCTAACAGAGAATTGTTGAGCTGTCATTTTCAACAGACACTTTATTAAAACATAATTTCGGTTATTTTCCATAGATTGCCAATTTGAACCATATCCAATCCGGAATTGATAAAGCTTCATGTAGATATGTTGAAATTGAATGCCGACACCGAAAAATCTCCCAAATCTGTCCAATACCACGAACCCATTTTCTTCGGTTTATACTGTTCGTGCTCGGTGTCCGTTCGACCTTATTTACGAAGCGAACCATAGGCAGAAGAAAAAAAATAATTATTACATTTTGTTAATTAGAAAAGTGAGTCACTTGATGGTTTTTAATATACTGAAAAATCGATTTCGAAAGAGCTGCAAAATGAAACGAAATGTGGATATTTAAAAATCCTGTAAAATCTATTCACTGTTCCGATGTATATTCTCAGGTATGCGATACACATAGGGGCTCGATGTTCATGTACAAATAAATCAAATTTCAGTGTGTGTATCGTAATAATGTCTCTAAAGTTTTTACTAAAAAACCGCAAAAAATAGTTTTAGAATACGGATAAGAATATTTGCTATTTCGTTAACAACTTAGCGTACGAATAAGGTATATGGATATGGAATCCAGATTAAGTAAGATATGAAATAGACCCATTACAAGCAGTTTAGCAGCTAATCCTGACCCAGGAAAAAAAATTGTCATCTGCACTGTATTTAATCATATAAATTTAATAATATACTCAGGTCGTGAGTTTTAGCATGATACAGTATTTGCTAAGGTTAAACAAATTATCATAATTCGATGGTACATGGTATATGCCGAAGGGGGATTTAGCATGATTTTTTATTTCATATTTAAGAAGAACGACCAAAAAAATAATAGACATATTTTATTCATTCTTAAAAATACTCAAATTAAGTACAAAAAAATATTATTGAAATAGTTATTTACCTAACAAGTGCGGGAAGTGACACTTTTCCGCACGCTGATTGCAGTTGCGCTATCGAGTGCGGAAAAGACACTTCCGGCACGTATTAGGTACAATATTTTTCCTACGATCCTGCAGAAAATTACAATGAGAATTAGCATTTACAATTAGTGTTTATGTCATACTATTTGTAGATGAAGAATTTCTTGCAGGTGGGTTGTCAGTTGAGGTTTTAGACGTTGTCAAAATATTTTTCTTAGGATTACTACCGTACTACTCAGGCAAAACAGTTCATTTACATTGTAATACATGAACAAGTAGTGTTATTAAATAGTCACTTAAACTGAACATGTAAAGAAATAACTAAATATAACGTATAATTAAACTATAATAATATAACGAAAGACATTACATTATCAATGCAATCAAAATCGTGCGGTAAAGTACTTTACCGCACTAGAGCGGAAAAGTGGTAGTTCCGCCATGAAAAATCGTGCGGCAAAGTACACTTTTCCGCACGATCGTAGGAAAAAAATTATTTAAAAGCCTTGTAGGGAAGGACGAAGCAATAGTTTGTCCTGTTGTCACTCAGTGAAATGGCAGTAAGAGGATATGTTGGTCTGTAAATTGGAGGTCTGTTCGCAGAGAGAATCTCCAACTAGTAATCAGAAAAATAGATACATTCACTGGCCACAAGTCAAAAAACATCATAGTCACGTGAGCATTCAACCAATGAAACTTGACATTTACTGTTTTTGAGTTGGAAATCACTCACAGACACCCACACTCGCCCACCCTCCCCCACACTTTTATAAGGACGAACAGTCCTTTTAAAAATAATTTTGTTAACTAGGACTTTTTGCAGAGGCAACTTCAAACTGGTTTCCAAAAATTGCAAAATGTTGCCAACGGATGGATTAGTTTACCGATATCCAATTGATGAAAAGGACCGTAAAAAGACATCCATAGCAGAACGTCCGATTGATGTCCGTTTAATGTCCTGAATCAGGAATTGGACCTCCACCACAATCCATCGTTTCCCAACATTGGCTAAATTGAGTTTAAGGACAGTCTAGATAAGTATAGGTAGTTTTTTACTGTGTTATTTTGCACCTGATCTGTTGTCACATTCAAACCTCAACTAAGCTTAAGTTGTACTTAAAATCGACTTAGAAGTGTCGGGGAAACAGGCATTAATTAACCACTAGAGCACAACGACCACAATTCTAACTACTATCTCATCAATCATTTTAATTATTTTGTAATCTATGAGTGGTAATACACCATAATATTGTTACTACTATTATGTAGGATGAGCTTGGAGTTCGGTCTACAACTAAACCGTCAGAAAACGTAACTTATGTTAATAGATCTCACGCACAGCATGGAATAAATGCCTAATACTAAAGATGTCGAAAACGTGGAGGAAATAACTTCCCACATCAGCAGAAATGGCGGATCAAGTCAAGAAATCAGAAGAAGGATAGCTCTTGCCAAAACGGCCATGACAAAATTTGGAAAGATCGGCATATAACAACCACAACAAAATGCAAATTAGTAAACACCCTCGTTTTTCCAATTGCGCTATACGCAACAGAATCCTGGACCTTAAAAGCCACAGACATCGCCAAGTTGGATACGTTTGAGATGTGGGTCTGGAGAAGACTACTGAGGATTCCCTGGACAGACCGCAGAACTAACGTATCCATACTCGAACAACTTAACATCCAAGTCAGATTGTCAACTAAAATCAAACAACTGATTCTCTCTGATGAAGTATTTTGGACATGTCAGCAGGAGGAAAGATGACAATCTCGAAAAACTTATGGTACAAGGGAAGGTAGAGGAAACACGACCTAGAGGACGTTCTCCAAAACGATGGCTGGACCAGGTGAAGCAGTTTACAGGAAAATCTTTCCAAGACAGCATTAGAAGCACGTCAGATAGAGAGGAATGGAGGGAAACTGCTAAAAACACAACATGAAACTAACATAGGATCACGACGCTTCAAACATGAAGCTAACGACTGGAAAGAAGAATTCAGAAAGTATATCAAGTGTAATTCAATTTAGTTTTTAACCTAAATTGTGTTATTTTTTTCATAACATTTATTGTATTATAAAGTATATTAATTTATTAAAGTTCCTTGGAGTTTCAGCTTTGGTAATTTTATCCCAGAATGTATTTTATGGAATTGTCTTTGAATGTTCTGAATTTAAATTGATTTTTTCCGAATTGCACTTTATGGTTTCTGAATTGCAGTTCCTTATTCTGTATTATGCTTGACCTTTTCTGAATCTCACTTGGCCTTTTCTGAACTACATTTGGAAATGGTGTAGTGCGGAAAGAGATTATATTCCCGCACTAGGGTGGAAAAATTAAATTAGGTTTATTTATGTATCATATTCAAAATTATTATTCCATATAATTCAATCATGGATTATTAATATTAGTAACAAAAGGAGATTAGAGGTAATTCGTCAAATCAATAACCCATTTATGGTAATCAAGATTGTAGGTTTTAATCAATGTGCTCTTACATTTTAGTTACATACATAATATGAATATGTATAAAAAACAATAATGTTAAATTCACTATTGTTAGAAATGTATTTTTCAATTTTAATTTATCATTTATTTTCAATTATTCGAAAACGCTGTAGAAAAAATTATGTTCCTATCACGTGCGGAAGTATGTAAGTATCACTTTCCGCACTTGTTAAGAAAATAACTATTTGAGATTTTTAAGGTCGCTGAAATCCAAAAAATTGCAAAATATGGCGTTTTCAGAATGTTGAAGCAA
Organism: Ips nitidus; assembly: GCA_018691245.2. Taxonomy (NCBI): domain Eukaryota; kingdom Metazoa; phylum Arthropoda; class Insecta; order Coleoptera; family Curculionidae; genus Ips; species Ips nitidus. Next base: position 2,291,920 of record CM042798.1, read on the forward strand.
TTTCCAAAAAAAATAAAGTCAAATATCTCGGAAACTGTTCCGGGTAAACGCTGTCAAAACTGGTAAAGCGTTAGTTTCAAATGAAACTGTTTTTTTCTTTTTGTTTTTTGAACACTCCTTATATAGAGTGTCCGTAAAGTCGCGCATAAGTTTTATTAAAAATCAGGGATTTGTTTCATGTATACAGGGTGACCCAAAAACAAGTTACGACTGTCAACTTTATTTTTTCAAAGGGAAACCTCTATTTTTTATTTCATTTTTGGATTCTGCATCGAATTCCAAGTATAACCTAACCTAACTTAATCTAAATATGAATTGAGTTGAGAAGCTAACGACTAGAGAGAGGGATTATGTAGGAGGTAGGCTGTGTTTTTGCATTGTATAATTTGGCTAAAAAAACACGCAATTTTAATGCTACGATCTTATGGCGAAGGTATTGTGCAATAATTTGCCTCGGGCGCATTCACCATCTGTCCATAAACTTTTCTGGCAAAGATGTCTTGAAACTTTCCGTTAACTCGATAATTAATTATTCAAGCTTTTGATGATTTCTACCATAATAATATGTACCTTGCACAGCTAATTAATTTCAGTAGAAGCGTCATTTTATTGCTAAAACGGTACTCGCGAATCGTAAATCATAAACCACGTTCTAATCAATCATAAAACATAATTGTTGTCAGATTGCTAATAAATATTTTACGACTATTGTAAGCAGTAAAGTTTTTCGTGTTAAAGCGATGATTTTAGACAAGAAATTAAATTTTCTTGCACAGATTAACCTACCAGAGATTAATTTTAGGTGATCGTTTAAAAGCCGGCAGAAATCCTCCGATAGAAGTCTAAGTAAAACAAAGATAGTAATTAGATGGACATGCTGTAGATCTGGTTTCTGCTGATTTAAGCGGTATTGTCTAAAGAGAGGCCGAGGCATGTACAGAAGACATCAGTCAGAAGAAGGTCGGACGTACTGTGGCGCCTCTGAAATGCCAGTGCTATGAATATCTACTGCCTTCGACATCGTAATTGATTTCTAATGATTACTCAGTTACTGGGAATTAAACTTTATATCATTCGGAAAAAATGTACGGAAGTTTTTTCGCACATTACTGTACGTTGTAATAACGGTTCAAATACTAGAAACTGTAAGTAAAGAACGTTTCAACCTAAACGGCAATTACGACATTATTTGTGATTTTTCGGGAGTTGGATCAGAAAACTTGATTTCGAACAGTTTACTAAGGTCTTGCAATAGTATATTATTTTATTCATATTGAAATAACTCTTTAATCAGCATGGTTGCCCGTAAAATCTGGCAAACAAATCTGCAAGCCGTATGCGTGTTGACTCAGGGATAATATTAAGTTTATGAAAAAATCCTGTCCTATCCGAATTAAAAAAACTAAAACTAAATGGTATGTACTTTTGACACTGTATTATCCACGTTTGGACTAAAATATAAATTGAGATAGATCGTCATATTTAAGCTTCAAGCATTTAGCAGCAGCATAAACCTGAAAAACTAACATCCTGTAGATTTTCGCAAAGCAGTTGGTCTACCTACGGGAAAAGGGTGCAAAGGATAGTCAAAATTTGAACAAAATATCTCATAAACTCTGGTAGTTAAAGAAAAATACCAATATGTTTTAAACTTGAACACCCTCTGTATCTCGTTACCTCTACATAAGTTTGTGAATTCAGTTTCTTGCAATGTAAAAATTTCTGTTGTCAAAAAGAAGCTTGAATGAGTTACTTACAATATCAGTCGTCGAAAAAACAACAATACTGACCCATTTAATTAGCATAAATTCGTTGTTAAGATCAAAGATCAAATCATCACAAAACGTCCGAAAGAAGTTATTTATACGAATTTTTGGAGCACAATAAAACCATTTTTTTATCATTTAATTAGAAGGAATTTTTCGATAGCATTTCAGGCGCGCGAAGGTCAGTTTCGTCCCAAGCTTGAGACTGAAAGAAAATTCAGTTAAACCTAACTAAACTGTTTATATTGCTCCAATTTTGTCTTTCCTCTCACTACTAGTACATGTTCAGACTGTTGTAATAGTAAATGATTGAACCAAGTTAAAAACTATACAGATAGTGTCGATATAAAAGACCCATGCTTACCTGCAGATAACGATTCAAATCGGGTCCCAATAATTACAAATTCCACAACCCACAATTCCATTAATGTCGTTCGGCAACGCTGTATTAAAGGACAAAGATTGGGTTTTTTAAACGGCGTTTACTTATCATCGGAACCTGCAAAATTGTTGCGAGACGCCTTGGTCGTGATGCGTCAGAAATTGAAATGAAAATGAAAGAGTAATAGAGATTTTACGACAGAGTTGTAGCAATATGAATATTTCAAAATTGTCCATACGAAGTCAAGGATAACAAAAAGATAACTATTGCAAATCGGTCATAAGACTTGGACACTTTTGGACAATAAGATACCGAAAGTGATTTTGAACATTTTTGGTTTTCTACAAAATTTCTGTAAGTTTAACCGTTTCCGAAATATTCGACTTCCTTTTACATTGCATCCAAATATTGAAAACTCCGTATCTCCGCTATTTTTGCGATTTCAGTGACTCTAAAATATTCAAAATGTTCGTCTTAAATTGCTCTTTGAGTGCGTGTTGACCGCGACACGATTGAATATATACAGGGTGTTCAAAAAACAAAAACAGTTAAATCTGAAACTTCCAGTCTCTCAGCTCTTCCAGTTGTGACCGCGTTTGCCCAGCTCCTAGTGGGTGTAAACCTCCGAGTATACAGGGTGTGACTGAGGTGTAGTCAAAAAATAAAAAATTTGGTTTAACGCCATTTCTCGCAAACGAGCAGTATATTTGTTTGTTTTTTACTTGGCTATTTATGGGGTTTCAGAGATTGTAAAAATCTCAAAATGTTTGTCTTGAACTGCTTACTGGGTGTTCGAAAAACAAAAACAGTTAAATTTGAAAGTAGCGCTCTGCCAGTTGTGACTGCGTTTATCCGGCTCTTAGTGGATACAATCCTAGTCCAATGGGTGCAGAATGTCATTGTGAACATTTTTGGTCGCCTGCAAAATTTACGAAACTCTAATCGTTTCCGAAATATTCGTTTTTTTTTTATTACGAAATTCTGTAACTCTGCTATTTTTGGAGTTTCAGAAACTGTAAAAAGTTCAGAATGTTCGTCTTGAATTACACTTTTACCTCGTGCTAACCGGAATGTGATGGAACATACACTGTGTCCGTAAAGTCACGCATAAATTCTATTAAAAACCAGGGATTTGTTTTCTGGGAAAACGCTGGGACGTCAATATTTATTTTTGATTACGACGTCAATATTTAGTTTTTTGATTACGATTTTTCTGATGATAAATTAATGTATACAGGGTGACCCAAAAATAAGTTAAAATAACTCAATTCATATTTAGATTAATGTTCCCAATTGGTTAGTCACTTCTGAACACACTAATTTTTCAAAGTTAGGTTACTTGTGTTATACTTGGAATTCAATGCAGAATCCAAAAATCCAAAAATAAAATAAAAAATAGAGGTTTCCCTTTGAAAAAATAAAGTTGACAGTCGTAACTTGTTTTTGGGTCACCCTGTATACATGAAACAAATCACTGATTTTTAATAAAACTTATGCGCGACTTTACGGACACTCTATATAAGGAGTGTTCAAAAAACAAAAAGAAAAACAGTTTCATTTGAAACTAACGCTTTACCAGTTTTGACAGCGTTTACCCGGAACAGTTTCCGAGATATTTGACTTTATTTTTTTTGGAAATTGCTTCAACATTCTGAAAACGCCATATTTTGCAATTTTTTGGATTTCAGCGACCTTAAAAATCTCAAATAGTTATTTTCTTAACAAGTGCGGAAAGTGATACTTACATACTTCCGCACGTGATAGGAACATAATTTTTTCTACAGCGTTTTCCAATAATTGAAAATAAATGATAAATTAAAATTGAAAAATACATTTCTAACAATAGTGAATTTAACAATATTGTTTTTTATACATATTCATATTATGTATGTAACTAAAATGTAAGAGCACATTGATTAAAACCTACAATCTTGATTACCATAAATGGGTTATTGATTTGACGAATTACCTCTAATCTCCTTTTGTTACTAATATTAATAATCCATGATTGAATTATATGGAATAATAATTTTGAATATGATACATAAATAAACATAATTTAATTTTTCCACCCTAGTGCGGGAATATACATAATTTCTTTCCGCACTACACCATTTCCAAATGTAGTTCAGAAAAGGCCAAGTGAGATTCAGAAAAGGTCAAGCATAATACAGAATAAGGAACTGCAATTCAGAAACCATGAAGTGCAATTCGGAAAAAATCAATTTAAATTCAGAACATTCAAAGACAATTTCATAAAATACATTCTGGGATAAAATTACCAAAGCTGAAACTCCAAGGAACTTTAATAAATTAATATACTTTATAATACAATAAATGTTATGAAAAAAATAACACAATTTAGGTTAAAAACTAAATTGAATTACACTTGATATACTTTCTGAATTCTTCTCTCCAGTCGTTAGCTTCATGTTTGAAACGTCGTGATCCTATGTTAGTCTCATGTTGTGTTTTTAGCAGTTTCCCTCCATTCCTCTCTATCTGACGTGCTTCTAATGCTGTCTTGGAAAGATTTTCCTGTAAACTGCTTCACCTGGTCCAGCCATCGTTTTGGAGAACGTCCTCTAGGTCGTGTTCCCTCTACCTTTCCTTGTACCATAAGTTTTTCGAGATTGTCATCTTTCCTCCTGCTGACATGTCCAAAATACTTGAGAATCAGTTGTTTGATTTTAGTTGACAATCTGACTTGGATGTTAAGTTGTTCGAGTATAGATACGTTAGTTCTGCGGTCTGTCCAGGGAATCCTCAGTAGACTTCTCCAGACCCACATCTCAAACGCATCCAACTTGGCTATGTCTGTGGCTTTTAAAATCCAGGATTCTGCTGCGTATAGCGCAATTGGAAAAACGAGGGTGTTTACTAATTTGCATTTTGTTGTGGTTGTTATATGCCGATCTTTCCAAATTTTGTTGAATTTGGTCATGGCCGTTTTGGCAAGAGCTATCCTTCTTCTGATTTCTTGACTTGATCCGCCAGTTCTGCTGATGTGGGCACCTAGATAAGTTACGTTCTCGACATCTTTAATATTAAGCATTTCTTATAATTAACATAAGTTTCGTTTTCAGACGGTTCAGTTGTAGACCGAACTCCAAGCTCACTCTCTCTACTCGCTCAATAAGACTCGACATTTCCTGCTCATCTTTGGCGATAAGTGTGGTATCATCAGCGTAGCGGAGATTATCCATCCTTCTGCCACCTATGACAACTCCTCCTTCCCAGCCGTCCAAGGCTTTCCTTATGATATATTCTCCATATAGGTTAAACAATAAGGGTGACAGAACACAACCCTGCCATACACCACGTTCCACGTTGAAAGGTTCAGAGGTTCTTCCATCCACCTTCATTAGTGTTATGTTATTGTTATATAGTTCTTTTAGTAGGTGAATCAGATGCCGCGGAGTTCCCATCTGCGACAGGACATTCCAAAGTCGTCTCCAGTTGACACAATCAAAAGCCTTGCTGTAATCCAGGAAACACAAGTATGCAGTTTTGCCATATTCTCTGGTTTTTTCAATGATTTGACGCACATTCATAATCTGGTCTCTCGTACCCTTTCCCCTCACAAAACCGGCCTGTTCTTGTGGTATTTGCCATTCTAAAAAATTGTCACCAACAGGATTTCTCAAAAAAGTCTCTGCAACAGGATTCTGAGCATGACCTTGCTTGGATGAGAAATCAGTGCTATAGTTCTATAATGATTGCATTTTTTACTGGATCCTTTTTTATGCAGCGGTATGAGAGTAGAGGTGGCCACTGTCCTGTCTGCCAAACCCTGTTACAGATTTTCCACAAGAGATCAATACCTTTCGCGGGGAGGTGCTTAAGCATTTCGGCATTGATGTCAATTAACTATTCTAAATTACCTTTGACTCTTTCTGAATTTAAAATGACTATTCTGAATTGCCGTTGAGTCTTTCTGAATTACAGTTAGAAATGGTGTAGTGCAGGAAAATTATTTCTTTGTAGTGTGGGAAAGTCTTTATTTCCAGAACAAAAATAGAAAATAGTAGTTTTCCTATTCAGTGTGCAAAGTTATGTTTTCCCACACGCGAAAGCAGTTAGACGGATAAGCTTCAAGTGCGGGAAAACTACTTTGCACACGTGTTAGGAACAATATTTTTTCTACGAATGAAATATCTATACATTTTGTTTTTAATTTTTATTGATATTAAAAACAACAACTTATAACTATTTATTGTTATTAACAACATTAATGTTAAATGTACAGTTGGTCGCGTTTTTTAAATTGATCGCAGATTGAGCAACTGAAGGTAAAATACTGGTACTTGGAACTGCTTCACTTTCTTTAGGATTGAAGGTCAGAATTTTGTTACTTAATCCTTTTTTATAACTTGTGGATTCATCAATGTATTCTTCAGCTACCGTAGTCGATTTCCAACCCCCCAAGCGTTTTATGTCAGTGATTCCTTCTCCAGGAACGTTGCCGATGATCGACGATAACTGTGCCCTGTGTAGAGTTCTGGATTTGGCAACTTCAAAAAAATAGCTATTTCAGAAGGCATTTTTCCAAAACTGTTTACTCCAACACTTTGCGAAAAACATTTACCCTTTCTGTAAACTAGGAAAAAACGATTGTTTGACTTTTTTGGACGTAGGCCGGTGTATCTTCTGTACAGTTGCAGGTAGGTTCCGTTATGAACTTCTTCTGATATTATAAAGTTTCTTGCTGTATGATTTTTGGAATCCCTAATTTTAACAATTATGAGGTTTCCTTTGTCTTCAATATCTGTAGTGGTTAAATTGGCTAGCTCTTCCCTTCGACATGCACCAGCAAGTCCGAATATAGTGGCAACTTTAATTAACAGGTAAATTTCATCTGGTGCGGAGTTCATAAAACTGAATATTTCTTCTTTTGTAAAAATTTTCGCCTTTTTAGGTTTAAAACCAACATTCTGCTTTTTCAGAAATGCAGTGAGCTTATAAAATTCACCGATATCGATGTCTCTTTTTATTTTTATTACATTTTTGAGCATTGAATACTTTGACCACATTGTGTTAGGTTTGAATTCTTTGCTTAAAGTAACAAAATACGCTAAAAGTACCTCTTCCTTTAAGGTTTTTATCCCCTTTTGTTCGCACCATTGGGTAAACAACTCGTACTGTTTCTCGTATTTTTCTCGCGATTTGAGAGGCAGCAATTGCAAACTAGCCATGTTGGCGGCTTTTAGAACATCTTCCGGAAGTTCATCTTCAGTGATATCCATTATTAAAATAGTTTTTTTAACTTAAATAAGTAAGAATAAACACTGTTGTAGACTTTAAATTGCATATAAATGCGTTGTTTGACAATGAGCTTTGGTTTCTAAGGAAACAAGCCTCATTTTCAAAGACAGAGACAAGGTGGTTTATTTACCTAAACTGTACGGAAGAATAATGTGAAAAAAGTCGTGTTTTTTATATGAAACCCCTGAATATTATTACATTTTTGAATTCTACGCAAAATTCTAAGCAGATTTTATGTATAATAGTCTATATAAAACCACTGTTGCAAGGTATAATCAGCATTTTAAAAAGTGTGCGGGAAAAAATTTTTCCCGCATAGTGTGCGGGAAAGTGCCACTTTGCACACACTTTTACGTATGCAAAGTAGCTTATTTGCAAACATTCGTAGAAAAAAGTTTTTTTTTACCTTGTGCTAATGGCAACACGATATACATAAAGGGTGTAAAAGAAAAACTGGAAACTAGCGGCCTGCGAATTGTGGCCACGTTTGTCCGGTTCTAAGTGAGTGTAACCTAGTCCATTGGGTATAGAAAGTAATTCTGTTTTTCAACTTACTGGGACACCAGGTCCTACATTTTAGTTGATACTACATCTACTTTGTAAGTAAAACCTAAAGCAATTCGGATTGACATAATATAACAAAAAACCGATTCTCGGAAAAGTAGATATGGTACTTAAGGTTTTTCTGTTTTAATCGATAAAATAAAGGGTCTCACATCAGCGGTGGTCCACCGGTTGAATTGAGCAATTAATTCAGAACCGAGGAAATACAATTCAAGTCCGGGCAATTCATTAAGTGGCAGAAGAACTGAAATCTGAAAGAAATCAGTACGTTCGGTTAATATTCAGTATGCGTCGTTACTAAAACACTAATAAAAACTGGACGACCATTGATGCGTGAACAAAGCTGCGGGATCTTCGACTCGTTCGGAGCGATTTACGATTTTCGTTTACGACTACTCAAGGAATTGGCCGGTTCTTCGTTGATGAAATCCTTTCTTAATCGGCTACTTTGTATTTGATTGGTTTTAAATTTCCAGAAAGTATCCAAGCAGTTTAGACGAGGAAGTATACCTGACAATGAAATAGATTTAAACCAATCGACACTCAATCAAGAATGTTGTGGATGGCATGAGGTCAGCCAAGTGTGACAAGTTTATAACACCGATACGGATTAATTAACAGAACTTTTTTTTCTATATAGAGACAGAGCAAAAGTGGAAAATACTTTACTTTAATAATTATGAAGGTAATATAATGCCTCACTGATATCGTGTTGTACGCGGGAATACACTCGGCAATATGTTTTATCGCAAATGCATCGGAATTAATGATGTATATCCACTATTTCTTCTCGCAAGGGAAGATATTTCCGATACTGAACAGAAAATCAATTTTCAGTATTAAATCGAGAATGCAATTAGTTGAGTACGTGCAGTAATTGGAACCTTTTAATGGTCAAACGCTAATGGAGAGTACCCTATACTAATAGGCGTGTAGGATTCACAGATTTTATTATCAAATGGATGATATTAAAATAGTTATTTGCGCAACTAGGGAGGAAAGTGCAATTTTTGCTCACGAGAACAATTTCAAGTTCAAGGGTGCAAAAAGCAGTTTAGTCCAGGGTTGCGCATCTAATTTTTTCTACGATCAATGATATGTTTTATGAAAAAAAGCAACAGTTAATAAAGTCCTTTGGTATAAATATGCCCTTTGCTGTGCATTGGAACCATCCTGGAGCAAAATTAAAAATTGCCAAAATTGCCCTTTTTACAAAAATGACATTTTTTATTTGAATACATATAGCTTTCACTAACAGGCCATTAGAAAGAGGATAAAAAATACTACAAAATGAGCCAAAACTGGCCTCTCTAGCTCTTCATGTTACCGAGATATTGAATTTCAAAAAGTAGTAAAAAAAGACCCCTTATACTCCCCCATTCTTTTGATATTTTTTGAAAATAAAAAATTCTAAAGTGCTTTTTTTGTACTAACCATTGGAACCCTCCTGGAGCAAAATAAAAAATTGCCAAAATTGCACTTTTTACAAAAATGACATTTTTTCAATTTTTGAATGATTGTAACTTTTTTATTTGAACTCTTATAGCTTTCACTAATAGGCCATTAGAAAGAGGATAAAAAATACTACAAAATGAGCCAAAACTGGCCTCTCTAGCTCTTCATGTTACCGAGATATTGAATTTCAAAAAGTAGTAAAAAAAAGACCCCTAATACTCCCCCATTCTTTTGATTTTTTTGAAAAATGAAAAATTTTAAAGTGCTTTTTTTGTCCTTATTTCACTTAATTTAAGGTTCTTTGGTATAAATATGCCCTTTGCTGTGCATTGGAACCCTCCTGGAACAAAATAAAAAATTGCCAAAATTGCACTTTTTACAAAAATTACATTTTTTAAATTTTTGAATGATTATAACTTTTTTATTTGAACTCATATAGATTTCACTAATAGGCCATTAGAAAGAGGATAAAAAATACTACAATACTACAAAATGAGCCAAAACTGGCCTCTCTAGCTCTTCATGTTACCGAGATATTGAGTTTCAAAAAGTAGTAAAAAAGACCCCTAATACTCCCCCATTCTTTTGATTTTTTTGAAAAATGAAAAATTTTAAAGTGCTTTTTTTGTACTTATTTCACTTAATTTAAGGTTCTTTGGTATAAATATGCCCTTTGCTGTGCATTGGAACCATCCTGGAGCAAAATTAAAAATTGCCAAAATTGCACTTTTTACAAAAATGACATTTTTTCAATTTTTGAATGATTATAACTTTTTTATTTGAACTCATATAGCTTTCACTAATAGGCCATTAGAAAGAGGATAAAAAATACTACAAAATGAGCCAAAACTGGCCTCTCTAGCTCTTCATGTTACCGAGATATTGAATTTCAAAAAGTAGTAAAAAAAGACCCCTAATACTCCCCCATTCTTTTGTTTTTTTTGAAAATGAAAAATTTTAAAGTGCTTTTTTTGTAATTATTTCACTTAATTTAAGGTTCTTTGGTATAAATATGCCCTTTGCTGTGCATTGGAACCCTCCTGGAGCCAAATAAAAAATTGCCAAAATTGCACTTTTTACAAAAATGACATTTTTTCAATTTTTGAATGATTATAACTTTTTTATTTGAACTCATATAGATTTCACTAATAGGTCATTAGAAAGAGGATAAAAAATACTACAAAATGAGCCAAAACTGGCCTCTCTAGCTCTTCATGTTACCGAGATATTGAATTTCAAAAAGTAGTAAAAAAAGACCCCTAATACTCCCCCATTCTTTTGATTTTTTTAAAAAATGAAAAATTTTAAAGTGCTTTTTTTGTACTTATTTTACCTAATTTAAGGTCCTTTGGTATAAATATGCCCTTTGCTGTGCATTGGAACCCTCCTGGAGCAAAATAAAAAATTGCCAAAATTGCACTTTTTACAAAAATGACATTTTTTCAATTTTTGAATGATTATAACTTTTTTATTTGAACTCATTTAGTTTTCACTAATAGGTCATTAGAAAGTGGATAAAAAATACTACAAAATGAGCCAAAACTGGTCTCTCTAGCTCTTCATGTTACCGAGATATTGAATTTCAAAAAGTAGTAAAAAAAGACCCCTAATACTCCCCCATTCTTTTGATTTTTTTGGAAAATGAAAAATTTTTAAGTGCTTTTTTTGTACTTATTTTACCTAATTTAAGGTCCTTTGGTATAAATATGCCCTTTGCTGTGCATTGGAACCCTCCTGGAGCAAAATAAAAAATTGCCAAAATTGCACTTTTTACAAAAATGACATTTTTTCAATATTTGAATGATTATAACTTTTTTATTTGAACTCATATAGATTTCACTAATAGGCCATTAGAAAGAGGATAAAAGATACTACAAAATGAGCCAAAACTGGCCTCTCTAGCTCTTCATGTTACCGAGATATTGAATTTCAAAAAGTAGTAAAAAAAGACCCCTAATACTCCCCCATTCTTTTGATTTTTTTGGAAAATGAAAAATTTTAAAGTGCTTTTTTTGTACTTATTTTACCTAATTTAAGGTCCTTTGGTATAAATATGCCCTTTGCTGTGCATTAGAACCCTCCTGGAACAAAATAAAAAATTGCCAAAATTGCACTTTTTACAAAAATGACATTTTTTCAATTTTTTAATGATTGTAACTTTTTTATTTGAACTCCTATAGCTTTCACTAATAGGTCATTAGAAAGAGGATAAAAAATACTACAAAATGAGCCAAAACTGGCCTCTCTAGCTCTTCATGTTACCGAGATATTGAATTTCAAAAAGTAGTAAATAAAGACCCCTAATACTCCCCTTTTATTTTTTTGAAAAATGAAAAATTTTAAAGTGCTTTTTTTGTACTTAGTTTACCTAATTTAAGGTCCTTTGGTATAAATATGCCCTTTGCTGTGCATTGGAACCCTCCTGGAATAAATAAAAAAATTGCCAAAATTGCACTTTTTGCAAAATTGGCATTTTTTAAATTTTTGAATGATAACTTTTTTATTTAAACTCTTATAGGTTTCACCATTAGAAAGAGGATAAAAAATACTATAAAATGGGCCAAAACTGGCTTCTAGATCACATCAGGTCGCACGCAGAGGGATTCAACATTGCCTTGGTCTAAAACAATCTGATTAAAGAAAATGTTATGGCGGATTACCTGGCAAACGAAGGAAGATCCAGTGCTGGTAAACTCAATTTTTATCCTGGGTGTAGGGAATGTCTTATGATTAAAAATAGGCTGAGTAATGGAGTGTCATCGCAAACACCAGAGGAACTCTGTTCAATATCTGGAAAATATAATAATCAGAACACTTGTTGCTTGCCTACAAAAGCACTATTATTAATATGTATGTGTAACATCCGACTGCACTTTGATCACGATTTCCACCATTGCTACTGTATAATACGGTATAAGTAATATACATTGAAGAGAACCCATATTAAACATACCCGTTGAGATCTCAGTGTGATACGATGGTATACCCGGCTTCTGTCACCTCGCTACAACTGACCATTCGTTACCCGGATTGTTATTATTGTAGTAGTCTCGACATTAAGTCGTCTAATTGAGGAAGTTGGAACAATACACGATAAAACCACAACCAAAACATAAATAAACTAGATAATGCAATAATAACTGACTTATTCCTCTAAATGATAGTAAGAACTAGACCACCTGTATATGAAACTAAGACGCGAATAGAAAATAAATTACTTGTAGGAGCGGTTCATTACTTCTTGTTTCACAAAAGTAAATAAACAGCTAGGCGCCAAATTAAATTACGTTGATAAATTGGATTTACTTTATTTCATTACTTCATGCATGCAGCAATAAAAGTAAAAGGCAAACTTAATGCCGCGGCAGAAAAAGTAATTCATCTTTAACATCGTTAATTGCCGTTTCGATTTCATGTTAACATGCTCGAGAAACATTCCGAAAAAGTTCTCAATGTAACCCTATATTTTCATTTGATCTGATTACTACTGATTGTCCATTATAATTGCGTGGACAAAATTAATTTAAGGTTTGAATGAATGGTGTTTTACTGCTTTTTTAAGTTCAATAAAATTTAATTTCAAACTTAAATTGCATTTACAAACGCAATATTATTGTGCAATGGTGCGTTTCTGTTTTGACATACCTTTCCCAAATACAGCGCACTAATTAAGGCTTTTTAATAGCAATAAAATGGTATTTCTTTGCCTTTAACCGTATCTGGACGACACAACCAATAAAACAGTAAACATTATATCTTTTAATTGCAAATCATAATTGAAGAATTTTTCACGGGAATTACAGACAGAATTTTTGTTCGTAATAACTTATAATCCGTGATATTAACACGTTCGTTCTCTGTTATAAAAAAAAATGTGAAAATCAAATTTCCATTAAACCGTCCAGGCTGTGCTTTAGAGTGGTGATGGTTGTGACAAAGCCGGAAACCACAAAATTGTGGAATATTACGCAGCAAATGATTAGTAACTAGTTAGTTCTTCCACGTTTTTGTTAGTAATGCATAAACCACTTTTTCTAAAAAACGCATTAAAAATTCAACTTTTCACATGCTGCTAAACTATTAAAAATTACGTTTTAAGACACTAGTGTTAGAAGTAATCTATTACTCACGCGAAAACTTAAAAATGCTGTTTTACCTACGACCTCAGTGTAAATAGCTAATTACATATAGTTTGTGTAATGCTGGGAAAAATTGATTTTTTTTCCATTTCTTGCTTTATCAGAGTATATTAGATGGAGATCATCGCGTAATGATTGTTCATACAGTTTTAAGTAACAACCACTTCGTCTAGAATATTATCTGCAATAGGAAACACATCAAGTAATATTACTGAAAGTACTATTTCTAATATTAACAATACATAATTCAACTGAGGTGTATAATGGAAGTAATATAAGAAAAGCAAGATACGCCTTCCTCCATAACTAATTATTTTAAGAACAACACTAATAATTAACCTATGATTAGTACAAATATGATGTTAATACGTTGAAAATATCCTTTTTTATGAAAAATGACTCTGAATTATATGAATTGCGAAAACATTACTTTTCATTTGGTCGTAGATAAAGTATAGTACGTCACACGTACTCTAAGGAATTTTACGCACTCATGAAATTACTACTAACTTTTTCCATATCGTGCGTAAAATGCTTCTTACAGCACTAGTTACGTAATTATACTATTACGTCTAGATTTTTATGGCAAAGACCGTGACTATTTACGGCTTTTCATCATTTTTACGGATGTAACTGTACCTTAGTTTTACAAACATTCGGCAAGGCCTATACTATTTAGCCCTCCTAAGTTCATTCCAATCTGATGGAAATTTAGAATAATTTTAATATAAATTTTATTTAGAATAATGCATTTGCTCATACCCCATTTTTCGTATGTGGAAATGCAATTTGGGGCATGAGCATGAACATGACAAAAACGGAATATATGCGAGTAGGAGAGGGGGACGAAGATCAGGATCTAGAATTGCAAAAAATAAAAAAATGCGAAGAATATAAATATCTGGAAAGCATAATCTCGAGCAAAGTTTAGAGAACAATACATATTCTCAACTGCTTACTTTGGTCCAACTAAATTAGTTTAAGGACTAAAAAGACAATCTACAAAGCTGTTGTAAAGCCTATCCTAATGTATGGGGCAGAATGCTGGCAAATGACAGAAAAGACAAGAAGAAGACTGTGTGGAGATGGACTACCTAAGAAAAGCCTGTCGCATATCAAGGAGAGATCACATTTCGAATAATGAAATTAGGCGGAGAACAGAAATAATAGAAACTCGACAGTTAATATGGTATAGGTGGCCCAAACGAGCTCTAGAATACATTTCAGAAAGCCTCGCAAACCAGCAACTACATGGATAGAGTCCGGATTTCTAGAAATTTTGCTTTTTGTAAATAATAAAAGCAACCAACCTTTGACATCTAATGTGAACGATTTATGCAAAAACGCGTCATTTGATAGATTTTGTTGATGCTTTTTTTGCTTTTTTCTTCGTTTTGTGCTTATTTTAGTTTTTTGTGCTTATTTACTGCTATTTTTGTATGGTTTAACTAGTTTTTTACAAAACAAGCTTTTCAATTTTTTAAAAATAAACTAAACTAATAACTGCTTTGACAAAAATTGCTATATTGAGATATTTGAAACGACAAAAATATGTTGCAAATGAAGTATCAATTTACAAATTTAACCTAACCTAACCTAACCCCTTTATATAACTGACCAAAAAAATTTCAAATACTCCTGAAGTAGTCTAAAAAAATGTAAAAACATTCCAAAACTCTATAAAACCTCTAAAATGCATTGCAACGCTTACAAAGCAGCCTAGAACAGTCTAAAAGCTTCCAAATGCTTTTCAATTTATCTAGAAACTCTCAAAAGCTTCCGTATGCTTCTAAAGCAGTTTAACAGCTTCCAAAAGTTTCTGAAACCGTCTACAAGGTTTCAAATGTCTTAAAGGCAGTCCAAAACCTTCAAGGCTCTTTAAACTGCCCAAATACCTTTCAAATGCTTCTAAAGTAGTCTAAAAAGGTTTTAAAACACTACAGAAACTGCAAAATATGTCTAAAGCCTTCCAAATAATCTTTATCCAGTCTAGAAACTCTCAAAAAATTTCAAGGCAGTCTAAAAGCTACCGTATGCTTCTAAAGCAGTTTAAAAGCTTCCAAAACTTCAAATTCACATGTCTTGAAAGAAGTCCAGAACCATCAATGCTCCTAAAGTAGTCTAGAAAGATTTTAAAACAGTACAGAAACTCCAAAATGCTTCTAAAGCAGTAGGAAGTCTTTCAAAACAGTCTAGAAGCTTCCAAAAGCTTTTAAAACATGCTAAAGGCTTCCAAATAATCTTTAACTAGTCTAGAAGCTCTCAAAAAATTTCAAGGCAGTCTAAAAGCTTCCGTATGCTTCTAGAGCAGTTTAAAAGCTTCCAAAAGTTCAAATTCACATGTTTTAAAAGTAGTCCAGAACCTTCAATGCTCCTAAAGTAGTCTAGTAAGATTTGAAAACAGTACAGAAACTCCAAAATGCTTCTAAAGCAGTAGGAAGTCTTTCAAAACAGTCTAGAAGCTTCCAAAAGCTTTTAAAACATGCTAAAGGCTTCCAAATAATCTTTAACTAGTCTAGAAGCTCTCAAAAAATTTCAAGGCAGTCTAAAAGCTTCCGTATGCTTCTAGAGCAGTTTGAAAGCTTCCAAAAGTTCAAATTCACATGTTTTAAAAGCAGTCCAGAACCTTCAATGCTCCTAAAGTAGTCTAAAATGATTTTAAAACACTACAGAAACTCCAAAATGCTTCTAAAGCAGTAGGAAGTCTTTCAAAACAGTCTAGAAGCTTCCAAAAGCTTTTAAAACATGCTAAAGGCTTCCAAATAATCTTTAACTAGTCTAGAAGCTCTCAAAAAATTTCAAGGCAGTCTAAAAGCTTCCGTATGCTTCTAGAGCAGTTTAAAAGCTTCCAAAAGTTCAAATTCACATGTTTTAAAAGTAGTCCAGAACCTTCAATGCTCCTAAAATAGTCTAGAAAGATTTCAAAACACTACAGAAACTCCAAAATGCTTCTAAAGCAGTAGGAAGTCTTTCAAAACAGTCTAGAAGCTTCCAAAAGCTTCCGTATGCTTCTAGAGCAGTTTGAAAGCTTCCAAAAGTTCAAATTCACATGTTTTAAAAGTAGTCCAGAACCATCAATGCTCCTAAAGTAGTCTAAAAAGATTTTAAAACACTACAGAAACTCCAAAATGCTTCTAAAGCAGTAGGAAACGTTTCAAAACAGTCTAGAAGCTTTCAAAATCATTTAGAACAGTCTAAAAGATTCCAAACGCTTTTCAACTAGTCTAGAAGCTCCCAGAAGATATTAAAGCAGTTTAGAAGCTTCCAAAAAAATTTGTGAACCGTGTAAGAGATTCCAAATGCCTCTAAAGCATTCCAGAACCCACAATATGCTGTTTAAACAGTACAAAAACCTACCAAATGCTCCCAAGTAGTCTAAAAAATTTTTGAAAGTTTTCAAAACAGTCTAAAATCTTCCGTATGCTTCTAAAGCAATTTGAAATCTTCAAAAAATTTCTAGAAGTATTTTAAAAAAATTTTGCATCTCTGAAAGAGTTTTGTCCTTTTTTACAGATTTTTATGCTTTTTTGAAGAAAATAATATTGCTTTTTAAGCGCTCTTTTTCACGACTTTAGTGCTTTTTAATCCGGACTCTATACATGGATAAGCGGAGTTAAGCAAACAATGAGAGATAGAGCAATCCAGGTTCTAGATTCTTGAAACGAGGAAAGGGAGTTATCAAGAGAAAGGAATACATAATTTGAAGAGAAAGAGAAGAATTGAAGATTTGAAAAAAAACCTACCATTGCCAACCAGTTTTGTTACATTCTATTAAATTAAACACTTCTCTCGGCAGTTCTACTCCCTGCGTTGAAGAATTAGAGTCTAGGGTCCTAATTCTTGAAACCAGGGCACGAAATTCTCAAGAGAAGTGAATGTCACAGGAAAATCTGACAATGACGGGATCCTGTCACATTCCACAGACCTTTCTCTTGATAACTCCCTTCCTTCGTTTCAAGAATACTCACCCAGGTGTCTAATTCTTGAAGGCAGGGAACGGAAATCTTAGGAGAAGTGTTGATAGAATGTGACATAAGAAGCGGACAGTAACCGGTTTCTGTCACATTTTTCTCTTGATAACTGTCTTCCCTCGTTTCAGGAATACGCACCCAGGAGGATTTATGAAAAGATAAGAGAGTTTGGCGATTGAAATGCGGGATGCTGGACATTAAATACCTATTATTCTAGCACTTAAACATATTCAGCTCCGCAACCGTTCAGATTTTAACGAGATAAAGGTATAAAATTGTAATTTCAAAACAAAATGGATGACAAAATCAAGTAGCTACAGCGTCTGTTCTCTTAATAGTTTAAAACAAGTAGGTAGTTACTACTCCATAAAAAAATCATTTAAAAAACCCAGTGTTCGTATCAATCAGGTAACATAGTAAATCCACTTGTATAATTTAAGTTTGTCACTATTCCCCCATGTACTTAAAAAATGCTACCAATTAAACTTTCATTTTAATTGACACTCATCCTAATGAGCTACTTAGCAAGTTTCGTTGAAATCAGGGCGTTACCTAAATGGTTCCCATTCTGCTTACATCTTTTGAATTAGACCGCTTCAATCAATATTGTCGACCAATCAGCGGCATTCATTTATAACTACTTCGTGGTGGCAAAAGATGGGTTGTAAACGATTATTGAACTTAATTGCTTAGCAAAAATGTATTAATTGAGCATTTAAACGGAAAAGATGACAATTTTTCTGGGCACAAATTGGAATCTCCTTTAATGACGCTTAATTTTAATTGCCTGTATAATGACTGTCGTATATTTTCTTGTGTGGATTTTAGTGTTATAAATGATACACAAAGAAAGTAAGTCAGTTGCTAATTATGCTAATTACACTTCACATGATCTGAAAAACAGGAACTTGTATTAACGATTTTGGTAATTGTGGGTATTCTCACAAGACTACGTCATGCGTGAAAGGTTTTTAATACAAGTTTAATTTTGGGAAATGATTGGGATGATAATAATCTGAAAAATTGTTGGTTTCCTGTTTTCAGTACCAAAAATCTTATAATAAAAATTATAAAATTCCAGTTTGAAACTAATCGAGCAATGTGAAAGACCTATTAAGTATATCAACAATAAATTAATACATTTTAGGATGAGATATTTGGTTGAGAGGCTGTTTGGGTTAAACTAAACGATTCTCATAATTGGCGAATAACCCTGAAGCAAGTTTTGAGTCGATGAACCGCGATTTAGTAAGTGTCAGGGACGGATTTAAACTTGCTACTATAGTGTAAAAATTGTCGTTTTCCACTTAATCTCAAATTGTACAGTTTTCGTTTAGTTTTAGTTAACTGGGTTTTCTGTGCTAACCCATCTGACTCACGTCAGGACTTTAAATGGTAATTTGTTTTTAGTTGAGTAATGTGCTGATTACTGCTCTGCGTTCAAAGGGATACCTCTTCGTGGTAGTAATTCTTTTTTTCTGACCGTTCAGCCTTGCCCTCAGCATCTTGTAGCACCTGTACTATTATGCAGTACCTATCTGATTATTTTAGCGAATCGAACTCGTTTGCTCGAGAATGAGTTAGTGGTGTATGGTGAGCAGTTTAGGAATTAGAAAAAGAAAATATCTTTGATAAACTTACTGGTACGTTACACAGTATTTGCTACATAAAACAGCAGAAAATCAAAATTACACTACTCCCACTAAGAATCATTTAAAATGTCCATCTTTGACGTTAAGAAATTAAGACACATTACACTTTTTAATTTACTCTCTTCCTATCAATTTTGACCAATCGCTATCCAGAATTAGTATAACAAATGTAAATTTTAAGTGGAAAAATCACTTGACAACTGTCAACTTAGCTGTCAGCAGATTTTCCGGAAAAAAATCGAAAAAATTTCACACTCCTCACAGCAACATAAAGAATAGTGTTACCCTTTCTAGCTTGAAAGTTATTGTTCTTATTAATTATTGTTCTTATTGTTTTAATTAAAATAAAATGTTTATTTAACTCAGGAAATAATCTTACCAAATATCCCTCGTGCATCTAATTTTTCCTGTGGAAAAATTGGAATACTCGTTTCTAAGTAATTTGTTTTAACAAATAGCATGAGCGAGAGTGGTTTTAAAAATCATCCGAGTCGAAGACGAGGATTTTTGATGCTATTTGTTAAAACAAATTACTTAGAAACTCGTTTTTCCGAATTTTTCTGGAAAAATTAAATGCACTAGGGATATTACCCCCGAAAACATTATTTTCTGGGTTTTGCTAGGATTTAGCAAAATTATGTTGATGTTAAACGCCACCAGCCTCATCCGTTCAAGGAATTTCAGTCCGACCGAGAAAGTTGTGTCATCCGCTAAGAGAGAGTACTTAACTAGAGTAGAACATTGTTGCGTTCACCATGAAAAATACTGATGATCACATTTTGACAACATTTCCAAGTAAGTTGGTGCAATTGGTTCGTTAAGTTGACAACATTGTCAACGCATTTCAAATCAATTTGGTAGAATTTTGCAGAGAGTCCTGTATTGGTGTCACAAACTGTAGCAAGAGATAGTACATCGAAAAATACGGTGAGATACTTTCTAAACATACCATCGGAAATCTCCCTCTTTCGAAATACAGGGTGTCAAAATTGAAAAAACAATATTGATTTTTTCCCCATTTCGACGAAGCCATAAGCCCATAACTGCATTCGTTAGGTTGGCATAACTTTCTCTCAGGTTGAATGTTAGAATATACAGGTTGTTTTTTAATTTTTCCGGTTTCTATTGTTTCATTCTATCCTCTCTGTATTAATTAATCCATTTTCAAATATTATTTTCTGTTTTAATACAATATCACTCCCTTGTAAGCTGTTAGCATCTCTCCTTGTTTCCTCCTGATTTTGACTCTATCCGAAAACTATCCATTTCCTTTGTAACAAGAATGATGATTAGTGGCTCCACTATTTACTAAGAAATTAACTACAGACATTTCATGTAGATTTGCTTCAGGGATTTGCTCATAAAATCGGGTTCATCTTCTCCCACATTACACTGTTTATTTTTTTGTTATGCATTTGAGCACACTTTGTATGGCTCTTCTTCCAATATTAATAACAACTAAACTGGAACTTCTTTGGAGGAGGTCTTCTATTTTCTGCTGTAAAATTGTTGAGCCTCTCCTCTTTCTTTAATTTTCCTGGCTCTTCTTCCAATATTAATAACAACTAAACTGGAACTTCTTTGGAGGAGGTCTTCTATTTTCTGCTGTAAAATTGTTGAGCCTCTCCTTTTTCTTTAATTTTCCTGGCTCTTCTTCCAATATTAATAACAACTAAACTGGAACTTCTTTGGAGGAGGTCTTCTATTTTCTGCTGTAAAATTGTTGAGCCTCTCCTCTTTCTTTAATTTTCCTGGCTCTTCTTCCAATATTAATAACAACTAAACTGGAACTTCTTTGGAGGAGGTCTTCTATTTTCTGCTGTAAAATTGTTGAGCCTCTCCTTTTTCTTTAATTTTCCTGGCTCTTCTTCCAATATTAATAACAACTAAACTGGAACTTCTTTGGAGGAGGTCTTCTATTTTCTGCAGTAAAATTGTTGAGCCTCTCCTCTTTCTTTAATTTTCCTGGCTCTTCTTCCAATATTAATAACAACTAAACTGGAACTTCTTTGGAGGAGGTCTTCTATTTTTCTGCTGTAAAATTGTTGAGCCTCTCTCTTTTTCTTTAATTTTCCTGGCTCTTCTTCCAATATTAATAACAACTAAACTGGAACTTCTTTGGAGGAGGTCTTCTATTTTCTGCTGTAAAATTGTTGAGCCTCTCCTTTTTCTTTAATTTTCCTGGCTCTTCTTCCAATATTAATAACAACTAAACTGGAACTTCTTTGGAGGAGGTCTTCTATTTTCTGCTGTAAAATTGTTGAGCCTCTCCTGGAGGAGGTCTTCTATTTTCTTTAATTTTCCTGGCTCTTCTTCCAATATTAATAACAACTAAACTGGAACTTCTTTGGAGGAGGTCTTCTATTTTCTGCTGTAAAATTGTTGAGCCTCTCCTTTTCTTTAATTTTCCTGGCTCTTCTTCCAATATTAATAACAACTAAACTGGAACTTCTTTGGAGGAGGTCTTCTATTTTCTGCTGTAAAATTGTTGAGCCTCTCCTTTTTCTTTAATTTTCCTGGCTCTTCTTCCAATATTAATAACAACTAAACTGGAACTTCTTTGGAGGAGGTCTTCTATTTTCTGCTGTAAAATTGTTGAGCCTCTCCTCTTTCTTTAATTTTCCTGGCTCTTCTTCCAATATTAATAACAACTAAACTGGAACTTCTTTGGAGGAGGTCTTCTATTTTCTGCTGTAAAATTGTTGAGCCTCTCCTCTTTCTTTAATTTTCCTGGCTCTTCTTCCAATATTAATAACAACTAAACTGGAACTTCTTTGGAGGAGGTCTTCTATTTTCTGCTGTAAAATTGTTGAGCCTCTCCTCTTTCTTTAATTTTCCTGGCTCTTCTTCCAATATTAATAACAACTAAACTGGAACTTCTTTGGAGGAGGTCTTCTATTTTCTGCTGTAAAATTGTTGAGCCTCTCCTCTTTCTTTAATTTTCCTGGCTCTTCTTCCAATATTAATAACAACTAAACTGGAACTTCTTTGGAGGAGGTCTTCTATTTTCTGCTGTAAAATTGTTGAGCCTCTCCTCTTTCTTTAATTTTCCTGGCTCTTCTTCCAATATTAATAACAACTAAACTGGAACTTCTTTGGAGGAGGTCTTCTATTTTCTGCTGTAAAATTGTTGAGCCTCTCCTCTTTCTTTAATTTTCCTGGCTCTTCTTCCAATATTAATAACAACTAAACTGGAACTTCTTTGGAGGAGGTCTTCTATTTTCTGCTGTAAAATTGTTGAGCCTCTCCTCTTTCTTTAATTTTCCTGGCTCTTCTTCCAATATTAATAACAACTAAACTGGAACTTCTTTGGAGGAGGTCTTCTATTTTCTGCTGTAAAATTGTTGAGCCTCTCCTCTTTCTTTAATTTTCCTGGCTCTTCTTCCAATATTAATAACAACTAAACTGGAACTTCTTTGGAGGAGGTCTTCTATTTTCTGCTGTAAAATTGTTGAGCCTCTCCTTTTTCTTTAATTTTCCTGGCTCTTCTTCCAATATTAATAACAACTAAACTGGAACTTCTTTGGAGGAGGTCTTCTATTTTCTGCTGTAAAATTGTTGAGCCTCTCCTCTTTCTTTAATTTTCCTGGCTCTTCTTCCAATATTAATAACAACTAAACTGGAACTTCTTTGGAGGAGGTCTTCTATTTTCTGCTGTAAAATTGTTGAGCCTCTCCTTTTTCTTTAATTTTCCTGGCTCTTCTTCCAATATTAATAACAACTAAACTGGAACTTCTTTGGAGGAGGTCTTCTATTTTCTGCTGTAAAATTGTTGAGCCTCTCCTCTTTCTTTAATTTTCCTGGCTCTTCTTCCAATATTAATAACAACTAAACTGGAACTTCTTTGGAGGAGGTCTTCTATTTTCTGCTGTAAAATTGTTGAGCCTCTCCTTTTTCTTTAATTTTCCTGGCTCTTCTTCCAATATTAATAACAACTAAACTGGAACTTCTTTGGAGGAGGTCTTCTATTTTCTGCTGTAAAATTGTTGAGCCTCTAATTGTTGAGCCTCTCCTCTTTAATTTTTTCTTCTTCCAATATTTAACAACTAAACTGGAACTTCTTTTCCTATTTTCTGCTGTAAAATTGTTGAGCTCTTGGAACTTCTTTGGAGGAGGTCTTCTATTTTCTGCTGTAAAATTGTTGAGCCTCTCCTCCTTTAATTTTCCTTACTTCTTCCATAAGTAAGTAACAACTAAACTGGAACTTCTTTGGAGGAGGTCTTCTATTTTCTGCTGTAAAATTGTTGAGCCTCTCCTCTTTCTTTAATTTTCCTGGCTCTTCTTCCAATATTAATAACAACTAAACTGGAACTTCTTTGGAGGAGGTCTTCTATTTTCTGCTCTAAAATTGTTGAGCCTCTCCTCTTTCTTTAATTTTACTTACTTTTTCCATAAGTAGTTTACTCTTGGCAAAGTGTATTGCCAAGAAAACAAATGTCTTCTGACTAAATAGAATGTCAATTGCAAGTGGTAAGTTTCAGGCATAGCAGAGAAAAGCTGAGTAACACTCCCAGTCACTCAATTCTCCACCTCAATTTTTTAATTCTTGAATTGTTTTTTCAATCATTCAATGACCTAATTCTTAACTTACTTTGCTGTTGAACTTGTATAGCAATGTCCTGTTTCTTGTATCCAATCCAGAAAATTTTCTTGGTGCTTGAAAACATTGTCAGCAATACACTGAACTAGATTCCTAAAAGTCTTTTTACTCAATGTAGAGACTTGCTGTTAATTCACCCTTATTCTTTGGTTAAAATAGATTTTGAAATTAATCCCAATTTTAATCTCTACCAAAGTCGTTATGGCAAGTTATAATCCAATCATAAAGAGGCTATTGCGAGAAGTTGGTAAAAAAAACCTACTACAGTTTCATTTACTGGCAGAGCACGTGATCCGAATTGATCTCTAAATAGGTCGTAAGCTTTTACGATCCCGGGTTAAAGAATAGCTCACATAGCAGTCCTGGAATTATAATATTTAATAGGGAAACGGTCCGACGATTTAGGAGGCTGAGCACGCAGAAACTCTGTCGTCGTTTGATATTCCGTGGCGGTTTCAGAGAGAGTTTTGACGACCTGGGTGACCTGTCTGTATTAAGATTCAATTCACTACATTATATCTGATCTTGTGCGAGTTCATTTTGATCAGAATGTGAAAATGTTACGTTTCCTGTTTTTCTTTACGAAAAAAGTGCAGTTACGCAACCGCAACTTTCTTAAACCGTAAACACTTGATGTTGATCAAACAAACAATTGTTGTAGTTCAGGTTAGTTTGTACTACTCTTTAAGTTTCTAGTAAACACGTCTGAGCCATTATACATCTTGACATGTCGGAGATAAAGATTTTGATATATTAGGGTTCACTGATCGAATACATTTTAATTCGCTGGCACACCTTCAAAAATGTTGGCTAGTAAAGTAATTTTTTTGGTTATCGTTTTGGTGGAACTTCAGGTAACTACACAACCACATTTTTTTTTTAGTTTAACACTAAACCTCTCCGATTTTAGTTTCTACCATGTAAATCTCAGCAAACCGCACCTTTGGATCCAGCAATCGACATAATCGAACAAGCTTTGGACTACGTAAATCAACTGATTGATGTAGCATTTGCCCAAGCACGTGGCGTTTTAAACATTTTGCTCTCCCAAATTGACCAAGTACGAGTAGGAGCACTGAAAATTGCCGATCAAGAAATACAAAGACAATCCCAACTCATCACAAAACTAATCGACTCTGTCAAAAATCAATCCAGCGACCGCGGTTTAGATATTCTGGAATGTTTGGAAAATATCGAAACTGAAATTGGAGCAATTGAAAAAGAAGCTGTAAACTCATCAATGCTGTGTATAGACGACACTATTAAAATTATAGGAAAAGACGTTCTGGAAATTGTGGATGATTTAACGAAAATCCATAAAAACTTTACTGAAGAAGAAGGGAAACTGGATAATTGCAAAGGAAAACTCCTTCCTTTCGACTGTGTCAAGCAGGTTCTTACCGATTTAGGGGATATCGTTTTAGGTATTCCAGCCCAAATCAATCTGGACGTGGAGAAAGCTGCGCAGAACTTTGCCGGATTGGGCTTTAAAGTTTTTCAGTGTGTGAATCAGGCAACTGATATTATGCAACAGGAAGGTGTGCAAGTTTTTAATAATTTCTCACAGTGCGTCTTTAATAAGCAACATAAAGAATTGTGAAAATAGTATGTTGTTATTATTTTAGAGAGTATAATATATAATGTTATTTTAAACAACTACTTACTTTATGTTTTTTTCATAATGTTTCTTATTATACAATGGTAGTGTTTTGTATTTTCTTACAGTTTACTCAAATTAGGGTTCCTTAAGTCCACCTTACTTTCTGTATTCATTAATTAGTTTCAATGAGAGCCTAATTTGAGTGTGAGTGAATATAAAAAAATTATGAAAATATCTCAATGTTTGTTAAAAAAGGAAGTAAAATTGCTGCAATTTAACCTAATTTGACTTATTTTGGAATTCGTTTATTTTATCCACTGAAACTCCGGAAACGAAACAAAACGTTTATTTTATGATGAAAATAAAGCTCTAACTGGAAAATATCAATTGACTGGTAAGGAAAAATTATTATTAAAGAAGTGAGTGAAAAATTACAACTAAATGAATCTGATTCAATTAATAATATCTAAGCAATCGTTTCTGGCAAAGACAATTATTCCCTTCTAAAGACTTTTTTAAAATACAATTTAAATTTTTAATACTGCATTTGTTGTCTATTTTGAATCTGAAAACCGTTGATCTTTTAACTTTATATTTCAAAATTACGTTTTTGCTACTAAAAAAGGTACTAAAATGCAACTTTGTCTATTATATAATTTATTTTCAACTGAATTTTGCAAGAGGTCAAAAATGTTTAGAATGCTTTTTTGCACTTAAAAACGATGAAAAAATAACCAAGATACCAAATTTAGAACATTTTTAAAACAGTTTAAAAAAAAAATCAAAAAAGTTAAATATGTCAAAAACGGTTAGAGTTACGGAAATTTTACGATGAACGATATTTTGAGTTTTTTCTGATTGCTGTAATCAAATTGCAATGCAATTTTTCAAAAAAACGTCAAATATCTCGAAAACGGTTAGAAATACAGAAATTTTGCGGGCGGTCAAAAATGTTTAGAATGCTTTTTTGCACTTAAAAACGATGAAAAAATGACCAATATTCAAAATTTAGAACATTTTTAAAACAGTTTAAAAAAAAATTAAAAAAAGTTAAATATGTCAAAAACGGTTAGAGTTACGGAAATTTTACGATGAACGATATTTTGAGTTTTTTCTGATTGCTGTAATCCTAAAAATAACCGAGATACAGAATTTTGAAAATTGCAATGCAATTTTTCAAAAAAACGTCAAATATCTCGAAAACGGTTAGAAATACAGAAATTTTGCGGGCGGTCAAAAATGTTTAGAATGCTTTTTTGCACTTAAAAACGATGAAAAAATAACCAATATACAAAATTTAGAAGATTTTTAAAACAGTTTAAAAAAAAAATCAAAAAAGTTAAATATCTCAAAAACGGTTAGAGTTACGAAAATTTTACAAGAAAGCAAACAAAGAGCAGTCCAAGACAAATATTCTTAGTTTTTTCTGGTTGCTGAAATCCCAAAAATAACCGAGATACAGAATTTTGAAAATTGCAATGCAATTTTTCAAAAAAACGTCAAATATCTCGAAAACGGTTAGAAATACAGAAATTTTGCGGGCGGTCAAAAATGTTTAGAATGCTTTTTTGCACTTAAAAACGATGAAAAAATTACCAATATTCAAAATTTAGAACATTTTCAAACAGTTTAAAAAAAAGCAAAAAAGCTAAATATCTCAAAAACGGTTACGGAGTTACGGAAATTTTACAAGAAAGCAAAAACCAAGAGCAGTCGAAGACTAGCTTTTTCTGGTTGCTGAAATATCAAAAATAACCGAGACACAGAATTTTGAAAATTGCAATGCAATTTTCCAAGAAAAGTCGAATATCTCGAAAAGGGTTTGAGATACAGACATTTTGCGAACAGGTCAAAACCGTGTAGAATGTGTTTTTGCATCTAAAAATAATAAAAAAGTGCAAAGGTACAAAATTTAAAGAAAATTCTAAATAGTAAAAAAAAATCAAAAAAGATAAATATCTCAAAAACGGTTAGAGTTACGGAAATTTTACAAGAAAGCAAACAAAGAGCAGTCCAAGACAAATATTCTTAGTTTTTTCTGGTTGCTGAAATCCCAAAAATAACCGAGATACAGAATTTTGAAAATTGCAATGCAATTTTTCAAAAAAACGTCAAATATCTCGAAAACGGTTAGAGATACAGAAATTTTGCGAGCGGTCAAAAATGTTTAGAATGCTTTTTTGCACAGAAATTTTACGAGCGGTAAAATGCTTTTTTGCACTTAAAAACGATGAAAAAATTACCAATATTCAAAATTTAGAACATTTTCAAACAGTTTAAAAAAATCAAAAGAGCTAAATATCTCAAAAACGGTTAGAGTTACGGCAATTTTACAAGAAAGCAAAAACCAAGAGCAGTCGAAGACTAGCTTTTTCTGGTTGCTGAAATATCAAAAATAACCTAGACACAGAATTTTGAAAATTGCAATTTTTCAAGAAAAGTCGAATATCTCGAAAAGGGTTTGAGATACAGACATTTTGCGAACAGGTCAAAACCGTGTAGAATGTGTTTTTGCATCTAAAAATAATAAAAAAGTGCAAAGGTACAAAATTTAAAGAAAATTCTAAATAGTTTAAAAAAGATCAAAAAAGATAAATATCTCAAAAACGTTTAGAGTTACGGAAATTTTAAACGAAAAAAAAGAGTTTTTTCTGGTTGCTGAAATTCCAAAAATAACCAAGAAACAGAATTTTGAAAACTGCAATGCAAAAAGCACTAAAAATTGTCAAAATGTCAACATTACCACAGTGACATTGTTTAATGATTTGAAACGTCAGATAAAACCTTATTTTAAACAAAGAAATTGAAATTACAATTTTACTGAAAATTTACAAAAGGAGCATTTTTAAAAATTACTGAAATTTGACTTTTTAGAAATCTTACACGATGATCTCAAATATAACAAAAGTGGTAAAATTGACCAGTATATAGGTTAGAATTGTGATTTTTATTTAAAATAATAATAATTTCTCATTTTTAACGTGTGATTTATGGGTNGAATNTTNNAGCNGCTACGNATNANGACA
>CM042798.1:2320758-2387560 GCA_018691245.2 Ips nitidus
TTNNTTNCAATCGGTGGGGAGCTAAGNNCATAACGCCTNACNAGATCTTTCGACAAACGTCATTATCATCACATAATGAGAATTAATTTCTTATGAATTTGTTCTAAATTTGATTAAAATTGCTCCAGCGGTCTGACAGTTATGACAAGAAACCGATTTTTTAAACTGAACATGTATGGACTGTATTTTCCTTGGGAAGCATTTTTCAGGAAAATGACATAATGTATGTTGACTTATTTTTTGATGGGCTTTCGAATGGTGAATTATTGACATTTAAAACTGGACCACCCTGTATATAACACATGACTATTCTCTTCTTTAGAGCCAGATTCAGATCTCGATCTGACAGGAGCCGTACGCCCGTACTCCTCACTAGTTTGGTTGACCCTGTCTAACAACTCTTGTAGCCCCTCTATACTGTCCGATAACAAGACGGTGTCATCAGCATAGCGGATATTATTGATGATTTCACCGTTAACTCTGATGCCTCGATTTGTGTTTTTTAGAGCCTCCTGGTCTGAATAACGATTTAACAGGAGCGGCGACAGTATGCAACCCTGTCGTACACCTCTTTTGATGTTAATGTATTCTGTCTGCCTATTTTCAACTCGTACGTATTTAGGGCTTTAAAATTCAACGTATTTTTTATTGTAGTTGACAGGAAATCTGAACTGAATTACCTTTTCCTTATAACGTGACTTCCACTTGCGGAATTGTAAAGGTTTCGCGGTTGAGCTAGAACGACTACTTCGGTTTAAGTTTCTCAAGGCGAGTTGATGTTAACGACAAAAGTATGGTCAATAAAGCACTAAAAATACTCTACATCTTTTGCAACGTGAAACCAGAGAACAGTTTTAGTTTTAAGTTAGTGATAGATAAGCAATTTATGAAAGAAAAAGCTCACCAGGGCTATGATTTAAAGTTGAATGGGCCATCTATCAAATTGAAGAGGAGGCATAACCTCAAACGAAAACAAGTAGAAGTAAAATCGAAAAAAACTGACAAATTAAGCCAAAATCAGGTAAGTTGCAAATGAAAAAGTCGAACCGCTACATTAGGATGAAAAAGTCAAGAAATGTGGTAAAATCTAATGCCAAAAGTAAAAGGACGCAGGTAATTGGTTGGTTTTTCATGTTATCGTCAAGTTCATTTTAGTGATGAATTAATAGGACTAAGTAGTATAAAGAAATCTATGTTTGCAATGTAATAACTTTTATGTTTCACCTATACGTTATGAATACATAATACCTTGGAAACGGTGTAAGTTATAGTGTTCATAACAACCTGAAGGCATTATAAGCGGGCGTTATCATAACGCTGTATTAACTGTTTTGAAAAATGATATTAACTTTATTAAGAATGACCTTCAGTCAAAAGTCTCATTTAATGATTTTAATCATATGTGGCAATGTATTCTGAATAGCTATCATATAAATTGTAATAAGCAAAAACAAATTCATATCAATAAATTTAATAATTTAATGGAAGAAAAAATACATAAACAACTTGTAAATAGTCACAATCGGGTCAATAATCTTCAACAAAGAACTGTAATAAATGTTTCTAGCAAAAATTTATCTGATAGCGAAAAACTTGTTCTTTCAAAAGGTTTAAACTTTGCCATTACACCACAACACATTCCCAAACTTGATATTATTTCTGCAATTGAAGAGACAACTCAAAATTTACCAGAAGAACATCAACAAGAATTTAAAATAAGATCAAAACTTATCTTAGAAAAACAACACAAAATCAAACAAAACCTATCCAAACCTGAACAACAAGCATTATACTCTCTCAAAAAAGACAACAACATAAAAATACTTCCAGCAGACAAAGGTAACGCTACAGTCATAATGGACTCTATTACATACCACAACAAAGTCATGACTCTTTTAAATGAAAACAATTACACAAAACTAAATAAAAACCCAACAGAAAAAATTGAAAGGCAAATTTACACTACTTTAAAAAACATCGAGATCAATTTTCTGATCTTGAGAGGCGTAATCTTACGCCACATAATAGCAAAACACCACATTTTTATGGTGTTCCTAAAATTCATAAAAATAACATGCCATTAAGGCCAATTGTGAGTAGTATAAATTCGCCTACTCACTCATTAGCTCGCTTCTTGCTAAACATTTTAAATCCTTTAGTAGGTAACACAGATTCTTACATAAAAAACTCTCCTCACTTTCTTGAAAAACTCAAACATATCGACATAAATCCAAATCAAATTCTGGTAAGTTTTGATGTTTAAGTTTATTCACGAACGTCCCAGTTGACAAAACTCTTTCAATTGTTAGATCTAAATTGCAAAATGATTCAAGTCTTGGGGAACGTACAAGCTTAAACGTAAACACTATTTTAGAACTTTTAACAATTTGTGTTAAAACAACATTCTTCCAATATGGAGATGATTATTACCAACAAAATTCTGGAATGGCAATGGGTTCTCCAATGTCTCCAATATTAAGTAATATTTTTATGGAACATTTCGAAGAAAATAACATTAATAAGAAAATAAACAAAGAAAAAATATATTCTCATACTCAAACCAATTTTACGTGTAGCAAGCCTACGACAGATACATCATAATGGCAGATTATTTTCCCAGTGATATGAACTTTGACCATAAAACTAATAGGAACGTATTTTTGGCATGTAAGTTATCAATACTTTGATACTTTCCAAATCATTCCGGTAATCTCACTTGCTAGTAACAAAAGTGATATGGTTGTTACAGTTCAATTTCTTCCTTAGTATCTTAACTGGGTTTTCCATAATTTAGTAAAGTATGCAGTAATATTTATTTTTTTTTTTCACTTGTTTACTATTGAAGTTTGAGGTATTGAGGTTTATGCCTTCTTTATTCTGAATTTCCATTAGCTTTATCTTTCTAACGTCGAATCATAGATGGGGCAACGTCTTCTTTATGCTTTGCTGCAGTCTGGCTCTCAGCTAGAGTTGAAATATGTGTTTTTGAAACAATAAGTATCTATATCTTTCTAGTGATTATCTTTTGCTTTTGATGGTTATACTTTGGATCAGAACCTCTGAAGATTTCCGACTTTAGTTCTTGATCTCTTTAAAGTCGGTGGGGCGTTGAACCATCTGAGATATTCGAGTATTTGCACACGTATCTAAAGAGACTGAACCAAGGTTTTGACTGTTAAATTTGATTACGATTTTCCTTGCTTTTTTTACTTTAAAATATAGCGTGGTAACCACATTTCCCCCAATACTTTGTTAATTCAAACAACATTTGGTAAAGTACAAGCAAAAGACACAAACAAAATTTAATCATTAGATTGTACTCCATTATGCCAACTTTGGGGTTTTTGAGCTATGATTGATTGATATGTTTGAGTTTTTCAAGAAAGTGAGGAGAGTTTTTTATGTAAGAATCTATCTAATCTGTATATTTTGTAACCCCCGAGGATAGGTCGTTTATAAATTCGAAACATGGTCAGCTTTTATCTACTAAATAAAGATTTTGTTTGTGTTTTTTGTTTGTACTTACACTACATCTTCTTTCTTATCAGAGCATTTGGTAAAGATAGTACAAATTTCTTGTTAACAGGAAATTAAACGAAATGTACATAAAAAAAGAAAGTTACATAAGCAAAGGTAGAGGCCACCCAAGAAAAACAGAACTAGCGTACAAACACACAGAAAGTTGAGCAGTTGTTCGGACGGCATATTAAAGCCTTTTTTTGGTGGAGTGGAGGCCGAAAACCTTAAAAGCTCTGTATATACACGCTTTCCTGACATCAACCCGAAGAAGCAATACTTGAACCCATAAACCAGTTTAGTTCGAAAATCAAAAGCCCCGGACTTCAGCACACAATAATCGCCACAGCAGCCAAAGGTAAAACGGGCGAGCGTCAGCGGCAACAAGTGGTAGCCCCGGGCGTCAAACAACCGCGAGCCCCTTCACAAAGGGGCCCCAAAGGCGTTCCTTCATTGGTCCGGCGGGATGCTGGGGCCCCGGGGAGCAGAGAGGGAGGCCCCGCGGCTGCGCTAACCATTAGTTCTTGTTCGTATGTCGGACTGTTCGTGTCTGTAAGTCTATGAACTTTCCGCTCTCTGACGCAGAGACTTCGCGATTATTTTTCCAACTTGGTATACGCGCTTTTTAACATTTTTACGAACCGACAAAACGGTGACAGACTGTCCGCAACAGGAACTGAAAATTTCAATCAGTAAGGAAAATTTCAGTCAAATGTTACTGAAAAGCTGATATAGATTCGGATGTTGTCACTAAAAAACTTATTCGCGAAGTGACATTTTGGTGGTGACCGCGACTTTGGATGGTGGATATTCTCGATGTTGTTGAGTCCGCCCGGCTCTAGTGATGATGTGCAGTGTGGTGTGGAGATTGCTGTGTAGGAGCATGACCCATGGATATTTTTTGTTGCTGTTCTTCCTGCTGCTTAGTGTCTTGCAGGTAATTTTATTATGAAAAAAAAAACAAAAATAAACTTAATCACAGGTTATCGTTTTGCTTTACGTTGTACAGTTAAAATCATAAATATTAATTAATCTGTCTTGTCCATAGTATTAAGAGCGACTAACTGATTAATACAGCCTTTTAATAGCAGAGGCTAATTGAGTTTGCTTTGAAAGATCTCGTCATAGTTACATGGCGTTTACTGTTCATATTTTCAACTAAAATACAAACGACATAAAAGGAAGGATAAGTATTAATTAGTTGTGCTGGTTTGCTTATATAGTACTACTTTGAAAAATAACTACATTTTGAAGGATGAGTTGACAAAAATCCAAAATTTAGTTCTACTCTCAAGCAAGAAATAAATGAAAACTTGCAAAAGCAATATTTGTAACACTTATATTATTGGAATCATAAACGCAAATCTACAAAACTGTTGTTATTTTCATAAGATCTTGTGTAAAATAAGTAAAGCAATTTTAAACATTGAAAAAACCATTATTTACACAGTAGACAAACAACTGAAAGGGTGCCCACAGGTGTATCACCTGCTAACAAATTAAATAATTTTTATAACAATTAATAATTTCATACTTTTATTTGATCCATTAATCGAGCGGTTATTACTTTCCTCAGAAAATCTCCTTACATTTTGTTTCTTCCCAGATTCCCTTAGATAACCATCAGAAAGTGTCTCCTATTTCCTAGAGTATATTTTATGCCAAAATAAAATAATTAAATAATAATGACCTTTTGGGTGACTTAAAGGTTATTTTCACCAGAAAATATTTTCATATTTTTTGATTATAGAAACTACCTAAACTGATTGAGATTGGCCAACAATGCTCTTTTCATATTATTGCTTTCCAATGGATAGTTTTGATACTCCCATACAAAAAAAATTCTAACTGAAAAAGCGCGAACAACAAAACGTTGAGAAAAGTACATGTTTACTTAAAATCTAGATCTTCTGAAGATTTTCCTAATTTTTTTTCTGCAAATCTTCCTCTAGGAACACAAAATCTTCTCAGTGCCAAATTTTCCGATTTTTCCTATGCCGTCTCTACCAAAATCGCAGAAAACTATCAAAAATATTATTTAGAATCGAGTTTTGGTATACGATTTATCCATAAATTTAGTGAATGTTGGATTTTTGTAGAACTAAAAATGTTTAGCATGAAGAAGTATCTTAAATCAGTGCTGCTGAAAATACCTCAAACTGTGCATCAATATTTTCACTTATTCACTCAATTTTCAAAAAAGTACTTAATTTTAATTGAATATCATTAATTTGACAAAAATGTTGTAATAAAATGGCAAAAACGTCTTATTTTAATTTCTTGAGTAACAGTGGTTCTAGTGTTTTATTTAACAGTGGCTATGTTGTACAAACAAAATTCAAAATGAAAAAACTGAAAAAACTTAATGATTTACTTAATTGATATCGAAAAACAAATCTAGAATTATAGATACACACACAATTATTTCTCAGTTAACACCGAGGTTAACACAAACTGTCTTTAAATGACTTTGAATTTGGTTTAAGCTGGGGTTTAAATTATCACAGTTTTTTCAATATATACAGTGTGTCTAAATGTGTAGCACAAAGCACACTGATTGTCCCAATACATGTAGAACCAATTTGGGACACACTGTATACACAGGTAGTTCATTAATTAATTTAATAGAGCCCTTGTTCAATACATGAGTTATGCATTTTTTAGTTTTATTGAGAGGCAGTTTTGGGTATTATATTTATAAAAAAAAGTTTAAATTACCTGAAAGAATCTTGTCAGTTTAAGTAAAATATGGAATATTAATCAAACTATGGCTCTTCGTAGTGATTTTTCATAATAACTACATAAAATCTAAAATCTTTCACAT
Source organism: Ips nitidus (assembly GCA_018691245.2). Classification (NCBI taxonomy): domain Eukaryota; kingdom Metazoa; phylum Arthropoda; class Insecta; order Coleoptera; family Curculionidae; genus Ips; species Ips nitidus. The sequence goes on from CM042798.1 coordinate 2,327,099, forward strand.
TTACCTATTTGATGATATTTATTTGCACTTATTGAAGACTATAGGATGTTAGCGAAATTAGCCACTAAAATGGAGAAAACTCATCAATTATTCGCGCAAAAAAAAATGAAAACAAAGCAAAAACGAATCGTTATCGGCAGTTTGTCATCTGGATAATGAACGCCGGCTTACAATGTAGAAAGTTTCTAAGATAATCCGTGCGTCACTTTGAGAGATCTTGTGCATTGTTTCAGCGTTTCCGGAGCACCGCCATGCTGGACATACAAATTAAACTATTTACTCTGTTCGACAGACATTCTTGAAGAAAACAAGGAAGATCTCGCCGTTATCGGCCACGTAGAATCTCTCAGCTCCATTGTTTTAAGTCTCAATGAATTAATACCCACATTATTCTTGTCATTTCTTCGAGGGCCGTCAATGGGTTTTGTGTGCCGTTCTGGGTACATTTTTTACTTTTACTGGATGCGTTCTGCATTATCCACACAGAAAATCTTCGTATGTGGTCAGTCACTACAATATCATTTCAAATGCAGTCTTTTAAATACTGGAATTTGCTCTATCCCTAATGCTCTAATTCATTGAAACTAGCTAGTGTAGAAAAGTACTTTAAAGTAACGGCTCTAAAAGAAGCAACTAAATCTTTTTCGGTACAGACTAGACTACAAATGAAATTTACTTATCTGCTTGACTTTCTTCAGTTTTTGGTTCAGAAACAAAGTTTGTCAATATTGTTTTAGTTCAATTGGTAGTGATTTCAACACTGTTATTTAAGTCATTAAAACATACTTATATTAGGTTTGATCTACATATGGCAGGTAATAATAAGTAACTGATTTATTAATTGTTTATTGAAATAAATCAACAATCCAATCATCATTGTCAAATTAATGTAAACTTTTCCTAAAAAAAAAACAAAACGGTAAAAATAGACAACTTTCTTTATAATGCATTCATTCATTTAAACGTTATGATAGAGAAAGCTGATGGTGTTTATATTCGGCTTTTATAACCTCACCGATGCAACATTTGACCGAACATATCAATCCATTAAGTAATTAGCACCGCAATTATAAACATCCGTCAAATATTCGACTAGAACGTGGAAGGTGTTACAAAATCATGACCCTACAGCTGGGTCTGACACCAAGAAAGACATTTTACGAACGTAATAACCGTTTGTGTCAACTGTGTATTAACATTTTACAGTCTACAAAAGCTTTCACACCTTGTGATCTCTGAAAATTTTAGCTTGGTTCACTATAAAAATGACTTATTATTGGGACTATATACAAACCAGACAACTTTAATGCTGGTCGCAAGAAGCTTGATTAAGGTGTGGGTAAGGTGGAATGAGCAGCATTTTTCAGGTTTTGAAATCGTCAGAACTGTTATAATCTTTAGTTGGTTGGCAAAAGTTGTAAATGGCTTTATTGAGGATCTAGCATGGCAGTGCGAAGCCCAGAAAAGTCGTAAAGTCCAGTTAAACACCTAAACCTGTCTAATTGCAAAAATGTTTTAAGAATTCCATGGAAAATGGGTCACCATGTAAACTAAATCACCAGAAAATTAGCTAAATGGTAAAGAATTTGTTATATTTAGGAAAATATTATAAAGGGTGTCACATATGCATGAAAATTAAACAGGAAATTTTGGGCAAAATTGAAGGTAACAATTGAAAAATGAGTCAAGATATTCATATATTTGGAAAGCCCATCATATAGGCTATTCATCGACATATCAAAGTCTATACCATGTCAGTCAAATAAGGCAGTTAATCAGGTTCAAACGAAAAAGTGCATGAAAAACATCGGTAACAGAAAACTATAAAGTTAAATTTAAAGCTTTTTAGTAGGCGATCTATTGAATCAATCAAACCATGTTGTATATTGGTAGAAAGCCTATTTCATTGGCTATCTATCGAGCTATAAAAGCCCATACCAGTTATTTGGGTTTAATTGAAACACATTACAAACATAATATTAGAATACTGTTTGTATTATATTACTACAGGGTGGTCCAGTTTTTGATAGCTAATCAAAAAATAAGTTGACTTGCATTATGTTATTTTTCTGAAAAACGTTTCCTAAGGAAGATACAGTCCTCCAAATTTCAATTTAAAAAATAGTTTTATAGTTTAAAACTGCACATCCAAGACTTGTGAAAGTCCAAATTTGTACTGAATAGTCTAAAAACTTTTTAACTACTAGGAATGGTCTTATGATTCGCTTTCTCAGACTGCCATCCTGGTTGAGTGTCTGAAACTGGCATTCAAGAACTAAAAAAAGTCCGGAAATCAAGACAAAGATTGTATTGTGCATGAAACTCATTTTTTACTACTAAAAATAATATAAAAGTTGCCTTTTAATGCTAGAACTGACTTTACTAGGACTAAAGAGTCCAAAAGTATATTTTCAAGACTTTAATTGGTGTACAACTCAATTTTCTGTTCTGGACAAAAAGTCTAGAAGTAAATTAAATTTTCGGACTATTTTATTTCTAAAAATTAGTTCTCAAGACTATTATTGTAGCATTTGGTACCAAAATTTTTTACTTTTATTACTGAAGAAACTTGACTTTTGGAAATAGTCTTAAACTCGATTTTTCAGTCTTAAAAAGCACTAAAAACAGTCTGAATTTCTTAGAGATGCTACAATTTATTGCACCTTTGAGTGTAGAAGTCAATTTAATAGAGAAGAAGCTTGAAATAACATTTTCAAGATTATGGTCAGTGGACAAACTGGCTTTTAGGCCTGATAAGTCAAAAACTTTGTAAAGATAGTCTTGAAACTCGATTTGAGGCACTGAAAACAGCCTTAAAACACAAACAACAAAACAGTCTAGTTTATTAAGAAATACCCGAATTTTTAGCACTGAGGTGTCTAGAAGTCGATTTAATAGTGACAAAGCTTGGAATGCCATTTTAAGTCTATGAAGAATGTAAAAATTGTTTTTTAAGTTTGCTATGTCAATAACTTGGTGAAGATAGTCTTGAAACTCGATTTTCCAAGCTGAAAGCAGTTTTGAAGCACTAAAAATAGTCCAGAATTCGAAGAAAATGAAAAGCAAAGTAAAAAGCACGAAAAGTTCGTTTTCAAGACAATTTTCATGAATCTAATGTTAATGTCCTGCATCTAAGACTATTTTCAAGACTAAAATATTGAAATTTGTCTTCAAATTATGAAAACTTACTTCAAATGCAAATTTTAAGCTTCTGATGTCACTTTTCATTAGTTCAGTCACATTTTGGGGTTCAAGTCAATTTTTAAGGTTTAAATGTATGAATTTGTTGTAACAAATTCTTGAAAAAGTAGTTTTTATGTTTACAAGTCAATTTTCAGTATTAAAGTCTCTCGATTTGCATGAAAACTGGTTACAAACACAATTTTTAAGCTTCTGAAATTTTTATCTTTTCTAAGTCAATTTTCAAAACTAAAGTCTTTCAGTTTGTCTGGAAACTATGAAAGCTGGCTACAATAATATTTTTTAAACTTCTTAAGTGAATTTTCCGTTTCCAAGACAATTTTTAAGTTGGGTTGGGTTAGTTTTGTTTCTTTGACCGTAATGACGTGTAATAAAGTGCTTGTTCCAAATTTGATCAATATTGCTCCAACGGTCTGACAGTTATGACAAAAAAACGATTTTTTAAACAGAAATTTGAAAGATTGTATTTTCCTTAGGAAGCACTTTTCAGGAAAATGACATAATGAATGTCAACTTATTTTTTAATGGGCTATGGATTGGTGAATTATTGACATTTAAAACTGGACCACCCTGTATAATACTTTTGAAAATAAACTTTTTCCTGTTAAATGATTTGATGAGAACTGAAAATAAATAACATTTTATTTTAGCACTTTTCCTCTTCTACAACGTGGCATATATTTCAGATCAAATGTTTCAGTTTTGGATTACTATCATCAACTTTGACTCTACTTTCGGACACCATATTGAATGTTTACATTTTTTACTTTACAATTTAGTAAAAATAGCAAAATGACAACTCTACAATTCTCAAGTTGTCGTTTTTAACACTTGTCCACGTGATTTTATTCCCATTTTCAAACGCATGAGCATGTGACCATACTGAATGCTTACATGCGAACAGGATCGTCCGTATATCCCTGTATCTGGTAGGTGGAAATAATGTTTTTACTCTACAAGTTTTTCAGATATTTTGCTGTCTTAATTTAAAAAACAAGGATAAAAATATCATCCTGTATAGATACAGTTCCTGCTGTTTTACTGGAATCCCAATTTTTCATAAATATTGATATATCTTATGAAATTATTCTAACTATTGTTATGTTATTAGAATTGTGGGGTTGATAGCAATTCCAGCTTTCAAAATGGCTTCTTCAAGACATTTCTGCCTTTCAAAGTCTTTGCTTTTTCATTTGGTTGTTTGCCTGTTAAGAAAATTCTCTCATATGATTAACTCTTCCATGGTGTGTTTCATATGGAAGCCACTGACCAGGCTTCATACAACCAGCCTTTTAAGCTAGTAAAGAGCTACACCAGTAATAACCATAAAAAAAATGATATGTATTTAAAATTTAAAGCCTAACACCTGAAAGGATTAGTCCTCAGTCAAAGGATCATGATGACATTTCCTACAAGGTATCGTAACTCGACACGAACGTAGTAAAGCAACGTGATCTATAGCGGGTATCGTGTAACCGAAATCGATCTCCATCCCTTTTGTTGTTGGGATCTTTGTTGCAGGTCAGTACGATGCCAAACCACGCTAATTCATTCAGGAAGTTACGAGGATGTTGTGTTCTCTCGCGGCGGAAAAAAGTCGAAAAGTTAAACGTCTCTCGGTGCCTTTTTGCTCGTCGCTGGCAAAAACCAGTCTTCTGCTAGAAATTTCCAAAGATAGCCTATATATAAAAAGCGATCGGGTCTGTTCACGTGAAATGTAAGATAATAGGTGTGTTATTAAATACCCGGGCAACGTAATTGGCTGAAATAAAACGAGCAGGGTCTGTGCGAACTTTTGAGGTTTGTACGAGTGTAACTCGCCGATATTCAGTAGAAGAAAAAGAACCAAAGTAGCCGGGGCCATAACCCAAGAACATAATTTATTTCTTGTAACGAAGTTGCAAGTCATTAGCGATTTAAGCCGAAATCATTTATTATGGGCACTAAGGACAAGGTGTACTTGATAACCTTTTGTACGGTTTAATCAAGTTATCTGTGTGTAAAGGCTTTTGTAGTACTCGTACGAGGTATAAATTGCACCGCTTCGCATTAATACTGTCAGTTTTAATTGATACTAAAATTAATGATAAGATAAACTCCCATAGGTATAACAAAGAAGTCAGGTAATTAATGGTGTGGACTTGCATCTCGGAATCTTACTAATACATTATTACAATCGATTTTCACTCTTTTTTTAATTAAATAATAAGCTGAGTTATTCCCAAGAAGTCTTCTTGAACCAAATAGATCTGAAAATTATGTTCCAGAGTATATTGGTCATTCCGTCTGTGTTAACTGATGGGACGTCTTTTTCCCCACAGTTGGTTAGTTGAGTTATACAGGATGTGCCAATAAGTGCATTTGTGGAGATTTGGTTTCATCATCATCATCATCAGATAGCTAATCTTCAACACTGCTGGACATAGCATTTTCCATCTAGTGCGGTCCTGTGCTGCATTTAACAAGTTACTCTCCACTTTCCTGAGATTCTTTCTCGACATTCAATCACTCTTTTTGTCTATCTCTCGTCTCTTGTTCTTGCCAAGTGACCTGCCCAAACCCACTTCATAGTAGCTATTCTTTCTACAACATCTACAACTTTGGTTCTTTGTCGTATTATTTCGTTTGATATTCTGTCTCTTAAAAGCTTACTCCCAGCATTGAACGCTCTATAGCTCTTTGGGTAACTAAGCTTTTGGTAGATTTTGGTGTGAGTGTTAATGTTTCAGCACCATACGTCATAACTGGGAGTATACACTGCTCAAAGACAGACTGGGACTTCTGTTTTAAAGACATATCTCAATTTTCCAAAGGCCAGAATTATACGACGTCCAATTTTGCAAGTCTGCTTGTCTCGTCCTATTTGTACACATTTCATTACCAACGTATTTATAGGATGTTACTTGTTCAATTTCACCCCCTTCAAATATAATGTTTCGGCTTGCTACCAAATTTGTAAGTAGAAAAGTTTTAAGCAGTTTTTAAGCAATAGCTTTATAGCTGTCATTCTAAAGCGTGGCTTGTCCAACATTATCTGTTACACAATTTTAGTTTTTTTTAAGACAAATTCCATTTCTGATAATATTAATAGTTTTTGCAATTATCACACCATTATTAGATTAGTGCGTGTGATTATTTAACCAATAAGTTATCAATACTGAGTCATGACTCAATGATAGGATAGGTTTCAATTGAGTTGTCGTGTAAAAACCGTTTGGGCCTTGTTCTTTCGTAATTTTTCTGGCAGTACTGCTAAATCATTAAATTTTATGTAGGTGACCGCTTTTTTTCCCTGAATAGTCAGTTTTGTTGAAGGAAGAGACATTCTTCTAAGAGACTTCCTATTTTTGATTTGTCAAATGCAGACAGATGTGGCATAAATGAAAATTCCTGACACGTGTGATCACCTCATGTTGTACTGAAGAGAATTTCTTGTGAGGTGCTTCACTTGGTCCATCCAAATAGATCTCGTGCTGTCGATTTTTTTCCTTCTCCATAAAACTTGGAAATTCGTTCTTACAATGGTTGACAGTCTTACATTTGAAGTTCTTCAAATATTGACACGTTCTTTCTGTAAGCAGTTCTAGAGATTCTTAAAAGCAATTGGCAAGACAAGAGTCTCGTCATGTTTGCGTTTTGATTTAGTTGTTATCTTGGTTGTGGCAAGAATAATTCTCCTTTCGATTTCGAAAATTCAGCTATTTCCTGTTCGCCCTTTGTTACAAGTGTGGTGTCATCGGCATAACGAAGGTTATTTATTCTTCTGCCAACTATACTTATGCCACCTTTCCAACCGCCCAAAGGCTTCCTGATGATGTATTCTGAATCTTGCATTGCTGTTTTCATATATGTATATGTTTTAATAGGAGCACCAGATGTTAAGAGGTTCCCATCTCTAAGAGAGCTCTCCAAAGCTTTTGCCAGCTAACACAGTCAAACGCTTTGTTGTAGTCTAGGAAATATCATCAGAGATATAATGGTTTTTCGATAATTTGTCGAACATTAAAGATTGGTTCTCTTGTGCTCTTGCCACTGAATCTTGCTTCTTCCTGTGGGATCATTAACGGCAACAATGCTGTATCTTGCTGTACGCGACAAAATTGAGAGAATTTGAAAATGTTGGTATTAAAAAACTTTAATAAGAAAAATTCTAAAAGGTCCAGAAGCCGTCATGTAAGTGAAATGAAAAACACTTTCTTCATATTTGATCACTTTTGATCACATGTATCAGTACGTTTCACTAAAGAGATATATTCATTCATGTTGGGTCCCATTGACTAAAAGTGTTTTTTGGGATTTCCTGGGTCCCAAATAGTAGGAAGCGGCCATTGGAAGCTTTCGGAAAACTGGATTAAGCTCCAGAAAATCGGAAAATGGTACTTTTTAAGTTTTTGTCAAAGTTTGACCTATATTTTAGCGAGGAGAAGAAATTTTCGGTGATGTAGTCCATGTGAGTTTCTAGGAGGGTCAGGAGACTTTACACCAAGATTTTAGTTGGGTTGCCTAACCCATAACCTACTTAAACTAGTCCATTTTAGACCAATTTTTACCCATTGTAATAGTTTTTTTAAATTTTCTTTTAAGATAACTTAATAATTTTATTTTTTGACCGGGTCTGAACAAAAGAGCGGAGGAGGGTCCATAGTAAATAGACAAAAATTGCCTAAACCAATGGGCTTGGCTAGAATATCTGTGGTATCAGCTAAAAACCTGCACATAGGATTTATATCAATTTTGAGATTTTTTTAATAACAAATTACGATGTTGCCAATTTTGCAAAAGTAAAAACAATACAGGTTAATGAATAGCACTCAGCAAACGTAAAATCTGGCAGGAAATTGCAAATTTTTGATTCAAATCAAAAAACGGACTGTTGGCAATATTTTTAACTGCAGCAACTTAATATATTTGCCTGTAAATGTAATATTATTAGTGGTTCTGTGTGCCAATTTCTTTATTTTTTATTTCTTACTTCTCCATTTGTTGATGTAAACTAATAGTTATTGAAAATGGGCAACATCGAATTTTGTTATAGCAAAAATTCCAAATGTTTTTAGCTAAATTTACGATAGTTTTTGATATTTTAGTCAAGCCCATTGGTGTCGAGCTTCCCTCGTCCTTTTATCGAGGCACGACCAAAAAATAAACATTCTAAGATATCTTAAAAAAATTCTTCAAATGGGTAAAAATTGGCTTAAAATGGCCTAATTTAAGTAGATTATAGGTTAGGCAACCCAACCAAAATAGTGGGTTGGCTTTTTTTGAGGTCTCCTGAACATCCTAGAATCTCACCTTGACAAAAACACAGGAAATTTCTGCTCACTGCTAAAATATATGGCAAATTTCGTCAAAAACTGAAAAAGTGCGTTTTTTCGATTTTCCAGAGCTTATGACAATTTTCCGAGAGTTCTCAATGGCCGTTGTCCACTATTTGGGATCCAGAAAACCCAAAAAAATACGTTTTGTTGATGGGTCTGTATAAGTGTGGAAGATAGGTACAGGATGTGCCTCGGGATATGCTTCATGAAATAGGTATTTTCGAATAGTATCCAAATATCCAATAATATACAGGGTGTCCTTGGATGGCAAATATATGGTGATAACTGATAATTATGAAGTCTAGGATTTAATACTATTAACTACTGACCTATTATCTTGAAATGCAGAAAAAATACGTGTAAACCAATAAACTGCTAAGTTAGTGAAATTAAAAAAGTTTTTAACGTAATTTAATAACTGGTGAGTGTTTTCTTAAGCTGTTTATTTACCGTCTTCCAAACTGGACATTTTATATTATAGTGAGTTACATGCCATCATGACGTTGCCTGATTCCGTTTCGATAGCATTCGAGGATCGCAATTATTAAGAACCATTAGCATTTAAACAACATATTAATATCACTATACACGATATTACGAAACGCCGCGAGTGTAACGCGTTCCGTCCTTTCGTCGGCGAGAGCGACTTTTACGAGCCGAAAACGATTGATTTTCTTATTAAACGAGCAGTTAAATTTAATGCAATCGCCTGCAAAAAAGTAGGTTTCCTTTATTGACTGACTTATCGATAATATCTCGAAAAGCAAGGTGCAGCATGTTTACGCGAATAATGCCCGTTTTTACGCGCTCCCAACATTGCCACGTTAATGTCAATTGATATCTCGCGGTTTCGCCTTTTATTTATTGAATTAATCAACAATTTGTAGAAAATAGTGCCCAAGTTGGAGTGTATCGCGATCGGCGACGTAAACGCTTTTTATGGACTAGAATTTTCTGCAGCGGACAGTAGCAAAAGGTAAACGACGTCTACCAACTAATCAGGAATCAAAACGGCAGTTTTTTTTTTCAAAAAAAAAAAAACAAAACCGAAAATTCTCTCTGGTCTTGGGTCTAAAAGCATATACGAGGTCACTTGTGCGGTTTTAATATTTATTTAAATTCCAGTTTGTGTACCACGGCGAAGTTCAAATACAGCTGTACCCAGAGTCGTTCTTGGTTGCGTGATGTCGACCCAAGGCGTACATCGAAAAACAAGGTACTAAAATCACCGGCCTGTCGTTTCTTCAAGCCAGTCCGTGTATAAAAAAAGACCAAAAACGATGGTATTCCTCGTGTTAGAACGGATCAGAAGATTATTTTCGTTATAGGAGAGGCTGTTGGACTTGGCTTTAGACCAAAGTCAATCAGTGCTTTTTGTGTATGGTACCGTTTTGTTCGACACCTATATAATCAAATTCATTGTTGATTAGGTCAAATTGTGTTGCCGTTATGTAATTTGGCTACGTTGGTTTAATAAATCAAACCTAACCTAACATCTTACGTTACCTTGGTATGCCCGAGAATATTCATCAAATATTGAGGTGTTGGGTTACCTTTTTGATAATAGGACAAGCCGTGGAAACCTTATTTTTGAATCGGGACATGAATTAGCGAATTATTTTCCCAGCAAGTGCGGGCTCTTTCCCAGTTTTAAATTTTGTCTACAGTAGCTTTTCATCTGACGACGCAAAATAAAAATTTACCCAAAAATGCACTTTTGATTAGAACTAATTTTTTCAATTTTTCAAACATTGTAACTTTTTTAGTTGAACTGCAATCAGTTTCGTTAAGTAAGTTAAACTTTGTAAATTGCCATTAGAAAACGGATAAAAAATACTACAAAATGAGCCAAAACTCGACTCTCTAGCTCTTTGTGTTATCGAGATATTGAATTACAAAAAATAGTAAAAAAAAGACCCCTAATACCCCCCCCATTTTGATTTTTTTGAAAAATGAAAAATTTTAAAATGCTTTTTTTGTATTTATTTCACCTACTTTAGTGTCCTTTGGTATAAATATGCCCTTTGCTGTGCATTGGAAGCCTCCTGGAGCAAACTAAAAAATTGCCAAAATTGCACTTTTTGCAAAAATGGCGTTTTTTAAATTTTTGAATAATTATAACTTTTCTATTTAAACTCTTATAGATTTCACTAAAACGCCATTAGAAAGAGGATAAAAAATACTACAAAATGATCCAAAAATGGCCTCTCTAGCTCTTTGTGTTACCGAGATATTGAATTACAAAAAGTAGTAAAAAAAAGACCCCTAATACTCCCCCATTCTTTTGATTTTTTTGAAAAATGGAAAATTTTAAAGTGTTTTTTTGTACTTATTTCACCTGATTTAAGGTCCTTTGGTATAAATATGCCCTTTGCTGTGCATTGGAAGCCTCCTGGAGCAAACTAAAAAATTGCCAAAATTGCACTTTTTGCAAAAATGGCGTTTTTTAAATTTTTGAATAATTATAACTTTTCTATTTAAACTCTTATAGATTTCACTAAAACGCCATTAGAAAGAGGATAAAAAATACTACAAAATGATCCAAAAATGGCCTCTCTAGCTCTTTGTGTTACCGAGATATTGAATTACAAAAAGTAGTAAAAAAAAGACCCCTAATTCCCCATTCTTTGATTTTTTTGAAAAATGGAAAATTTTAAAGTGGTTTTTTTGTACTTATTTCACCTGATTTAAGGTCCTTTGGTATAAATATGCCCTTTGCTGTGCATTGGAAGCCTCCTGGAGCAAACTAAAAAATTGCCAAAATTGCACTTTTTGCAAAAATGGCGTTTTTTAAATTTTTGAATAATTATAACTTTTCTATTTAAACTCTTATAGATTTCACTAAAACGCCATTAGAAAGAGGATAAAAAATACTACAAAATGATCCAAAAATGGCCTCTCTAGCTCTTTGTGTTACCGAGATATTGAATTACAAAAAGTAGTAAAAAAAAGACCCCTAATTCCCCATTCTTTTGATTTTTTTGAAAAATGGAAAATTTTAAAGTGGTTTTTTTGTACTTATTTCACCTGATTTAAGGTCCTTTGGTATAAATATGCCCTTTGCTGTGCATTGGAAGCCTCCTGGAGCAAACTAAAAAATTGCCAAAATTGCACTTTTTGCAAAAATGGCGTTTTTTAAATTTTTGAATAATTATAACTTTTCTATTTAAACTCTTATAGATTTCACTAAAACGCCATTAGAAAGAGGATAAAAAATACTACAAAATGATCCAAAAATGGCCTCTCTAGCTCTTTGTGTTACCGAGATATTGAATTACAAAAAGTAGTAAAAAAAAGACCCCTAATTCCCCATTCTTATGATTTTTTTGAAAAATGGAAAATTTTAAAGTGGTTTTTTTGTACTTATTTCACCTGATTTAAGGTCCTTTGGTATAAATATGCCCTTTGCTGTGCATTGGAAGCCTCCTGGAGCAAACTAAAAAATTGCCAAAATTGCACTTTTTGCAAAAATGGCGTTTTTTAAATTTTTGAATAATTATAACTTTTCTATTTAAACTCTTATAGATTTCACTAAAACGCCATTAGAAAGAGGATAAAAAATACTACAAAATGATCCAAAAATGGCCTCTCTAGCTCTTTGTGTTACCGAGATATTGAATTACAAAAAGTAGTAAAAAAAAGACCCCTAATACTCCCCATTCTTTTGATTTTTTTGAAAAATGGAAAATTTTAAAGTGGTTTTTTTGTACTTATTTCACCTGATTTAAGGTCCTTTGGTATAAATATGCCCTTTGCTGTGCATTGGAAGCCTCCTGGAGCAAACTAAAAAATTGCCAAAATTGCACTTTTTGCAAAAATGGCGTTTTTTAAATTTTTGAATAATTATAACTTTTCTATTTAAACTCTTATAGATTTCACTAAAGCGCCATTAGAAAGAGGATAAAAAATACTACAAAATCAGCCAAAACTAACCTCTCTAGCTCTTCATGTTACCGAGATATTGAATTTCCAAAAGTAGTAAAAAAAGACCCCTAATACTTATTTTACTTATTTTACCTAATTTAAGGTCCTTTGGTATAAATATGCCCTTTGCTGTGCATTGGAACCCTCCTGGAATAAAATAAAAATTTGCCAAAATTGCACTTTTTGCAAAATTGGCATTTTTTAAATTTTTGAAGCCCCAGATACCCCAAATAATTTTTCAAAAATGAAAAAATTTAAAATGCTTTTTTCGTGCTTATATCACCTAATTTAAGGTCCTTTGGTATAAATATATTATTTGCTGTGTATTGGAACCCTTATGAAGCAAAATAAAAACTTGCCAAAAATGCAGTTTTGACTAAAACTGTATTTTTTTTTAATTTTTGAAAGGTTGTAACTTTTTTATTTGAACTGCAATCAATTTCATTAAATTGGCATTAGAAAAACGATAAAAAATACTACAAAATGAGTTGAAACTCGCCTCTATAGCTCTTTGTGTTACCGAGATATTGAATTTCAAAAAGTAGTTTAACTGCTTGCCCGAACTCCGCTTTGCGTCGTTCGGGCAACTGCAGTCTCGTGCGGAAAAGTACCATTTTCCGCACTTGTTAACTATCACGACATATTGTTACAAAATGTACTATTTTTTGGTTTACTCTCTATTTTAACTACCTGATTCAATAACAAACTCCTCCAAAGAATCTTTCTCACATATTGTTTTAGGACGGTCACCGTCAACATATTATCCACTCTAGGTCCCAAAGTAAGACAAAATTCCAATTACGCAAGCTGCCAGTCGTTACGGTTAGACCGGTGCTTAATTTATAATTAAATCTTAAAATTCAAGCTGGCTCATTCTTGGAAATTTGCTTTAATGGCTCTTAAGTCGGTCCAAAACGCTTGTGAGTTTTCCTCTCGTTGGCATTCTTTCTAAAACCACGCCGGTTTAATCTTCTAGATAGGAATCGTCAAGCACGTTTATGTCTTTTCAAAAGAAATATTGTCTTGTTTTGGTGGTAGAGCACAAAGTACCTATTTGTTTGATGATGAACCTAGTCAAAAATTATTAAGCTTCGCTTTCCTGATAAATAATAATTAATAGTTAACAAAATTACAGGTTAATTAAGAAAAACTGTTTGCTGGCAAGTTGAAAATTATAAGGTTGGTTTAATTAAGAATTCCACGTCAATTACCATACAATTAGAAGTCTCGAACTGTAGAGCACCTTCATTTTTAATTTGTCTGGTCGCCTAGCTATTGTTCGATTTTTGAACATGGTTTTCGTGAGGTAGTGAATTTGGTTCAAAACACAACTTTACTGAAATGGTAGTATGTTTACCAATTTCGTCACGTTTTCCTTTTTTTGACACGATACTCAATTCTTCTGTTGTACTATTTTTCCAAGGATGTTCCTCGCCACCCGTGGCGCAGAATTTAAAGCTTAAAATCGCTCTTGCGTGTTGCATGCATTTTACAATAAAAAAAAAACTAATTATGACTTTATGCATAAACTCGCTACCTCCAATTAAAGAGAAGGTAAAACAGTTTCAGTTACGTTGCTGTTGCAATTACTGCGAGTAGTTTTTGTATTCCGCTAGTAATGAAAACGGTCCTTTATCTAGTCTTATACCGAAAGATTGAAGCGACATAAACGAAATCTCGGCGTTAATAAATAGACACGTCCTTAAGCCAACAAACACAGACCGTGTATGAAATTATTATCGTAAACTGTGAAACCACAAAGGTAATAAAACTTTGAATGAGCTTATCAACGCGGACGCGTGGGAATGCATATCATCATTCACACTGTTGTATGAAACGGAAGACACTTTTAGATAATTCCTGTCTGATGTTGCATCAATGTGGCTTTCACATTGGAAATTTTTGAAATTGATTTGTTGTACTACAAGGGGGAATATTGTTGCCTTGCAGCTTGGAAAGCGGTCAGGGATTTATTTTATTTATACGGGTTATAAAATTATGCTACTGTATGTACACAATATTCTAGACACTTTGGGCTATATTGTGTAAAAAAATGAAGTTTGTAAGTTAAAAACTGAATTTACGGTGAACTCTGCTTAACACCCTGTTATTTCCATATTTATATAGGGAGTTATCTTGGTGCACTGACTTACTGAACGCCCTGTATCTTCCATATTCGGTGGTAGGTACGGATTTATGAAAATTTTACACAGTATTCTAGACACTTTAAGCTATATTTTTCAAAAAAATTAAGCCTCTAGCATAAAAACTGAATTTGTGATGAATTTTTAAAATTTTAGTTCAAACTATAAACTTAAGATATTCTCGAAAGGAAGTGTTTCATTTATTCATTTTACTTTAAAGTAAATTTGGGGAAATTACCGATAAAGTAAATATTTTTCTTTACCAGGAAAATTTGATCGGTAAATTACCAGTAAATTACAAATATTGTGTTTCTGGCAGTTCAAATTTTGACATCGCTTTTCTCCCTGACTGTACCAAATTTTGAAGTCTTTTTTCAGGTTATTGGATAGGAAATTTAATGAGGATTCCAAAAATGTGCTTAAAACCGTCGTTTTTTACTCCAAGTGGGTTTTACAGACGATTTTGTCCCTGACTGTCTTTTAAAAACTGTGTTTCTAGCAGTTTAAACTTTGGCACCGCTTTTCTCACTGACTGTACCAAATTTTGAAGTGTTTTTTCAGGTTATTGGATAGGAAATTTAATGAGGATTCCAAAAATGTGCTTAAAATCGTCGTTTTCTTACTCCAAGTGGGTTTTACAGACGATTTTGTCCCTGGCTGTCTTTTAAAATTGTGTTTCTAGCAGTTCAAATTTTGACACCGCTTTTCTCCCTGACTGTACCAAATTTTGTAGTGTTTTTTTCAGGTTATTGGATAGGAAATTTAATGAGGATTCCAAAAATGTGCTTAAAACCGTCGTTTTCTTACTCCAAGTGGGTTTTACAGGCGATTTTGTCTCTGACTGTTTTTTTCAAACTGTGTTTCTCTCAGTTCAAATTTTGACACCGCTTTTCTCCCTGACTGTACCAAATTTTGTAGTTTTTTTCAGGTTATTGGATAGGAAATTTAATGAGGATTCCAAAAATGTGCTTAAAACAGTCATTTTCTCACTCCAAGTGGGTTTTACAGGCGATTTTGTCCCTGACTGTCTTTTAAAACTGTGTTTTTAGCAGTTCAAACTTTGACACCGCTTTTCTCACTGACTGTACCAAATTTTGAAGTGTTTTTTTAGGTTATTGGATAGGAAATTTAATGAGGATTCCAAAAATGTGCTTAAAACCGTCGTTTTCTTACTCCAAGTGGGTTTTACAGACGATTTTGTCCCTGACTGTCTTTTAAAACTGTGTTTCTAGCAGTTTAAACTTTGACACCGCTTTTCTCACTGACTGTACCAAATTTTGAAGTGTTTTTTTCAGGTTATTGGATAGGAAATTTAATGAGGATTCCAAAAATGTGCTTAAAACGTCATTTTCTTACTCCAAGTGGGTTTTACAGACGATTTTGTCCCTGACTGTCTTTTAAAAACTGTGTTTCTAGCAGTTCAAACTTTGACACCGCTTTTCTCCCTGACTGTACCAAATTTTGTAGTGTTTTTTCAGGTTATTGGATAGGAAATTTAATGAGGATTCCAAAAATGTGCTTAAAACGTCGTTTTCTTACTCCAAGTGGGTTTTACAGGCGATTTTGTCTCTGACTGTCGTTTTAAAACTGTGTTTCTAACAGTTCAAATTTGACACCACTTTTCTCACTGACTGTACCAAATTTTGTAGTGTTTTTTCAGGTTATTGGATAGGAAATTTAATGAGGATTCCAAAAATGTGCTTAAAACAGTCATTTTCTTACTCCAAGTGGGTTTTACAGGCGATTTTGTCTCTGACTGTTTTTTCAAACTGTGTTTCTGGCAGTTCAAATTTTGACACCACTTTTCTCCCTGACTGTACCAAATTTTGTAGTGTTTTTTCAGGTTATTGGATAGGAAATTTAATGAGGATTCCAAAAATGTGCTTAAAACAGTCGTTTTCTTACTCCAAGTGGGTTTTACAGGCGATTTTGTCTCTGACTGTTTTTTAAACTGTGTTTCTGGTCAGTTCAAATTTTGACACCACTTTTCTCCCTGACTGTACCAAATTTTGTAGTGTTTTTTCAGGTTATTGGATAGGAAATTTAATGAGGATTCCAAAAATGTGCTTAAAACAGTCGTTTTCTTACTCCAAGTGGGTTTTACAGGCGATTTTGTCTCTGACTGTTTTTTAAAACTGTGTTTCTAGCAGTTCAAATTTTGACACCGCTTTTCTCCCTGACTGTACCAAATTTTGTAAGTGTTTTTTCAGGTTATTGGATAGGAAATTTAATGAGGATTCCAAAAATGTGCTTAAAACCGTCGTTTTCTTACTCCAAGTGGGTTTTACAGACGATTTTGTCCCTGACTGTCTTTTAAAACTGTGTTTCTAGCAGTTCAAATTTTGACACCGCTTTTCTCACTGACTGTACTAAATTTTGTAGTTTTTTTCAGGTTATTGGATAGGAAATTTAATGAGGATTCCAAAAATGTGCTTAAAACAGTCATTTTCTCACTCCAAGTGGGTTTTACAGGCTATTTTGTCCCTGACTGTTTTTCAAAACTGTGTTTCTAACAGTTCAAACTTTGACTCCACTTTTCTCACTGACTGTACCAAATTTTGTAGTGTTTTTTCAGGTTATTGGATAGGAAATTTAATAAGGATTCCAAAAATGTACTTAAAACCCTCGTTTTCTTACTCCAAGTGGGTTTTACAGGCAATTTTGTACTTGACTGTCAAACTGTGCTCAAAAGTTGCAAAAATCAGGACTTTTCAGAGATTTTTGGCAGTGTTGGATACATAACGTGTTTCTGAGATTTATGACAGTTATTTTGATAATTGTCAGTAAATTACTAGTAAATTACAAATTGTTTAAGAAACTAATAATACTACTAATAAATAAATCTTCAGATTCGTGTCACTTTCTCATTTCAAAAACATATTGTTTGTCATAATTTAAACATGAGATAATAAAGAAAAGTGACAAAAAGCTGAAAATGTTTTTTTATATAGAAAAGGCAACTTGTTCATAAAAAAATATAAGATTGGATCCTACCAAATAGGATAGGTAGGATTTTGGTAGGAAAATGATACATTTACTGGTTAAATTGGTAAATTTTCCTGTCACTAAATTTTAATTTAAATTTTACTTTACCTTACAACCCAACACTACTTGAAAGTATAGAAATATACTATTTTTTATAACCTTTTTTATTATGGACATACATTTTAACAGTTCCACTGAAAAAATTATGTTCACACAACCCTGTATATTATATAAGTAAGTCGTCATTAAAAGACCTTTATCCAAACAATCAACACAATACACTCTCACAGTGTCTAAATAGAGTTGGGACACCATGTATTTGTTTGACACTTACTCCAGTCTAGTAACATTCTTCCAGATGCAGTTTATATTACGACATTCGCTAAATTTCCACCTCTAAACTTGCTTAGATCACAGCACAGTGGGTAGTTTGTGATGGTAAGCTGCTTATTTTTGACCACCCACTTGTAATCTATGCAATGTTGACTTATTATTAAATCAATCTTACTACAAAATGTTGTTTTTTTCTTTGCAGTGTACGCATGGCTCCGGAATTTTTGAACTGCAAGTCCTCGAAATGTCCAATCCGCATGGTGAACTACTAACTGGACAGTGTTGCGGTGGTGGTCAACGTTCGCCCAATCGATGTTTGACGCCATGCCAGACATTTTTTCGGCTCTGCCTGAAGGAATACCAGAGCAACGTGAGCAGCACCGGGTCCTGTTCCTTTGGGAACACGTCCAGTTCAGTGTTAGGACGGGACACTTTCACGCTGTCCGATCCGGAACGTGGCAAATTGGTGTTGCCTTTCACTTTCAGATGGACGGTAAGTTTTGTTCCCAGATTCTATTCAGTGCTCGTAAATTTGATCAATGCCTTTAAAAGTCAATTCCTCTTGCGCATATTTAATGGCATAGTCATATACCTGTTTAATCCTCTGGAGAACCGTAGGTCGTCCTTTTTTTCCTTGGAGAGCGTACCAAACCAGAAAAGCATTAATAACTATTAACCACCCGAAACAGGTATTTGCACGCGGGTACGAATAAAATAATAAATTAAAACGTTTTTTCTTCGGCTCTTTAAAAACGTTTGAGTCTCGAAATTGCCAAGTGAGTTTTTGCGATTTGGAAGAAATTAATTGTTATATACGTGCTATACTGCTGCGAGGTGATGCACATTTATCATGACCGACGATGACCACAGTGAAAGGTGAATATTTTAGTGTCGCTCGCTTGTATGCCAGCAGGTGGTGGTGCTGCCACGATAGTTGCTCAGATAGTAGGAAAATTATAAAGAACTTTGGCTGCTTCGTATGTAACGGATAGATTTATTTACTCATTTAATTGCAATGAGAATTTTTGTTTAGAAGCTTTCCAAAAAACTTACCATAATTCTTTCATACTAGAAAGATTTTTCTTTTTAACCAACGAACAACAGGTCATTCAAACACTCCATTTTTCATCATTCCTTGCCCAGGTTTTCTTTATATTTCCATTCTTTTCTATTCATTTATCGCACTTACTTTTTTCCTTCCTGCACTAAGCTTATTTTTTTCTGTTCACTCATTCCTCATCCCTTACATTGTCTCTTATTCGTTTTACTACTCTATGCAGGCCCTGGAGCATATTTCAAGCCTCATTCAAACAAACCTCCTCTCATCCCACTATTCACATCACAGTATACCTTAAATTCTTGAATTGTAACCATCTGCAGCAAAATATACAAACTTGTGTTTACAGGACTATACAGGGTGATTGTAAAGTACGGTTATTTTTCACTGGAGCTTTATGTTTTAGCTATCCTTTTCATTATAAATAGAAAGTACAGGGTGTCAGAGTTCTGTAAAAAAAACTAAAATTAGATGAGAATAATTACCAATCCACTCGACTACTCAATCTGAACTAAACGTAAGAGGAAAATTGTCCAATAATAATAATAAAATAAATGTTTTTGAAAAATAATGAGATGCCACTGACTTTTTTCATGCTTTACTAAATCAGCAAAAGGGTCAGTTTAGCAAGTTGCCGAAATTTGATGATTATCGTTTGTTTTTGAAAAATGGTCGATTTGGCAACACGGCAACAATGGTAGTTCGTTTTAGGAGGATGGTCGATATGTCATCATGGCAATATGATTGGTAGTAAATTAGCAAAATAGTCATATGATATATCATTGATTATAATTTGGTTTTGGAAAATGGTCGTTTTGACAAAAAGGCAACAATTTGGTGCTAAATTGAGCAAAATAAAAAATTGCCAAAATTGCACTTTCTGCAAAAATTCAATTTTCTTAATTTGGCAAAATGAGCCAAAACTGGCCTCTCTAGCTCTTCATGTTACCGAGATATTAAATTTCAAAAAGTAGTAAAAAAAGACCCAAAATAAGACCCCTAATACCAGCCAATTCTTTAAATTTTTTTGAAAAATGGAAAATTTTAAAGTGCTTTTTTTGTATATATTTTACCTAATTTAATGTCCTTTGGTATAAATATGCCTTTTGCTGTGCATTGGAACCCTCCTGGAGCAAAATAAAAAATTGCCAAAATTGCACTTTTTGCAAAAATGTCATTTTTTCAATTTTTGAATGATTATAACTTTTTAATTTGAACTAGTATACAGGGTGGTCCAGTTTTAAGTGTCAATAATTCATCATTCGATAGCCAATTAAAAAATAAGTTGACTTGCATTATGTCATTTTTCTAAAAAACGTTTCCTAAGGAACATACAGTCCTCCAAATTTCAATTTCAAAAATCGTTTTATAGTGTAAAACTGAACATTCAAGACTTGTGAAAGTCCAAATTTGTACTGAATAGTCTAAAAACTTTTTTACTATTAGGAATGGTCTTATGATTCGCTTTCTCAGACTGCCATCCTGGTTGAGTGTCTGAAACTGGCATTCAAGAACTAAAAAAAGTCCGGAAATCAAGACAAAGATTGTATTGTGCATGAAACTCATTTTTTACTACTAAAAATAATATAAAAGTTGACTTTTAATGCTAGAACTGACTTTACTAAGACTAAAGAGAGTCCAAAAGTATATTTTCAAGACTTTAATTGGTGTACAACTCAATTTTCTGGACTGGACAACAAGTCTAGAAGTAAATTAAATTTTCGGACTATTTTATTTCTAAAAATTAGTTCTCAAGACTATTATTGTAGCATTTGGTACCAAAATTTTTTACTTTTATTACTGAAGAAACTTGACTTTTGGAAATAGTCTTAAACTCGATTTTTCAGTCTTAAAAAGCACTAAAAACAGTCTGAATTTCTTAGAGATGCTACAATTTATTGCACCTATGAGTTAATAGTGAAGAAGCTTGAAATAACATTTTCAAGATTATGGTCAGTGGACAAACTGGTTTTTAGGCCTGATAAGTCAAAAACTTTGTAAAGATAGTCTTGAAACTCGATTTGAGGCACTGAAAACAGCCTTAAAACACTAAAAACAGTCTAGTTTATTAAGAAATACCCGAATTTTTAGCACTGAGGTGTCTAGAAGTCGATTTAATAGTGACAAAGCTTGGAATGCCATTTTAAGTCTATGAAGATTGAAAAAATTGTTTTTTAAGTTTGCTATGTCAATAACTTGGTGAAGATAGTCTTGAAACTCGATTTTCCAAGCTGAAAGCAGTTCTGAAGCACTAAAAATAGTCCAGAATTCGAAGAAAATGAAAAGCAAAGTAAAAAGCACGAAAAGTTAGTTTTCAAGACAATTTTTATGAATCTAATGTCAATGTCCTGCATCTAAGACTATTTTCAAGACTAAAATATTGAAATTTGTCTTCAAATTATGAAAACTTACTTCAAATGCAAATTTTAAGCTTCTGATGTCACTTTTCATTAGTTCAGTCACATTTTGGGGTTCAAGTCAATTTTTAAGGTTTAAATGTATGAATTTGTAGTAACAAATTCTTGAAAAAGTAGTTTTTACGTCTACAAGTCAATTTTTAGTATTAAAGTCTCTCGATTTGCATGAAAACTGGTTACAAACACAATTTTTAAGCTTCTGAAATTTTTATCTTTTCTAATTCAATTTTCAAAACTAAAGTCTTTTAGTTTGTCTGGAAACTATGAAAACTGGCTACAATAATATTTTTTAAACTTCTTAAGTGAATTTTCCGTTTCCAAGACAATTTTTAAGTTGGGTTAGGTTAGTTTTGGGTCTTTGACTGTAATAACGTGTAATAAAGTGCTTGTTCCAAATTTGATCAATATTGCTCCAACGGTCTGACAGTTATGACAAAAAAAAAACGATTTTTTAAACAGAAATTTGAAGGACTGTATTTTCCTTAGGAAGCACTTTTCAGGAAAATGACATAATGAATGTCAACTTATTTTTTAATTGGCTATGGATTGGTGAATTATTGACATTTAAAACTGGACCACCCTGTATATTTCACAACAACTTTTGGTCAGATTGTCAGATACAATAGGCCTGTTTGCAGAGGCAATCCCTTACTAGTGTTACCAACAAAAAGTTTTGATTGGTTGAATGCTCACGTGACTATTGACATTTTTACAATTTATATGAGCAGTATATGGGTAAATCACAACATTGTTCATGGCCAAGAAAAAGCAACAAGCTGCTTTTGCTATTGAGCATCAATACCGAGTTAAATTTGACATGTGGCAACTGTTACTATTAATATGAATATTGCTGTTTTTGTGATTTTTTTACTTAAATAATTAATATGTATGTATAAATATGGATATGGACCTAAATGTCCTTTAGGGAAAAGCGTGTAGGTGTGACAATATCTTAACGGTTTGAAATGATAGGTTATTAAGTTCTTCAAAGTTAAATGTATTTTTGTGTTACCTTGTACAGCAACTTTTTTAAATATATTGACCATCTTTGGGTTTACTAAGCCTTTCTTATATACTTCTCCGAGTAAATACAGCGGTTTAATAAGCACTTGAGATTTCCCAGATGTTCACTTAATTTCTAATACTAAAATAAGAAACTGAATAGTAAAGAGAGTTTAAACAGTTTTCCTTGCATCGCGTATAATCGAGCATAATGGCCCTTCACTATACAAATAATAGTCCGTAATGAGCAGCCTTGTCTTCCGAAACGCAAATAGACCAGTGTGCTTCGAGTGAAACTATATAAATCTCGATATGCGGAATGTTTGATACGACCAAAAACGGTAACCTGCCTTAATGAAAAGAAAATAGAACGTTTTATTAGATTATAATGCAAACTAATTTATTCCGAAACCGGACCGCAACTTCCGACCGAGATCGTATAGCGATATACGCTTAACGACACTACTAAATCGCTTCAGGACGACCGTAACACGCACTTAGCTCCGTAGTTAGACCTTTGTATCCAACGTTTAAACGAAAATCCACTACATCTGTAATTTTTATCTAGTTCATTTCCATCTAGGCAAGACATATCAGCTTACTGGATAATGATCAACATTATTCTACCTTTTCTAAGGAATGTCCCTTGCATTCTTTCACGCATCCATGCTTGGTTTCTACATTCAGAGCATTGGATTTTCGTCATTCGTGATGCTCCAATTTTCGGATTGACTGGACGATCGCAAATACGACAAAAATCAGAGTCTAAAAGAAGTCGTCATTAAACGGAATCGCTTGATATTTTGACGAACAAGTCTGCGTGGAACGAATTCGAGACGATGACGAGAACCGATGCTAGCAGAGCATACGCAATGAGGTTGGCAACAAGTTCCCACGGTGACCGACTATATAGCCAGTGATGTCATATGACCGGAGTCGTTTCATTCACGATTTCAAAGAAAGTGGCCAATCTTTTTGCTAGTCATAACGCCCATAGCAGTTCACAAATTTCCGTATAAAACATGTTATTGAGATGAGTTACCCATGTCTCACCCCAGACAAAAGATTTGTTGGGAAAGTTAAATTTTGCACTAATTTCAACTATGTGGAATATATCGTTAATCTAATCGTCCCAACACCAGACCATTGACTTGGCTTGGTTTTAATACCTAGACTTTCCTTCAGATTATTTGTTGGGATTTGTGGTGTTCTAAGTATTCTTCTAAAAACTTGAGATAGGAAGACACCAAAGATATCAGAATCATACAGGAATTAAACTGGAACCAAACCGCAGAGATAAGAGTTAACAAAGACACTTTCAATGTATGTCAAGGAGTCCGCCAGGACTGGTATATTGTCACCAAGATGTTTTAATATGTGTCGATTTTTCAAATGGTCCTAAAAGAAAAAAGTGAAGGAATTAAGATTGACGGAATTTCAATTAACAATATACGATATGCAGACGATACGGCAATTCTAGCACCAACTTTAGAGGATCTCCACCAAATGATGGATAGGAAAGTATTCATATCTCTTCAACACTCCCAGTTAAAATAATCAGTTTTTACTTTGTTAATGTTTGTGCAAAAGCCTTTCGTATCTAAATCAGAAACAAAATTTGAAAATTTCTTTGTTGGCAATGCTATATTTAAAGTCAATATTAATCCTGAAGTATGCATGTCCCTAACAAAATGGTACTTCACAGATATGGATGACACATTTGATTTTTAATGAGCTTTATCGCACTTTGATTGTCTACATACATCTTAATGGGTAGTTTTATGTCTTCTTCAAGAGCTTTGAGCAAATTTTTTAACCACATAGCTTCTCTGGAAGTGTTGAAGCTGCTACATATTTTGCTTCAGTTGTAGACAAGCTTTCACACTTCTGCCTTTGACTCTTTCAAGTAAATGTTGTTTATCAAGAAATTATAACCTTGTTGTTTATACTTCCAGTGAACTGTAGTGTGATTTTGTAGATTTTGATTAGCTACTCCAATTGAGTATACTATGTCTGGCCTACTTACTATTGCCAAAAACATAAGTGCTGCTTCTCTTTAAGGGACATTTTCAATTATTGTTGAAAAACTAGGATCTACAGGCACCAAAACTGGATTTGAATTATGTTGTCCAGATATATTAACTACTTGGTTAATGTATCTCGAATGATGAATGAGCTATTATGAAGCTGCCCAATTTGTGATGCTGCTTTCAATATAAGATTTTGAATGATTGTCACTTGGAATCTTTTCTCCAACCTAGGAGGAAAGGTTCTTTTCTGTCAGTCTTAATATAAACGCAGCTGTTAGATGTATATTGATGAATGTCAATACTTTGAGCAAATTCCTTTGCTTCTTTCAAGCCAGATACTTTTCTATTTTTAAAATTAAATTCTTCAGGTAAATTTATATACAATCAAATTTTTCTCCGTTCTAAAAGTACTAAGAGATCCAATAGAGTGTTAATGGGTGAAAAGGTTTCTTGAATATGACACTTGGGAGACACCTTTTGAACATTCTTTAAATCGAGATTTGTGTCCGTTTTGAACTTCCTTAACCTAGAAAACCCTCTTGGTTTCAATTGTGCTTTTGGAGGTGGCAAATCAACCAACTCCCATGTTTGCAAGGCCTCTTTTTATTTTTGTTTATTGGAGCAAGTTTGTATTTTGATACTTCCTGTTCAGTATTGTCTCTTCCATGTCCAAGTTCCATCAAAATGGTTTGGATCAAAGTCATTCTGGGATCCAAATTGTCACCATTTTCAACTTGAAGCATTTCATTTTTTTTCATTAAAAATTATGTAGTAAGAGACTTTAATTTGATGACTGACTGGATCATACAACCTGCAATTTGTTGATTTATTATCATTATCTACAATGACATACCAATAAGAGTTTATAAAGGTAGACACAATTTCTTAACTGTACTCCTTTAATAACAACAACCAGACTGTAGTACTTTTTATAGTCAGTAATTATCATCAAACATATTGAAGAATGAAAAAATTCGCGCATTTTCTCACGATCGTATTTCAACGTAAATTAATAATATCAACAAATTTGGGTATGCGAATTAAGTTGTGAACTCCAAAATTAGTTTAATGACTTGATCGAACCACACTCGGTATTTTGATCAATTAACCCAATTCGAATTTGGGCCTACCAAACCAAAACCGACCATAGTAACCAAAAAAATTAAACAAAGATGTCCTTTAATTGAACGTGAAATTTGGGCAGTTGGCGAAACCAACAAATTTGGACAGGACAGATACGCAAAGTAGTACTGTTATTAACCGCCGACAGGCAGTCAAGAAATCAAAAAATTATAATTATAACCTTTTGAGGATTTAATTACCTGTCTACCAAAAGTCCATCATCATATCAGGTTGCTAAATAGCTTGTGGCAAGTTCAGTAATATCCGTTAACTATTATTATTTATAATACGTTGATGATTATCTGAATAATTGATACAAACTTATTAAAAAGATATAAGCTGGTCAATAAGGAGGAAATATCGCATAAGCCGAACAAGAGCAAACAAGGAGTGAGTTACAGTTGTTTCACTATAGGAAATGATTTATTTGCCAACCAATACAAATTTAAAATTACAATGTAGACAACTGTTATAATGGGGGAAGTCGTGAAGAAGTAGCTAATTAAGCAAACGGTACCCGTAGAAAGATTGATGCCATTAAGAAAAAAAAAGTCTGTTGTCAATTTTTTTATTATCGTCCAGCCCCTTGAAATAAACTTGTCATGCTCGTGATGGAACGTAGGATTTTGTTAATTAAGTTTAGAATATCAGAAGTGCGTTGCAAGAATATTTTAAGTAAATTGTGGATTGGTTCCTATATGAAAATATGAGTTTTGACTTATTTGAGAGACTTATCACAAAGTAATCCAAGTTTTGACCGATCAAAAGCACAACTTGAGCCGAGCGGTAGATCGAGAAGATTTTGGTGTACACACTCGAGGTATTATGAGGCACTTTGCCAGTATTACAAAGCATTTTAAGGCATTTAAAAGTATTTTGAGGCATTATCTGAATATTTTATAACATGTTTTGTGGTGTTTTTATTAGAATTTTGAGCTAAATAAAGCCTCTTTCAAGGAAAATTTGCGATATTTTAAGGAATACTTTGCAGTAGACAATACACTGTACCAAAATAACTAAATTGAACAGAGCGTAAGCACATGTAATTATTATTGTAAAATCGAGGGTACAATCTTTGTTACATTATATTGAGTTGAAACAATAATCATTACAAATTATTATAATAATTTACCAATTTTTCAACGTTGAAGCTACATTTTTAAGGTCACGTGGCTGTTTTTGACAGGTGTCAACTGGACTTTACAGTGTTGCAAGCTTTAAAATTGCATAATCAAAGTTACGTTATGTGTCTCTTTACAATTTCAGCTTTTACAACTGTCTAAATTAAATTTAACAATTTTCCAAAGCTTAAATTGCGTTCCGAAATCACGTGACTGTTTTTGACAATGTCAACTGGTCTTTACAGTGTTGCAAGCTCAAAAATTGAATTATCCAAGTCACGTGACGTGTATTTTGCAATTTAAGTTTTAACAACTGTCTAAATTTAATTTATCAATTTTCCAAAGTTTAAACTGCGTTCTGAAGGTCACGTGACTGTTTTTGACAATGTCAACTGGTCTTTACAGTGTTGCAAGCTCAAAAATTGAATTATCAAAGTCACGTGACGTGTATTTTGCAATTTAAGTTTTAACAACTGTCTAAATTTAATTTATCAATTTTCCAAAGTTTAAACTGCGTTCTGAAGGTCACGTGACTGTTTTTGACAATGTCAACTGGTCTTTACAGTGTTGCAAAATTAAAAATTGAATTATCAAAGTCACGTGACGTGTATTTTGCAATTTAAGTTTTAACAACTGTCTAAATTTAATTTATCAATTTTCCAAAGTTTAAACTGCGTTCTGAAGGTCACGTGACTGTTTTTGACAATGTCAACTGACTTTACAGTGTTGCAAACAATGTCAACTGGTCTTTAAAATTTGAATTATCAAAGTCACGTGACGTGTATTTTGCAATTTAAGTTTTAACAACTGTCTAAATTTAATTTATCAATTTTCCAAAGTTTAAACTGCGTTCTGAAGGTCACGTGACTGTTTTTGACAATGTCAACTGGTCTTTACAGTGTTGCAAGCTCAAAAATTGAATTATCAAAGTCACGTGACGTGTATTTTGCAATTTAAGTTTTAACAACTGTCTAAATTTAATTTATCAATTTTCCAAAGTTTAAACTGCGTTCTGAAGGTCACGTGACTGTTTTTGACAATGTCAACTGGCTTTTACAGTGTTGCAAACTGAAAAATTGAATTATCAAAGTCACGTGACGTGTATTTTGCAATTTAAGTTTTAACAACTGTCTAAATTTAATTTATCAATTTTCCAAAGTTTAAACTGCGTTCTGAAGGTCACGTGACTGTTTTTGACAATGTCAACTGACCTTTACAGTGTTGCAAACTGAAAAAATTAATTATCAAAGTCACGTGACGTGTATTTTGCAATTTCAGTTTTAACAACTGTCTAAATTTTATTTATCAATTTTCCAAAGTTTAAACTGCGTTGTGAAGGTCACGTGACTGTTTTTGACAATGTCAACTGGCCTTTACAATGTTGCAAACTGAAAAATTTAATTATCAAAGTCACGTGACGTGTATTTTGCAATTTCAGTTTTAACAACTGTCTAAATTTAATTTATCAATTTTCCAAAGTTTAAACTGCGTTTTTAAGGTCATTTGACTGTTTTTGACAATGTCAACTGACCTTTACAGTGTTGCATGTTCAAAAATTGAATTATCAAAGTCACGTGACGTGTATTACGTGACAATTTAAGTTTCACGTGACAATTTATGTTTTTAGAATTGCCTAAATTTCATTTATCAATTTTCCAATGTTTAAACTGCATTTTGAAAGTCACGTGACTGTTTTTGACAATGTCAACTGACCTTTACAGTGTTGCATGCTCCAAAATTGAATTATCAAAGTCACGTGACGTAGTTATTTTACCACTGTCTAAATTTGTCCAACTATTTCTTTTAAATAATAGGTGTTTTTATTTGACACGTGCTAACTTGGTCTAAATAGCAAACTCTAACCTATAGTAATGGGGGAAGGCCCCATTCTAATTAATTTAGTTTAAGGGACATTTAAGAAACAAACTCAGTCAAAACAAAAGTCGAACGTCAAATTGTAATACGACTGGTAAATGACCTTTACCGCACTGTATTAGATTCATATCGATTTTGTTCTTCATTCCCTTTCAAACGATTTTACATGTCAAAATGAAATTGCGACGCGAAAACCGCGAACAGGTTGAATATTTTCTGAATATAATCCGAAATGGCATATTGAATATTTCTGCATGGTAATTTTGCCGCTCGGTGAATTCCTTTAAACCTTTTAACAAATCGCATCTCGCCGGTAGTCAATAATTTAAATTATTGCCCCCGGTAACGACTACTGCCTTTCCATCGATATTACATAATATTTTGTTATACACTAGTCAGTTACGGTGAATCAGAATTTTTTTTTCAGGAACATCTCGCGTATAATCTCGCCCATCTCGAAACGTTTCAAATTCGACATGAACCAACCGCAGCGGTTCATTAAAGTCAGATCTGATAATAGGAAAAAAGAACCATGAAAACACCCAACTTTAATTAAACCGTTTTTCTGGGTACTGGTTTCAACCGTGAAATTTTACAAAAAATGTTTTAACCAGTTTTAAAGTTCCTGCTATTCTTCTACACGTTTTCTTTATCGTCTTCACTCAAATTCTCGCTTGAAAACGTACCAATTTGTTGATCAACGAATTGAATCACAGTCTACTGATTGTGCAAGCATAAGACCACATACTAACGAACCGAGAAATATAACAGCGCAGGTAATACGGATTAGGTCCGGTTTTAGTTAGTGAAGAATTTAAAGGGTCCGCTCGTTTATTTTCCTCATTAACAGTTCAATGGTATGGAATTTTTTTGTGGAGGGCCTCGAAAGTCGGCTCTTATTCCCTTTTAAAAATAAATCGAACCCGAAACCACGACTCCCAACTTTTGTACGTAATTAAAATACTGTTTTCCGACGCTAATTGTCGCCAAAACGGCATTATTTCGCAAATTCAATGGAAAAAACACGGCAGTTGCGGTACAGCCTTAATTGCTCCCTCTTAATGAACTCGACTGGTTTCTCACATTGTTGAAATTTCCTCCTCAACTCTCATTAGTTTCAATATATTTTCCTGTATACAGTTAAATTCAACAGGCAAAAAAAAAAACAATTCAATATCAATACAAAACACATTAGTCAAATAATTCGTAGAGCCCAAACTTAAATAAAAAGTAAAGTAATTTTCAGACACCCTGTATAATTACAATTTGACTAGAAATATAATAGTTGCTAATATCTACAACTTTAATGTATTAATAATGCTTGTAATGGAATGGTTCACTCAAGAGAACTTAATAAACCAAAAACAATCGAAGGAGTAAGAAAATGAGGAGTAATTTTGATTCACCACGTAATTTTGAGACACTCTGTATAATTAAAATTTGTCTAGAAATTTAGTAATCATTCAAATTTAAGTTTTTTTGTATAACTGAAAATTAAGCTTGCAATGGACTGGTTTAAATTCAATAAACAACCTTGTATTTGATAGAAAATGTATAGTTTTTGAGTTTTATACAGGATGTCCCGCGACAAAAGACATGCAACATACTATAGAAGTGTGAAACATAGTGTACCGGGTGTCCCAAAATTGAATAACAAACCAATCTGATGATATTTCACATAGAATGACTAATATTTTATTCTATGTACAGGAACTAGTCATGGATTAGAGCTCAATTTTTGAAAAAAGATTTATGACAGAAAATTTTTTGAATTTTGTTCATTTTGAAAACTCTTCACAACTTTTTTGTTTATAAAAATATCGAAGTGAAACACAACACATTAAAGTAACTAACGACTAAAGAACTAATTTTTAAATTAATGGTAGATAATAATTAAAAACAAAATAAAGAAAAAAAATTTAAACTCTGACTCCAAACGCAGTCATTTTAAGCATTCAAGTGTTGTCATAATCTGAGTCAAATCCAACTTGAATAAAAACAAAAAAGTGTAATATCTCAGTTATTTTTAAGAATAACTCTAGACATACTTGCATTGTACTAAACGGCATAAAATGGACATTTTATTAAAGTTATAGTTATTGGAAAAGGGAAGACATTAGCAAAAAATCAAACACTCCACTGACATCACATCAAAAAAGTGCCTTGAGAATGTTTTTGATTCACTTCTATATTTTGATTGATATATTTAACTGACAATATATCGAAATACGATTTTGCCATTCATCTTTTCTCAAAAATCGACCTCTAGACATGTATACTAGTTTTTTCCTATCTATCCGAGAAATAGGGTTTTCCTGTCAAAACACTCTAAATCCGGACACTCTGTATATTAAAAAAACAGTAGAATATCGATACAAACAGTTTATATCAAATAGAATTTGCCTTAAATACAAAAAAATAAATTTATAAGTAGTTGCTGAAATTTGGAACACTCGGTATATTAATAAAACTACCCAATTTTGTTACGAATCTGCTGACAAAATATGGATTTTGATTTAAAAAAATTGAATTTACGTCTGAAAAGTTTCTCTTTCTGTTTCACTCTGTTTATACAGGGTGAATTTTATATTGCATCTGGAAAACGTAGGGTATACCAAACTATCATCAATCATTTCGAAACTTGGGATACTAAAATACCCACTTTCGTCTATCTTTCATGACAATTTCAAGTTTTTCTTTTACTTTTGATAGTTTAAATTAACTGAAATTTAGAAAACAAAAAAAAATCATTAATTCAGTGGCTTTTTTCGTCATTGTCAGTATGATCATTTTAACACTGCAATGATTAACGTTCAAGGTCGAAGCAAAACGTCAAAATCTGTCATTCTATGGTTACAACTGTCAAAAAAAATCAAAATAAAAATTATTACAAAATTTAATTGAGAGTTGCACAAGCCAATCACACTGGAACTGTTAAATGTCAATCCAGTCAACATTTTTCAAGAAAAGTGTTATTGTTAAAGGATAATCTTGTCAAACTAAAAGAAAAGGGAAACATAGTATTTGAGGTTTGAGAAAGTCAAAAATGATTATATTACCACTGCAGCTGTCAACTTCAAAATCTGTCATTCTATTTGTCAAATCTGGTATTTAAAATAAAAACTATTACGAAATTTAATTGAGTACAATTGTGAAATGTCAATCAAGTTAAAATTCAGGAGAAAGTGTCAGAAACAGTCATTTCAGTAGTCAAAACTGTCTTTTTGTAGTTAATTAAAATCTATCATTAAAATATATCATTCTACTTGTCAAATCCGTCATTCTGTGGTTAGATTAGTCAAAAAGTTGAAAATGATATTTACAATGAAATTTAATTTACAGTTTCTCAAGCCAATCACACTGGAACAGTTTAAAATGTCAAACAAGTCAAAAATTTAGACAGAAAACTGTCATTTCAGTTGTAAAAACTGACATTTGATGGAAGGAAACTGTTGCTTGTCAAATTTTTAAACTAAAATTGTTTAAGACTTAAAAGGAAAAAAAGGCAATTTTCAGATAATAATGAAATTAGTTTCAAATATCGTCTAAATGGCAGCTTACTTTGTAATGAAATTTTTGAGATGTTTAATATACAATTTTTGACATTTTTAGAAAAAAACAACTAGAGATTGTAATTTTAGTGAGTGATTAATTACTGTTGCCAAATTTTCATAAATTTCCTATACCTAAATACTTTTTCAATATCTGGTACAGACAGCTTTGGGACGCCCTCTGACACCAGTCAGTTTTTATTGATTTTAAAACATTCCACAACACCTGTTTGTGTGTATAAAAAATATGAAGACAATTTAACCGATTTCATCAATAGTTCCAAACGTTTGGAATGTTTAGGACACATGTTCCTTCTATATCGATAAGTGTAGATTAAAAAAACAAAATTAATAGCGAACATAATTAGCTTAAGAGATATTTAACTTTACCCATTTTTATTAGCTGCATAAAGATTGGATAACATCACAAACTAAGTACCGTAATCAGTTAGAACCAGGAAAAAATAGATTCTCATCTGTAAAACATTATAGATACCAAGATAAGACAATGTGTGTTTATACGGTAAATTAGTGTAAACCTGTTTTCGAAAATTTCCAAACGTTTAAACTGAAGATTACTGTAATAAATTCAAAGATGCTTTAATTTCAGTTGTAGAATGAAAATTGTTCTCTCAATGACCTCCCAAATCACCATATCTGGATTCTTTGGATTTGTTCTGTATAATTTTAGAGAGTTACTTTAAGCATAAGATTGTTTAGACTGTAATATTAATGTAAAATATAGCAAGAGGTTCATACTGTCACAAAACAGACAAAAACAATCTAAACCACACTATCTGGCAAAAGAACTGTTTAAAAACCTTCAATGCAGACTGTTAAATATGACTTTTGCTATTTTTCTTAAATGATCACTTTTTCATGAACATGACAACATTGTTATTTGTTTGACTGAAATCCAAGTATCCCTCAGTATATCTGGTTTGTTTGGACTGAATAGTATTCACATATCCTCCTCTTTTTTCAGTTTACCATCGTACTAGTTTGGATTAAGACTACTGAGTCTATCAATTAATGCCAAAGCTGCTGTAATAATTAATCCAGTTAAACGTTATTAAGAAAACCTGTTGCCAGTTCAGTTGCAGCAGAAATTTCTCACCCAAAATTACGATGATTAAAAATACGACCGCTTAAATTAATTACTAGACAGTTTAGTCACCAATTAAGTCACTATATGGCTTTCATTTAGTGTGTGTACTTACGACAACTGTTTGCCAGGGATTAAAAATGAAATAGCAATTTGTGTTCCTTCTTTTCATGATGTTAAACGTCAAAAATGTTTTTTTTTTCTAAAAAAGGTTAACTTTAGAGTTTTTACAGGCGGAGATGCGGAATTTTCAAAATTTTAATACGATTTCCAAAAAAAGTCGATTATCTTGGAAGCGGTTAGAATTTTAGAAATTTTACAGCTCAGAAATGTTCAGAATGACTTTCTGCATACAGTGGAATTTTTTAAGCTCTTCAAATAACTGAAATTCTCATGACGGGGCTTCTTGTATAATATTTATCTCTTTGACACCTTTATTTTGAATTTAAAATGCTAAGAAATCTTTAGGTAACAACTAGACTAACTGGTAAAATGGTCATATCTGTTAGAGGTGCTTCAAAATGTCACAATTTTGTATTAAAATAAAACGTTTTCCATTTAAAAAACACTGATTTCTTGCTCGTATGCTTTTCACCAAACAGTTGCTGTAGAAATGTATTTTCAGATATAAAAATAAGTGCATTCAAATGACACTACACAGTTTTGAAGAAAAATACAGATTTTGAGAAACACCCTGTAATCTGTCACGGATTTCAAATTTTATCTATTTTTATTAGAACAAACTGTTTTCACCTTAAAACATCAATTTATTTGGCCTGATCTATTCATACAAACTTTAAGCAAATAATTAGTAATTTGAATTATTGAAAACAGTATGTATACAGGGTGACACTTAGAAAACGAGTAATGGATGTTTTCAAAGTATTATTAAATTTGAAAAACTATTCATAGTTTAATGACTTTTGTTGTTATTAAGTTTCAGTGCGTGCATCTAATTATCGTAGAAGCTAAAATAAGAAATAACTTTCCTAAATTCAAAAAACCTTGTTATTGAAAAAATGGAGGTGTAAATAATTTTAAATTAAAGACTCTGTAGAAGAAAAAGACTTAGTAAAATCTGAAGCTAATCAGAGAAGTCCGTAAATAAAAGTTGTTACCAAAAATACGTAGCGGTAAAAGTCGTCAGCAAGACGAACATTCTTCGAAACTAAGCACGTCACAGCATTTAATTTACACCCAATTAAATTAAGATGAATGTGCTTTTTTCGTCTCTTATGTCTCGGGTGAAAAACCCATTTAGAGAATCCTACAAAAGACCAGAAAATTCCTCTTTGAGTTTTATGAACTTTTCTGCCCCTTAATGAACGTTCGATCACATGTTGTCGTTAGTTCACAAGGAAACTGGTTGGACATTGTTTGGTTACAGTTAACTTAAAGTTGGTTATTTCCTTGTTAACAGTACAATTTTCCCACAATTCTGCATGAACTTCAAATGATAAACTCTTGCAATTCATTAGCGATGATTATAATGTTTATTAGGCACGATTGTTGAAAACAAAAAATGTTTCTTTTATTGTTGGCTTTGGCTGCGTTAATGTCTTTTTCAGAGGCCAATAGGTCACTCAACTAATTGCCATAAATTAACACCGTCATAATTATACAACCACGTGCTTGATCCTCAAGTAACTCGCAACATGTGTTCATCCCAATAAGCAAGCTAAAACTTGTCGAATTACACTTTTTCCCAGACACACAAGATGTTTGTTGTTCATATTAGCATAACCGTAAATTAAGTGTCAACTTGGTGTAAGTCTCGCAATAATGTATATTTTATTAAAGACGAATTAAAATAATTAACCATTAAGTCAATTAACTAATTTTAATAGATAACAATATATCTTAAGGACAGAAAAGAAAAGCTGCCCAAGTAAATGATGTATTACACCATAACGAGGTACAGATTTATAGTTAATGAATATCCAATTGGTTTTTCAAGTCTGACATATTATGGCATAGGAATAATAATGGGATGGGAGATCAGCATTCCAAGAATTTTCCGGTTTTTTTTCTTCACAACCTAAAATTCACATCGGCTAAATGCAAAAACCTCAATGAACACCACACGTATGGAATATTGATGCACTTACTCATTCATTAGTCCGGATGAATTAAAGCACGCCACTATTTAAGTAGTATTTTCAATATTAATTGGATGCGAGACAAGTAAGTAATTAACTATTTACCAGTCAATTATGAGAGTAGTTGCACATCTGGTTTGACTTATACAAGATAGATAGTTTTTAATAGAATTAGATGAGTTTATTGTTTCTGAAGCAAATTAACCGAAAAAATGTATCTAGGTTGGTAAAGTTTGCTCAATTAATTTGAAATAACCTTTTCAAAATAGAGCTGTAAAAAATTTGCAAACAAACCAAAGAAATTCGAAAAAACTTAATAAGACGCAGTTGTAGGTTTTTTTTAGATATTTTATACATTAAAGTAGAACACAATTGCTAATTAATTAATTGGCAACCTCAATTTGTTATTTTAAATAAAATTATGATAAAAGCTGCATTTTAAAGTAGACTTGTGTACTGGGCTTTAATAAAATGACATTTAGAGAACATCGTTTTTTTTCAGTTTTTGAAATATTTTGAAAAAAGTAGTTTTTTGATTTTTTAATTTTATATTTTTTAATATTTGAAATGAAACTTTTAAAAGGTAGCATTAATCGTTTTGCTTTATCTAAAAAATTAAAATTTTGAATAGTCAATATCTCGAAAACGACAACATTCACAACATCATCATATAGAATTGTTTTACCAGAATTTTCATTGGAAAATCGCGAGTTTGACAGAAACTAACAGTACTAACGCCACTGGCAAGTTTCAACGTGTTTTCTTGAGTATCACCTGAAAGGTTTAGTTAAAACATTTTAAAAATGATTAATGTTGTTAATAATGCAAACTCATATTGTTTTTCGACATGTTTTTCAGCAATTATGTGATTCTAAAGCACGTAATTAAAATAACTATTAATCACTTATTAATACAGCTACTGTTTCTTGATTACCCTTCATAAACAATTTGCATGGATTTTAGTACAGTTACTGGTCGATTTGCATTCTCACTGTAATCCTCTTAGTCACTAATGCTGACAAGAAAATTACAGGAACACAGAAACGAAACTATGAAATCCATAAACATAAGTCATTTCGCTTAACGTGTTTTGTGAATATTGCAGTCATTAATTTTATCTTTCTACCTGTTTCAATTATATGTGAATGGATCTCTCTAAAAAACATACACACACACATGTTGAAGCGGAATAATTTGAATTCCAACTCGGTGAAGAACGGGACACCAAAAGTGTTTTTCCTTATAGCGATTAATAAACATTCTTGATTGAATTATGTTTTTGAAATTGAATATCATACAAGAAAAGTTTGCTTTGGAGGAAAAATTGTTTACGTCCTCCGTGGTTGAAGAAGGAATGCGCTTGTAATTTAGAGTTTTATCAATTAGAAACAGGTACGACTAAAGGTATTGCAGGTACATTGTGGTATTTCTTAGTTACGAGAAAATGGTTAAAAGTTTTTAATGGCTTCGTTGTCACTTTAGGTATTTTATAACAACTGCATGATTGTTGTCGGTAAAAAAATGTAGAGTGCGACGTTTGCCATATTTACAATCTTCCGACCATAGCCTCCAAGAATGGATTAAAGGGATAATGATCTTAATTAAGTGCTGATGGTCTCAAAAGTTGTGGAGAAATGTACTGTGAGCCCTTAAATGGTGTTGAAAAAATGTGTTCTATTTGAGCCAAGTTGAAAAATGAGCTTGGTTCAAAACGTAGCAGTTTTTTACATATTTTGTGAACACAAAACAAAAAATTCCTGGCAAGTTGTATGAAAAATTTAACAAATAAAAAGCATATGAAAAGTAAACCTTAAAAAAAAACAACCAAATAAGCTATTTTTATATACTGTGAGACTTGGTTAGGTTATAATATTTTATCAACATAAAAACTATTAAAATTTAGACTAGTTCATGGATAAAAAATATATTGAATTGATTTGACAGTGAATTTTTTGGATCATTTTTGCCATTTCGAAACGAATTAACGGATTTTAATGCGGTTTGGACTGTCATTGGGCTTTTCGCTGATGTAAAAAGCTTTGATCTGTTATTCTTAGGCTCCATATTACATGATTATATTACACGATCTTTCCCTGGATTATATAAGTTGCAGAATCTCATATCTTTGACCTCTCATAACGTGTCCGAGATATTGCAGTTTTCTCTTTTTAACTTCCTATAGGATCTCCACGTCCTTCTTCTCTCAACATCCTACGGTATGTCCACATCTCGAAGGCTTCCAATTTTTGCTGGCAATATACGTTCAGGGTCCAAGCTTCCACACCATTCAGAAGTACCTGGAATACATAGCATTTTAGCATCCCAATTCTCAGGTCCAAGCTTAGTTTCTTGATCCTCATGATGGATGCACGAGCGAATATTTATTTCTGAACAATAGTCCAAAGAACAGTTGACACTTGTCCCCAAGTAGTCATAGCTCTCAACACTAGACACCCTGTATGGTCTTATCTGTTATGGTATTGCTTTCAAATCATGTAACAGATAATACTGGATCTACTCTGAACTAAAATGATACATGAGAAGCTGCTGCCGTAATTTAATTCGAATTGGAGCACTCTAATGTCGTATTTTCGGAAAAATCATCTTGAGACAGAATGTAAATTGGAAAACGTTCTGAAATATTAACTTCAACAACACTTTCTTATGTTAAAACAGAACCAAAAAAAAATATTGTGTACTACTTGAAAATTTGCACGCGCTTCTTTCTCACCCTGTATAGCGCAGTAAAGTTAAAGTTTTTCATATCAGCGAAAAGCCAATAAATCAAGCCTAATGACAGTCCAAACCGCATTAAAATTTGTTGATTAGTTTTAAAATGGCGGGGTTTTAAAAATGACCCAAAAAATGTTTGGTTGACGTGGCGCACAGTTTATTTAAACGTCAATCTAACCAAATGCAGGGCTAGTAACAATTTTTGTTTCTAAAGTACGAGTGCGTCCACTTGAACCTAAAAAAACTTATTATCTATAAATAAAACAAAAAAAACAAGACAAACTATAAGAAAAACATCACGAAAAAATAGTGAGAACAAGAAATAAGTCGGAGAGTTCAACAGTCAATTAGACAAGAAACGCTTTTTCAAGAAATTAAACAATTTTTAATTTTTTTTGTGTGTGTGTTATTTTATTTACATTTTTTTTATTGTCAATGCACCTTCTAGCTTAATTAGGGTTTACTAAACTGGCTTAATTTTTTGTGAATGTTCGTTTGTAGTTTGTATGGTGGTAGCTTAGTTGCAGTGAAAATCAGTATGGAAAAGTTGTGTCAAGAAACGAGAAGAATAATAATTAAAATAAATAATAATTTAGCCAAAACACTGATAACAGTATTTTTGTTTAGTATTTTAAACTTTGAGAGAATTAATCGAAATTGTCAGTATCTGGCGTGCTATTGTTATGGACTAGACTATTAACTATATCATAATGACAAACAATGGAGCTGGTACTTGAATAGCCTGATGCAATATGAACAATTCCAGATAGTAAAACGTACAGTATTTTAAGGAAGCGAATATCTTGCAAAGGAACGAATAGGCGGCAATCCGCAATTTATTATTGACAACCTCGATGACCTTTGCAGTTTAAAAGGCTGGTAACTGTCTGATATACGGCAACATCCTCTTAGAGGAATATGTTCACCGGCCGATGTGAGCCATATAGAAATCATTGGCATTGAAATCGTGTGATCGTAAAACGATGGTAATCTGCATTTTACCGGAGCTCTCTCAACTCTCTTTATATGACGTTGTAGGAAGTTGTAGCCCGTATTATGTATACCGCTCAGGTAGATCGCATCACTGTTTTAAAGAATCCCCCATAAAGGAAAATTGCCCTTTTTTCTACCCGTCTAATGTCCTTTTAAGGTAAACTGGCGATTCGTGACATTAAAGCTTCGCCTTTTTACCAGCAAACTTGAATGGGTGCTAAAAAAATGTTGCGTCATAATTAAAAAGGTTTTTTGTCATCATTACATAATCAAATCGTACAGTTAGATTACATGATACCACAGACTATTGTTGTGGGTTTAATGGTAGTTTCGAATTAAATAATAAATAGATCCATTAATAGAAATAAGAGTTTACTCGGTATGGGGTTCTACTTCTTCAATTAAACGAACCATTAGTAATTATAAAGTGGCTCTTATTTCAAGGTGTACACACAAACTGGTTATGAAGAAGATTAATGAAAGGTGAGTGTAACAGTCTGTACAAATTAAAAAAATAACAAATAGTCCATATTAATATAATAAGTATTATTCTTGAAATAATGCTGCTTAAAACAGTAGTTAGTTTTACTCACACTGTTTTTAATTTTACTGATTTTAAGCTAGAAATTTCACTTTGTAGCAAAACACCCAGCTACATAAGAGTGATTAAGCATATTCACTAATTATAAAATTGAATATAAGCATTTGCATAAAAGAGTTTATAATGAATACAAGTCGTACTATACAAATTTTGTCCACAACAGAGGACCCTAAAAATTGTGATTTTCCAACTTTTCTAAGAAAAAAGAGGAAAGTTTTGCAAATAAATATAACTAATCTAACCGTACTTTTTAAAGCTTCTAGTGTGTATGTAGGTAACTGTAATTTTAGATCGTTCTGATGGGTCACATGTGATGTTCAATTGTATTTCGGTTAGCACAAGGTGAAAGAACAATTGGACAACAAGTCAAAAAATGAAGTAATTTAGAGAACATAATTTCGACTTTAATTGACTTAAATAGAATGTTAATGTTTTTACTGTAATTTCAAAAATGCTTTTAGTTTGTGGAAAGCCATCAAGAAATTGACAATAATCATAACTAATTATTGCAAAACTCAAGGTTGTCCACTATCTTGTCAACATATGCGATGAATAAATCGCCGTAAACGATTGCATTTTTGTTTGAAAAAAACCTCATTCCCAAGAATGCAGCCGTAGAAGGTTAATTCCCCAAGAGGACAAAGGCAATAAAAATAAACTATTAATTATTGTTTTTCAATATTATTGCTACTGAAATCGGTATGTTTGTTACGCAACACACACTGTAATAAATCAGCTGTTTACAAAGAATTTTATCACTTTACGACCTTGGACTTAACCTTATTAAAGTTCTAGACTAGAATCGGCGGCAAAGTTTATCATGTGAAGACTTTAAATTGTCCTATATAAATTCACACACGATTGCGTGCGTTAAATCATGAAATGAAGCAAAAATGATCGGTGTAGAATACCAATTAATCATTTTGATCGTCGTTTAGCTACACACAATGTTCTGCTTCTATGAAAGTATTTACCATCAGCGAACACTGAACTACGCTTCATTCATACTAATTTCCTTTTTGACTTAACGAGAAGAGGTGCGATGAACTTATGGACAGGAGAATAACGTACACAAACGAAAATGTTTTTATTCTTATTATCATATAATAAAATAATTCTTTTTGTTTGTCCATTTTGGAGTGCAAAAAATGACTTATTTTGCTTCAAATTCTGACTTGGGAGTTTTGGTTTATCTTTAAATATACTGGGTTGACTGATTTGGGATTGATTTAGAGGATTTTGTGGCAAACTTATACCTGTTTACCAAAATGGTACAAATAGCCCTACTAAGAACACAAAATCAGTATCAACGTGCACTAGTATTCTGTGAGAGACAGTAAAAAGACAGTCAGTTTTATCAATAAAGTCTTCAATTTTATAATTTAAAACATCAATTTGCAGTACCAATCTTGTTAAATTAGACGAATGTTAGTTTCTTGAGTAAAATTTCAGCATGAAATTTTGCCAGTAAAATAATCGATTTCATGTAAAACTGAAGCTGAAAATTCAGTCATGATCATCATTTATTTAAAACATCAAATTGCAGTATCGACCATCTTAAACTAGATGACAAATCTTGATTAATTGAGTGAAATTTCAGCATGAAACTATTCAAGTTTCGTCAGTAAAACAATCGATATTATCAAGAAAATCTTCAATTTCATCATTTAAAAATCAAATTTCAGTTCATGCAATACTAAATTGTATAAATTTTGATTTGGTAAGTGAAATTTCAGCATAATATTTCATCTGTAAAACAGTGGATTTCGACAATAAAACCTTCAGTTTCATCATCTAAAACATCAATTTGCAGTACCAATCATGTTAAATTAGACGAATTTTAGTTTCTTGAGTAAAATTTCAGCATAAAACTATTGAAATTTTACCAGTAAAACAATCGATTTCATGTAAAACTGAATTATATGAATTTTGATTTGCTAAGTGAAATTTCAGCATAAAACTATTCAAATTTTGTCAGTAAAACAATCGATATTATCAATAAAATCTTCAATTTCATCATTTAAAAATCAAATTTCAGTTCATGCAATACTAAATTGTATAAATTTTGATTTGGTAAGTGAAATTTCAGCATAATATTTTATCTGTAAAACAGTGGATTTCGACAATAAAACCTTCAGTTTCATCATCTAAAACATCAATTTGCAGTACCAATCATGTTAAATTAGACGAATTTTAGTTTCTTGAGTAAAATTTCAGCATAAAACTATTGAAATTTTACCAGTAAAACAATCGATTTCATGTAAAACTGAATTATATGAATTTTGATTTGCTAAGTGAAATTTCAACATAAAATTACTAAAACTCCATCTGTAAAACAGTCGATTTCAATAAAATCTTCAATCTCATCATCTAAAACCTCAAATTGCAGTATGCACCATGTTAAATTAGATGACAAATCTTGATTAATTGAGTGAAATTTCAGCATGAAACTATTAAATTTTTGTCAGTAAAACAATCGATATTATCAATATAAATCTTCAATTTCATCATTTAAAAATCAAATTTCAGTTCAATGCAATACTAAATTGTATAAATTTTGATTTGGTAAGTGAAATTTCAGCATAAAATTTTATCTGTAAAAAACAGTCGATTTCGTCAATAAAACCTTCAATTTCATCATCTAAAACATCAAATTGCAGTATGCACCATGTTAAATTAGATGACAAATCTTGATTAATTGAGTGAAATTTCAGCATGAAACTATTGAAATTTCGTCAGTAAAACAATCGATATTATCAAGTAAAATCTTCAATAAAATTTCATCATTTAAAAATCAAATTTAAATTCATCATAATAAATTGTAAAATTTTGATTTGGTAAAAAATTTCAGCATATTTCAACATAAAATTACTAAAACTCTGTAAAACAGTGGATTTCGACAATAAAACCCTCAGTTTCATCATCTAAAACATCAATTTGCAGTACCAATCATGTTAAATTAGACGAATTTTAGTTTCTTGAGTGAAATTTCAGCATAAAACTATTGAAATTTTACCAGTAAAACAATCGATTTCATGTAAAACTGAATTATATGAATTTTGATTTGCTAAGTGAAATTTCAACATAAAATTACTAAAACTCTATCTCTAAAACAGTCAATTTCGTCAAATAAAATCTTCAATCTCATCATTTATTTAAAATATCAAATTGCAGTATCCACCATCTTAAACTAGATGACAAATCTTGATTAATTGAGTGAAATTTCAGCATGAAACTATTGAAATTTTGCCAGTAAAACAATCGATTTCATGTAAAACTGAATTATATGAATTTTGATTTGCTAAGTGAAATTTCAACATAAAATTACTAAAACTCTATCTGTAAAACAGTCAATTTCGTCAAATAAAATCTTCAATCTCATCATTTATTTAAAATATCAAATTGCAGTATCCACCATCTTAAACTAGATGACAAATCTTGATTAATTGAGTGAAATTTCAGCATGAAACTATTGAAATTTTACCAGTAAAACAATCGATTTCATTTTCGATTCAACCAGATGTTGCACACAACTATCAATCGATTTCATGTAAAACTGAATTATATGAATTTTGATTTGCTAAGTGAAATTTTAACATAAAATTACTAAAGCTCCATCTGTAAAACAGTCGATTTCGTCAATAAAATCTTCAATCTTATCATCTAAAACCTCAAATTGCAGTATGCACCATGTTAAATTAGATGATAAATCTTGATTAATTGAGTAAAATTTCAGAATCAAACTAATAAATTTTTGTCAGTAAAACAATCGATATTATCAATAAAATTTTCAAATTCATAATTTAAAACATCAAACTGTATAACCTACCTGATTATATTTTGCTAGTAACAAATTCATCAATGCAAACTTCAATCTCATTATTTAAAAAATCAAATTTCAGTACTCGCAATGTTAAATTATTTGAGTTTTGATCTACTGAGTGAAATTTCAGCATAAAGTTATTGAAATTTCTTTAGTAAAAGAGTCTATTTTATCAATAAACCTTTTAATTTCATAATCTAAATTA
Organism: Ips nitidus; assembly: GCA_018691245.2. Taxonomy (NCBI): domain Eukaryota; kingdom Metazoa; phylum Arthropoda; class Insecta; order Coleoptera; family Curculionidae; genus Ips; species Ips nitidus. Next base: position 2,370,738 of record CM042798.1, read on the forward strand.
TCAAATTTTATAACTAACCAACTTAAAATAGAATCTTAATTCATTGAGTAAAATTTCACAAACAAATTTGTTAAACTGAACAGTTCAAGAAGAAATACTATACAGATTGAACTTCTAATTTGAAAAGCTACTGATTTGTCTAGAAAACATTTTCAAAAAAAAATAGGTTTACTAGGATGCAGTCATGTTGTAATCATTTCTGTATCAAGATAAACAAATTCCTTGTTTAATTAAAAAACTGTGAATGAAGATTTGTAAAATCAGCTAAACACACCAAACAGTATCCTCCCTGTTTCCTTAAGACCTCCATAAATTTGTTTTGGTTGTTTGAAGGACCAGTACAGAAAGTTAAGTCAAATGTGCTTCACTAGAAATCTTTAGTTTTAAGTTTATTCATCGTATTTTTTTTTTATTTCAAATGTTTTACTGCTGATTTTCTTCATCTTCATTTAATTCATTACTTTTAATTTAATTTAACAGACTCGGTACAGATCATTGGATATCCAATTAAGAAACTTACATCGAAGCATAATTACCAATTAATATTTATAAATTAGCAATCAAAATGGATGGATTTAAATTTGGGCAAGGAACCCATCAACATATTTGACTGGTTTTTCAGTTATTACTATAGCGCATACCACACGTCGATTTTTCGAACATTAATACTCATTCACGTATTTTACAACTGGTTCGTCTACCTCATGCAGTTTAAAACGCCTTAAAAGTGTATACAAGCCATCAAAACATAAATATCGCTTTTCATTAAGTTGGTAATGTGGTTATTTATACACCAATCAGTTCCAGTTTTTTTTTTCTCCGTTTATGTTTATGCAAATTGACCGACTTAATTATTATTTTTTTTATCACTTAAGTGGTTAACGAAGATATGTTGGACTATAGAAGCGTGACAAATTCGCCACCGCTTCTTAACATAATAAGTTTCGGTGCTGGAATATTAATCAGGTTTTTTTTTGTGTGTGCGAGGCCTATAAATTATCTGGTCGTGATGCCCTTTTACGAAATCGGACAAATTGAAAACATCGAATCTGTCCTATAGGGACGGTGAATCAATCAATAACGATCAAGGCTGTTCGATTACCGGGTTCGCGTCACGTGATGGAATGTCGTGGCCAATACCAGGAACGAATACCCATCATGCGAATGCTTTTTCCTATTCCGAATGTGTTTGTAAATCCTTCCTTTAGGCTACTGTCTTGCATTTCGTGACAACGGATAGTTATTGTCTTCGGCTTCTTTTTAATACATATTCCAAACGACTTTTACTTAAGTATTATTGTAATTATATTGTCGTTTCAGTCCACCATTTATGATAATTGTTTTAAGCCAGTTAGTAAACGATTCAAGCTTAGGCAAAGTAGATCAAGTAGTGTTATTGTTATTTTAATGCTAATTTGTTTGAAATTAATTTTGGTACATTTTGTGGTTATTTTGATTTTTTTAGCTCCGTTAATGTAAAAAACTACTAAATTTGAAAACATTTTTAGTTTTTACAGTAATATTCTCACTCTGTGTGAAATAAGTCACTGCACTTCCAAGCATTTCGTAATTCTGTTTAATACAAAATTCTAATTATTTTAATCATCCCACTCAATCTAGATGCTGAAAATTTGATTTTCGTGTTAATATTACATAAACATAACTACTGACATCAGTCTCATGTGATTACAATTTTTACATTGCAATTTATAATTTTATTTTTTTGCAAGTTCAGTTTTAACAAACAAAAATTATTTAGTTAGGTTACTGTTGCTAAAAACGTTAAACGTAGTTTAAATGGGACATCCTGTATATAATTAGATCAGTCGATTTTGTTTGTCGAGAGCTACACGGTGACCTAAACCTTGCAATACAAAGATTTACTGTTTTTGAAATATCTTAAAGTAAACCCTTCTACAAGAATTAGCACCAGAAAAACTGTTATTGCATTTAAAGTCTAGTAACTTAACTATTTTAAATGGGACATCCCGTATATTTTACGTCATTTCAGCACAGTGACCTCAACCTAAGTATTGTAATAACATTTCAATACAAAACGTTTTTAAAATTTTCTACAAAAATTAGCATGTCAAATGCTGCCATTGAAACTCTAATAACTTAACTAATGTAAATAAGACACCCTGTATAGTTTGGATTGTTTCTGATTTTCAATAGCTACACGGTGACCCAAACACTGCAATACGAAATATTCACCTTTTTCGATTTATTTAGGGAAAAATGTTCTGCAAGAATTTAAACGATGAGTGCTGTCATTGCATTTTAAGTCTAGTAACTGAACTATTTTAAACGGGACACCCTGTACTTTTTATATCTACAAGGTGACCTGAACATCGCATTACAAAATATTTGCCATTTTCGATGTGCTTAGGGTGAAACATGCAAGAATTAGCACAAGTGCTGTGCATTGCATTCAAAGTCTAGTAACTTAACAATTTTAAATGGGACGTGGTCACGTGATATTATTGACATTTTCAAATCAATGAGCACGTGACACTGTTAAATGACCTCACTGAAGCCCCTCTGACTTTCTAATCAATTGTTGATCGGTTATTTTATCGCATTTTTCTGGGTTTTATCATTAATGACTTAAAAAGTCTCAGTTTTTGACAACCATCATCGAATTTTATTTATATTTAAAATGTATTTTTGTTGTTTTTGTTTTGGAAGGGTTGGTTTTTTTGACGCCATACTATATAGAATTTTATTTATATTTAAAATGTATTTTGTTGTCAGCCCTTAATTTGGTTACTTTGACAGGTATAGGGTTGATTTTTTTGACAGGTTCTAGCCCAGAGTGTCCTCTACAAACTGTCAAATGACGTGTTTGTACGAGAAATATCAACTAACCGAGTTATCGAACGAAAATAACCGAGTTGCATTGGAAGTTCACGATTATAGATACCTTTATCATTTTGACAGCCCCTAACTCGATTATTTTGACAGGTATCAGTTTAGCTAAAATATTACAAATTGTATCTTCACAAAGAGTGAACAATTTACTAGATTAGAGCGCGTTTCGTGTCATCATCAGACAGTTTATCACGTGATCATTCTTTTGCAAATGGCAGTAATATCACGTGGCTAGTGTCATTTGACCCATCGATGGATTTTTGAGATGTAATTTTCAAAGCAAAAATATAATTTTCGTGGTTTTTATAAAATTCCAAGACTGATACATAACATACCATATGGTAATCAGAAAAGTAGGCTCTATTCAAATATGCAAAAATTCAATATGGCGTTTATAAGAAAAATTAAAGTTGATGATGGTTACTTAAAAACGTAACGTCGAATATCAAAAATGATAATGCCTCGTTGTAGAGGAGGAAAAGTGAAAAGTAAAAAAAAATAAAAACTCATTTCCAAAATTTCGGTTTTTTTCGGATATCTCTGGAAGCACTAAGAATTTTCAAAGCGGCATTTTAGTCGACTTTTAATTGCTCAATTTTGCCTTAATTTAAACTTCCTGGTATCTCTTGACCACTTTCTACAAGAATTGCACAAGTGCTGTCATTGCATTTAAACTCGAGTAGCTTAATTGTTTTAAACGGGACACACTGTATATTTTAGGTCAGTTAATTTGACTTTTCAAGATCTAGACAGTGACCTAAACATAAACTACAAAGTGTTTACTGTTTGAGAAAACTTTGGATGAGACATTCTACCTCCAATTTGTCTTGGTCTAGATTCTGGACACTTTTTATAATATAGCAACAGAGAACATCTAAAATGATTAATCTAATTTACTTACGGTAATAATAATTATGAAATTTGATGAAAAAATTATTGTGATGATTTGACGCTTTAACTGCTATTTTGTACTGTGATGAATGATCCACCACTGGACTTGCTACATAAGTTAACATAAAAAAATACCGGAAAACAATTACTAACGCAGCAATTTATTTGAACAGACTTACTTTTTCTCTAGTTAAAAACAGTGCAAAAATCTAATTCAACCTTTAAAAGAATGGAGAACGCTACTTAAAAAACCGTAACATGACAAACTTGCAGCGTTTCCTTTCACATTGCATAATTTCCAGTTTGATGCCTGTTCAAATAAGAAAATGACAATTAATGAAACCTGGAAAAAAACCGAACCATCCCGTAATAAAATAAGGTACCGGTGCCAACAACCTACCTAGTTACTTACATATACACACATAATCGTACATCCTGTAAAAGCGGTTAATGAGAGGATTATACGTTTCATAAATTAATAAGTCGTAACATTATTTCCTTCGTATGTAGATGAGCGTATTTTTATTAACATCAAAGTCGTAAAAAAATATTAAAGTTCAACAGGTGTAATAATGGCTTTATAAGTCAACCAAAACTGAGTTATTTCACTAACCAATTACTAATAATTACCTGTTACAAGACAAAATCTGGGTAATTGATTAAGTACTTTTCTTATTTTTAGTTAAACTAACCAGTAGTATAAAAATCTACAGTGTGTCCTCGGATAATAGACTGTGACAGAACTACTTCACAGTGACAGATTTGTATCACATTCTGTGTGCGTTTCTCTTGAAGTTGAGTACTGTCCCTGAAAATTTGTATTTCAATTTTAGGACTTTTTTCAGCATTTTTTCTCAATGACAATTTTCCGAATTTTCAACAGATTTATTCGAAATTTTCTGGACATACTGTTTATTTTATTAGACACTCGTTATTTCTGCATATAAAGGTATAAAAGCTATGAGTGAAATAGCTATTATCATAACCAGTTAGGAAAAGTACGAATTAGTGTAGGGAGCAGATTTCTAAATTTCTGAAAAGGATGGAGCTACACAAACTAGTGATTTTCTCAAACGTTTTTTTAACAATTATTTTTTCTAATTTTGTCCTCATCGTGTGACAATTTTAATAAAGAAACTGATTTAGAAGCGATATTTTCATCTTTGGGTAAATTGGTTCTTAGGATAATTTCTATACAAATGACATAAGTGACCAATAACAGCTAAAGCTAAATTTCGAAACATACTGAAAAGTGTCACTTTAAATTGCAAAATTAGGAAAGATAAACTTGATTTGTTGTAATCGTTTTACATACTTTTTTTATTTATTTTAATTTTAGTTTTTTACTTAAGTGTGGCTTTGTCTGCTACTGCTCCATTTTCCAGCTGTTTCTGTCGTAACTGTGTTTTAATTTTCCCTTCCCCACAACTCTCATTTTTTTTCTCGAATCTTGTTTTCTTCTCTTTTATCATTATGTTTAAAAACCTAATTTTTTAGTATTAATTTAACTCTCCTTCATTTTCAATATCCCTGTTCTCACAGCTGCTTCTTCTTTTTTATTTACTTCTCTTAAGTCAACTACATCCTGTTTTCATTATTCTGCACTCTATTTTATTATCCTGTTTTAATTACTTTACGGTTTCTTTTCTTTTCTTTTCCGTCTCTTTATTTTAGTCGTCTGTTGCTGTTTCTCGGTCGCTTTCAATAAATGCTTTTTTCTTACTCTACAAGTTTAGTTTGTTAGAATATTTTATCCATTCTCAGTTAAGTTATAAAGCTAAAATTAGTTTTTTAAAATTGAAAACAGCGGAGTGCAATTTTAGCAAAAATTGTAAGGTACAAATCTTGTAGATATTTATGTCTATTTTATTTGTAAATAGTCGATCAGTACACAGGGTGTCCCCAATTTGGGTACCAAACTTATAATTTTTTAAAAAGTAGGATCAGTTTTTTTTATATTTAAGTGGAAACAGTTGAATATCATTATCATATTCAACAAAATCAGTTGATACATGATTTTACATCAAAAGTAGGCTCCAATATCTAGAAGATTCGTGTTTTGCAATTTTATGCTGTCTTGTTTCAATTCTGTCTACAGTCTGTCCCAAATTCGATGCTTACCATTGGGATCTCAGTTATTATTGAAGTAACAAAAATGTTTAAATTAGAAAAGTTTTAAAGAATTATATTTTTGAAAAATATTCATTTTTTGTTTTCAAGATATTTCGAAAAAACTGAACAGTGATGATTTCTTACATGGCCATGATTTTGCAAACTGTTTATTAGACAGCCGGTAAACTTCGACATTGTTTGTTCTGAAGAATAATTTGGTTGTCCCAAAAATGTTCTATCTTTATTTATTTTTGAGGTTAGGACACTAACTTTTGTTTTACTTATTGAAGCCATATCTAATTTTATTATCATCTAATAGGCCAAAAAATCACCATTTTATTGATGTATCGCATGGTATAAAAATATTTATTTTAGTTAAACAGTTGTCCACTAAACGATTTGCCAATAACGGCCAAAGAAAAAATCATTATTTTTCAGTTTTGTTCAAATATCTCGAAAACAAAAAATTATGCGTTATTTTTCAAAAGAGATTTATATTAGCCATGTAATTCTTTAAAATTTGTCTAATTTAAACATTTTTGTACCTTCGATAATAACTACTGAGATCCCAATGGTGAGCATCGAATTTGGGACAGACTGTATATCCTACCTTATCGAATTTAAGTATTCATACTGCATAGTCTTATATTGTTTTAATTTTTTTAGTTTAAAATATAATTTAAAAACTGAAATTATGTAAAACTGGATAAATTCATATTGCTGTACGTTAAACAGAATTGATCTATTGATTATCATGGTGGTCACATATCGCACCATTTTAAAATGAGGATTGAACTGAATTATCTATCAGATCAAAAGTTCAGTATTACCCATGTCTGCATCGATATTTTTCAAGTGGATCAGAAATCATTGTGTTGTCTCTTTAGGACAAACAAAGCAAAATTTGACAGCAGTCACGTGAGTGCATTTAGTCACGTGACATGTGTGTCAGATATCAAACTCTTTGCTCTAGAAAAGAGTATTAAAACGGTCAAACATTTTTTCACTTGGTTTACCTGAAAACATTTGTTTGTCCTTAAGTTCTCTCTGCTTAGTTCCAGCAGGTATATCGTATTTTTGACTGAGGGGCCTTTGATGAGTTCTTTGGCCTGCCTCATAGCTATGGCGAAGTCCCAGCGTTCTCGAAACAGCTGCAGGTTTTAGCGACTGGATCACCTTCTGAGTGCCCAGTTTTGCCAGTCGATCCGCCTCTTCATTTCCCGGAATAGCAGCATGTCCCGGAACCCCCACAAGACGTATGTCCTTTTGGGCCAGCTTTTCCAGGGTTGCACTCCAGAACCAATTTGGAGCACTGATTGCCATGATGGCAGCTTTCAACGACTTATGACTGTAAATATGTAGAAAAATGGCACATTCTACCACTTATTTTAATAGCGTGAGAAATTCCATTAATCTCCACGCGAAATCGCCTTGTGTACCGACTAGTCATTATTCAAATCGCTAAATGGGTTTTAATAGACTTTTAAGCACTTCTTGACAATTTACACGTTTGTTTATTATTTTAAGACAAAACTCAATTAAGTCCAGGTGAGCAATTATGACCGCAATATTAATTCGACTTTTTTGTTTCAGGTAAGTGATTGACTTAATTCCAACGCTGTCAAAGCCCAGTAAGTAAGCATTTTTTGAATTCCATATTGGATTGAAACAATTCCATTATCGGTGATTATTGTAATGAGTATTATTTTAAGTGTGAAAATTAACATCGATGGTTGTTTTAATGTGGTAGCAATTTAACGTTGGAGTGGACCCATAACGATGTCTCTTGGCTTCAGCGGAAAAAAAATGTGGTATAAGATAAGATCTGGCTAAATCTTAGTTCTCTAAATAAAGCAGCTGAGGCAAAACCACCGCGAATTAATGCAAGATTAATTCTAACCTACGCCAACGTTTCTGTTCGAAATGCAAATCGGTCTCGGGATAAAAATCAGGTTTTGTCAATATATAAAAGAAATTCTCGACCCATTTTAATTGGATGGGAACAAAAGCGAAACTCGGACCGTGGTCGACGGGTGGTGCGAAATACTTTTGGCGGCTTCGTTATACCTCGATCAACCAAAAAAAAGCACCAAAGAAATTTCTGGAAAAAAACCACGATTTCTTCATGCACGGAAACGATATCGTAATCGTCTAATGGTACCCAAAGAAGAAGTGAAGCACGCCATTCAACTAATTTAACAGCCAGATAGTTTAAACCGAACGTACCATTTAATTAAGTATAAGTTTGCTTCGGATCCGTTCGTCGTTAGAAATGGAGGCACACAACACCGTTAATTACGTCTAATTAGAGCTTCGGAATCGTTAAATAATTCAAAACAATTATTAATAAATCAGGAACGAGACTGAAACCGTGCTGTTAACGTGAACTGTGCAAACGTTACAATAGACTTGGTGCTTCCTTATATAGAGAGTTGATCACAATAATCATGCCTCCAAATCACCACGGTGACATATGAGGAAAAGTGATTTGAAACTTTCAGTTAATTAGATGTTATGAAACGAAAATTACGTAATTTGGTTATGGGAAACTAGTGATACATATTTGGATTTTATCAGAATTTCCGCACGTGTTATTGCTCAGAAGAGATAGATCAGAGTTATATGCCATACCAAAAATACTTGGGTCATTATAGTAGAAACTTTGAAAAGACGAATATACTTAAAGAATCTTTTAAAAGCTGAATTTGATGACGTTTGTACAGAGTGTCTCAAATTTAATTCTATTAAAAAGTATCTCCAAAACTAGTAAACGTTGAGCGATACAATTTTTGCTCAATATTTGTGAAACGAACGATGGTGTTGTTACAGCTACAGGGTGATTTTGAATTTATGACAATTTGGAACCCCCTCGTATTTGCTTTATTATTAACGACGCAGAAGAACTATAAATATGGCTTCTCATAGAAAATTTAACGTAGAATCCAATCCAATATCTAATCTGGAGCACGTCGTTTTTAAGATATAAACCAAACATATTTTTTTGTACGCTCAATAGAAAGAGCATGTTTGACAAGATTAGTGTGACGTCTGTTTGACGTAATTGGACAGTTGGCTCAATAGAACAACTTAGTCCTAAAGGAAGAGCCTCTCTATTACAGCAAAAGGGCTCTAATGCAAGCTTGTAGAGACAAAAATTTTCTTACAACTTTCCCCTTTCACACTTTTTTTATATTTTTCCAAATAACCGAGTTGAACTTGTTTAGGGTCTTTTACAGCACTTTTTTGTGCTTTGACAGTTTTTATGAAATATCTCCTTGAGGCTCTTTAGGGCAAAAGTGCTCTAATGCAATTTGTAGAGAGAGAAATTTCTTATAACAATTTGTAGAGAGAGAAATTTCTTATAACTTTTTTTGATATTCTTCTAAATAACCGAGTTACGTTTGGTTGAACTTGTTTAGGGTCTTTTACAGCACTTTTTAGTGCTTTTACACATTTTTTATGAAATATCTCCCTGAGGCACTTTAGGGCAAAAGTGCCCTATTTCAATTTGTAGGGAGAGGAATTTCTTATAACTTTCTTATTCTCCTTTTTTTTAATATTTCTCTAAATAACCGAGTTACGTTTGGTTGAACTTGTTTAGGGTCTTTTACAGCACTTTTTAGTGCTTTTACACATTTTTTATGAAATATCTCCCTGAGGCTCTTTAGGGCAAAAGTGCCCTATTTCAATTTGTAGGGAGAGGAATTTCTTATAACTTTCTTATTCTCCTTTTTTTTTATATTTCTCTAAATAACCGAGTTACGTTTGGTTGAACTTGTTTAGGGTCTTTTACAGCACTTTTTAGTGCTTTTACACATTTTTTATGAAATATCTCCCTGAGGCACTTTAGGGCAAAAGTGCCCTACTTCAATTTGTAGGGAGAGGAATTTCTTATAACTTTCTTATTCTCCTTTTTTTTGATATTTCTCTAAATAACCGAGTTACGTTTGGTTGAACTTGTTTAGGGTCGTTTACAGCACTTTTTTGGTATATTTTTTTAAGAATTATCAAAAATATAGATTTTGTGTTCAACTCGATTTTGACAATTTTTAACCAGTTTTTTTACGATCACGTGACCTTTCTGCCATTTTGACATGTTTAATTGCAACGTTCTTCCCGGCCATTTCGATTTGCCTTTTTCTAAAATTTGTTTACTTTTCTGTTCTGTCAAAGTCACGTAACACACAGACAATTCCGTCATTTTGACCGTTTTTTTGGTGAAATGTCACGTGACACGTTTTGCCAAATTTACGTTCTTTAAAACTTTTCTTACACTTTTTCATTCAATCGTGAAAAACTAACTTATTTGACACATAATGTATGGACTTTTATATGTCGATGGATAGCCAATGTAATAGGCTTTTTAACGATTGATTCGTTTTGTCGCTAGAGGGCGTCAAATTTGATAAAGATCCACACTATATAAAATTTTGAGCCTCAATTGATAACCAATGAAATGGGCTTTCTAAAGATATGACAACACTGGTTGATAGGTAAACCGTTTGGCCGCTAGACGACTTCAAACAAACCAATTTTTCTCTCAACTTTTAGAATCCAAGCAACTGGAAACAGTTTTCAAAACTTCTGGTGACATTTTAAAAATCCACTAATGCCATTTTGGTGTTTCTGACCTGCAAAAATCGTTTGAGAACCTCTTGTAATACTTTCAGGGCTCGGAAGACACTGGGCACATTTTAGTATTTCTGAGCTGCAAAAAAATCTTTGAAACCTCCAGTTACTATTTTTTTTTAAGGATATCACCCAAATAATACAAAAACCTTGACTAATGGTTTACTCGATTTCAGAGTAAAATTAGTGATTTCTTGGTTGACTAATTTGTTAAAAACAAAAGTGGAAAATACACTCTTTGAAACAGTCACAATAAAGTAATTTCGTTAAGTTTGAACAATTTTGCAAAGCAAATTAACGACTTAAACAAAATAATAATTTATGCGATCTTTTGTTGAACAATTTAGTGCATCAACATACTTTTTTTGTCAAGATTCCACTGGATCAATTTGGTTGAACACTCTCTATATTTAATCATGCTAATTGATTGTCAAAACAATTTCTCTTATTATTAGCGTAAGTGTGCACTGACTTCGTGGTGTGGATGGAATAAAATAAACGTTGCGTGACCCCAAGAACAAGTCACATTATTTTACAATGCCATAGATGGGCATTAGCGTTTCTAATTAATAAGAGAGGAAAGCTGCTAACTTCAGGTAGCTTGATTTCGTTGGCAGATAAATATGCGTGTTTATGCAATTCGCAGACAAAGCGAAGAAGGAAGTGTATAGGTACTACAGCCTTAATTAGGTCTAATGTCCAATAGATCTGAGAGAACCGACTTGGAGTCAATTATGGACTATTCAGTGATCAAATTTCGTTTGGATGTTCAATAGAACTGGTTTAGGAGCGTAATGAGGCATTTTTTTGGGGAGAAATTTGGCCTAATTTCCTTACAAACCAGACCTTAAATGACAGTGTGATTGCTTCTTTGTGTACGTACCGGCGATTGTAAATTGTTGACAAACGCAATAGATGACAGTATAATTGATGTGGCAACCTTCGAGAGCAAAATGCCCAGACCAGTGGGGAATAAACAAGTTTTTGCGGGCAGAAAAGTTTTTAATTAAAATATCTGAACCGATCTTAATCTAACTCTGTTATTTTTAGTCCCGAATAATTTTATAATGAAACCAGTAAATCTATATGAGCATTTCGACCGCTATTGGCACCTGGATACAAGACGGGCAGGATCGTTGCATACCTGCTAATTAGGCCATATTTTTGCCTCGCTCGCTATGGGAGGTTAAAAAGTAATCAGCCCGACCTAAAATAAAGAGATCTCCTGACTATATTTTAGGGCAATTAAAAGGAGAATATGGTTTTACGGTTTTACTATCGAGTAATCCAATTAATTCAGTGAACAACTACACTGAACCCATCCTGTTTTATATGAATTAATAGAACATTAATTACTGCTATTCCACAGTATTGAACTTTTCATTATAAATCATAGCAAAATGACATAAATCACTATTTAATAATCATAGTGCACTAATTGCAAGGGCAGCCAAGAACATGTTGTTGGTAATTATGCGGGCGTGGCATACTTTATATGGGTGTTAGAACGACAACAAAAAAAATGGTTTAATGGTTGCGTGTTTTGCGGAGAAAACATGCAGTTTATTCGTTTTATCTAATTTAATATAGTAACCGAACATATGTATAATAGTAAATCTGTTGGATTTGAAAGTAATCAATGTTTATTGACTTTTGAAGTCATCCACTTAGTAATGTGCTGTGAAAGAGGTACATAAAAGAAGACAAAAGCCCAAAAGTAGGAACAAGTTGAAAGTTTTAGATGGGAAATAAAGAAAAGTGACAGAATACCTAAAATGATGACTTTGATGGACAAATTAGTTACAATACAGCACAAATTGTTCAGTTATTATCTGTGTTAATCTATCTATGTTAACATAAAAAAAGAATACAATTTTGTAGAAAACTGAGTAAAATTACAAAAAAGAGGTTTCTATTTAAAAAAGTTTCACCTGGATATCATAACTTTTCTTTTTGGTCACTCTGTATAAATAAAACGTGGTTCCAAACATGCGGAACTAAAAACGAAAATTGACGGCTCTGCATCTTTAAAAATAAACGAGATACCTTACAAAATTGAAGTAAGATAGAGTCTTGAAGTGACTACATTAGTAACGAGTCACTTAAAGTGGTTTGATTTGCAAAGACAACTACTCAAGAAAAAACAGACACAGTCAAATACCGAACATTTAGAGCGACATAACCTACAAATATAGAGAAACATGTTATTAGATTTTTTATGGTTTTCTATATCTATATTAAGTATGAAAAATCAGTTTTTTTGATGCAGTGCTGCATTTAACTCATTTATCTTTTATTTAAAAAAGTCACGTGACTTTAAAAATATCAGTCTAAACACATAAACAGTCACATGACGTTAAGGATGACATTGTAACATTAAAAATAGTCACATGATTCAGTATAAAACTGAAAATTTGATTTGATGATTGTCACGTGCCCATTTTTACTGTAAAAAGAGTCACGTAACTTTGAAAATATCAGTTTAAACTGAAAAACGGTTATACGTGACCCTTCCAATAACATTTTGACATTTAAAACTGTCACGTGTCAATTAAAACTATCAGTTTATACTTAGAAACGTTCACGCGACTTTTCAAATACGATTTCACCATTTAAAACATGTAAACTTTAGGACTCAGTTTTGACGTTAAAAAAAGGGTCACGTGACTTTAAAAATATCAGTCTAAACACAAAAACAGTCACGTGACGTTAAGGATGACATTTTAACATTAAAAATAGTCACGTGATTCAGTGTACCAGTTTAAAACTGAAAATTTGATTTGATGATTGTCACGTGCCCATTTTTACTGTAAAAAGAGTCACGTAACTTTGAAAATATCAGATTAAACTGAAAAACGGTTATACGTGACCATTCCAATAACATTTTGACATTTAAAACTGTCACGTGTCAATTAAAAGTATCAGTTTATACTTAGAAACGTTTACGCGACTTTTTAAATACGATTTTTCACGAAACGAACTTTATGACTCAGTTTTGACGTTAAAAAAAGAGTCACGTGACTTTAAAAATATCAGTCTAAACACAAAAACAGTCACGTGACGTTAAGGATGACATTTTAACATTAAAAATAGTCACGTGATTCAGTGTACCAGTTTAAAACTGAAAATTTGATTTGATGATTGTCACGTGCCCATTTTTACTGTAAAAAGAGTCACGTAACTTTGAAAATATCAGTTTAAACTGAAAAATGGTTATACGTGACTCTTCCAATAACATTTTGACATTTAAAACTGTCACGTGTCAATTAAAACTATCAGTTTATACTTAGAAACGTTCACGCGACTTTTTAAATACGATTTTTCACGAAACGAACTTTAGGACTCAGTTTTGACGTTAAAAAAAGAGTCACGTGACTTTAAAAATATCAGTCTAAACACAAAAACAGTCACGTGACGTTAAGGATGACATTTTAACATTAAAAATAGTCACGTGATTCAGTGTACCAGTTTAAAACTGAAAATTTGATTTGATGATTGTCACGTGCCCATTTTTACTGTAAAAAGAGTCACGTAACTTTGAAAATATCAGTTTAAACTGAAAAATGGTTATACGTGACTCTTCCATTAATATTTTGACATTTAAAACTGTCACGTGTCAATTAAAATTATCAGTTTATACTTAGAAACGTTCACGCGACTTTTCAAATACGATTTCACCATTTAAAACATGTAAACTTTAGTACTCAGTTTTGACGTTAAAAAAAGGGTCACGTGACTTTAAAAATATCAGTCTAAACACAAAAACAGTCACGTGACGTTAAGGAGGACATTTTAACATTAAAAATAGTCACATGATTCAGTATAAAACTGAAAATTTGATTTGATGATTGTCACGTGCCCATTTTTACTGTAAAAAGAGTCACGTAACTTTGAAAATATCAGATTAAACTGAAAAACGGTTATACGTGACTATGCCAATAACATTTTGACATTTAGAACTGTCATGTGTCAATTAAAACTAACAGTTTATACTTAGAAACGTTCACGCGACTTTTCAAATACGATTTCACGATATAAAACATTTAAACTTTAGGACTCAGTTTTGACGTTAAAAAAAAGAGTCACGTAACTTTGAAAATATTAGTTTAAACTGAAAAACGGTTATACGTGACCCTTCCAAGAACATTTTGACATTTAAAACTGTCACGTGTCAATTAAAAGTATCAGTTTATACTTAGAAACGTTTACGCGACTTTTTAAATACGATTTTTCACGAAACGAACTTTATGACTCAGTTTTGACGTTAAAAAAAAAGTCCCGTGACTTTAAAAATATCAGTCTAAACACAAAAACAGTCACGTGACGTTAAGGATGACATTTTAACATTAAAAATAGTCACGTGATTCAGTGTACCAGTTTAAAACTGAAAATTTGATTTGATGATTGTCACGTGCCGATTTTCACTGTAAAAAGAGTCACGTAACTTTGAAAATATCAGATTAAACTGAAAAATGGTTATACGTGACTCTTCCATTAATATTTTGACATTTAAAACTGTCACGTGTCAATTAAAATTATCAGTTTATACTTAAAAACGTTCACGCGACTTTTTAAATACAATTTTTCACGAAACGAACTTTAGGACTCAGTTTTGACGTTAAAAAAAGAGTCACGTGATCTTTACGATTCCGTTTGGACGTTAAAAAAGAGACACTAGATCGTTCAAAATAAAATTGACGATTAAAAATTGACAACTTAAAAGCAGTCACGTGACTTTAAAAAATATCAGTTTAAATATTTGGATTCCGTTTTGACGTCAAAAAAAAATAGTCACGTGCCGTTTTTACCTTCAAAGGAGTCACTTGACCATTCAAATAATACTTTGATCTGTCAATCTGTCAAGTGACCATTCAAATGATATTTTGACATTTAAAACAATTACGTGACTTTCAGGATTTCGTTTTGATGTTAAAAAAGTCTCACGTGATTTTTAAAATTAAATTAGGGGCCTCCTTAAGGACTTGCAAGGTAAGAATTGACAGGGTGCACCAAATTGCATTTTTTAAACTAACTTTATTTTGACTAAGCGTAGCTCCGTTATTTGAGGAGTTACAAAAAAATGTAAATAAGGATATTTACAGGAAATTTCATCTTCTACAAGATTGTGTTAAGGTATTTTTGCTCTCAGAGGCCTCCTTAAGCAGTTAAGAAGACAAGAATTGACAGGGTGCACCAAACTGCATTTTTTAAACTAACTTCATTTTGACTATGTGTAGCTCCGTTATTTGAGGTGTTACAAAAAATATAAATAAGGAATGTTGAAGAAAGGTGTTTTTTCATTTAAGCGCCTCCTAACCGAACCCCATTTTGACTGAAAAATAGGTTTGTCTTATCACTTTTAAGGGAATATAGCTAAGATGTGACATGTGTGTGTTTTCTCCTGTACTATTTCAATATTTCTACTTCCTCAATGCGAAATATTATTTATATGGCTTATTGCATTTTCGTATTCGCCCGTTCCCTGATGATTTATAGTAAATTTGTGTTTTCACATCCCCAATCAAATTTTTCCCCTAAATCCGGAACTGTTTTGATGTAATAATTTGGCTTATTTCTATCATTTTTCATTCAGTCTCTTAACAAATCTTGTCAATTTTTTAAAATTGCTTTCATTCTTGGAAATATGTATGGTATGAGAACTATTAATTTAAAACACTATAAACCTAAGTTACTAAAGAGAACAACAACAAAAAATAGTCTGTTGACTGTCTTAATAATTTCTCACACATATTCAAAGTCAATGTTTTGCTAACAATTCGGAAAACCCAATTTAACGCAGTAATTAATGAACACTTTTTTGCACAATTTCCAAAAATACAAAGTGTAGTTTTGGAAGCTTAAATAAACATTTTTCGTTAATGTATACGAACAGTGAGACAGCAAGTATAGTAAGTGAAAGGCGTCCCCGATGGGAACTGGGAATCTGCGGTTATTCAGCAATTGTATTGTGGTCCAAACTAATCGACCTTTGTTGTTAAAGCTGAACCGTTTTGTTACACTGACCTCTCCAAATCAGGGGTCAAAAAGGGCGATACACACAATTACTGCAAGGGTTTGACGTTTACTGAGTTTGGAAAACTAAACATGTAGCATACCGCGTTCACCATCAGCACCAATGAACGAAAAGAAGCGAAAAAAAAAACGCCGGCATTGGTCGTCGATCCAAAATATGAACAGTTAAGATCATTAATTTTAAGCAGGCAGTGATTTTTCGCTTTTTCAAAGCTNNAATCNCTGTGCGTCANGGGCGCNGGGNTAAATACTCAGGCTAGCTGNGNTACTTNANTACANTGTCTNAG
>CM042798.1:2387565-2696549 GCA_018691245.2 Ips nitidus
CTTNAACNTGTTCCATCNCCAAGNANACNNTNGGCTGCATAANNNGCCNNGACNTAAGCTGACATGCCNCCGCNCANNNTCATCTCATGNACNGCNAANNCTTGCTATAGTGAGAGNGTCNNGGTTCGTTNTTTCGCGTNGCTCCNTATCCTNNTGCATTCNANGTAATTCNNGGGNCCCGTCGNTNCTTTGNGTATCTGAGTCNCCNATNTGCTATCCAGCGCAGCAAGCNGAAGGTTNNTANTNNNCCCATCTACATCTNNGTCAGTTCCNTCTTCCCGGTGACGNTCNAGGCCTGCACACTATNTNGCTGACTACNTCGTANGCNCGTAGTTNCACGGGAGAANNGATGTAGACTNNTTGNNNNACCAACTNGNCCAGCTTGGGNCNNANCGGNNGTTGGGNCGCGGTTCNCGTNGAGACTTGGTTGGTTATAATATTTTATCAACATAAAAACTATTAAAATTTAGACTAGTTCATGGATATAAAAAATATATTGAATTGATTTGACAGGTGAATTTTTTGGATCATTTTTGCCATTTCGAAACGAATTAACGGATTTTAATGCGGTTTGGACTGTCATTGGGCTTTTCGCTGATGTAAAAAGCTTTGATCTGTTATTCTTAGGCTCCATATTACATGATTATATTACACGATCTTTCCCTGGATTATATAAGTTGCAGAATCTCATATCTTTGACCTCTCATAACGTGTCCGAGATATTGCAGTTTTCTCTTTTTAACTTCCTATAGGATCTCCACGTCCTTCTTCTCTCAACATCCTACGGTATGTCCACATCTCGAAGGCTTCCAATTTTTGCTGGCAATATACGTTCAGGGTCCAAGCTTCCACACCATTCAGAAGGACCTGGAATACACAGCATTTTAGTATCCCAATTCTCAGGTCCAAGCTTCTTGATCCTCACGATGGATGCACGAGCAAATATTTATTTCTGAACAATAGTCCAAAGAACAGTTGACACTTGTCCCCAAGTACTCATAGATCTCAACACTAGACACCCTGTATGGTCTCCGTTATGGTATTGCTTTCAAATCATGTAACAGATAATACTGGATCTACTCTGAACTAAAATGATACATGAAAAGCTGCTGCCGTAATTTAATTCGAATTGAAGCATTCTAATGTCGTCTTTTCGGAAAATCATCTTGAGACAGAATGTAAATTGGAAAACGTTCTGAAATATTAACTTCAACAACACTTTCTTATGTTAAAACAGAACCAAAAAAAAATTGTGTACTACTTGAAGATTTGCACGCGCTTCTTTCTCACCCTGTATAGCGCAGTAAAGTTAAAGTTTTTCACATCAGCGAAAAGCCAATAAATCAAGCCTAATGACAGTCCAAACCGCATTCAAATTTGTTGATTAGTTTTAAAATGGCGGGGTGTTAAAAATGACCCAAAAAATGTTTGGTTGACGTGGCGCACAGTTTATTTAAACATCAATCTAATCAAAAGCAGGGCTAGTAACAATTTTTGTTTCTAAAGTACGAGTGCGTCCACTTGAACCTAAAAAAACTTATTATCTATAAATAAAACAAAAAAAACAAGACAAACTATAAGAAAAACATCACGAAAAAATAGTGAGAACAAGAAATAAGTCGGAGAGTTCAACAGTCAATTAGACAAGAAACGCTTTTTCAAGAAATTAAACAATTTTTAATTTTTTTTTGTGTGTGTGTTATTTTATTTACATTTTTTTTATTGTCAATGCACCTTCTAGCTTAATTAGGGTTTACTAAACTGGCTTAATTTTTTGTGAATGTTCGTTTGTAGTTTGTATGGTGGTAGCTTAGTTGCAGTGAAAATCAGTATGGAAAAGTTGTGTCAAGAAACGAGAATAGATAATAATTTAAAATAATTAATAATTTAGCCAAAACACTGATAACAGTGTTTTTTGTTTAGTATTTTAAACTTTGAGAGAATTAATTGAAATTGTCAGTATCTGGCGTGCTATTGTTATGGAGTAGACTATTAACTATATCATAATGACAAACAATGGAGCTGGTACTTGAATAGCCTGATGCAATATGAACAATTCCAGATAGTAAAACGTACAGTATTTTAAGGAAGCGAATATCTTGCAAAGGAACGAATAGGCGGCAATCCGCAATTTATTATTGACAACCTCGATGACCTTTGCAGTTTAAAAGGCTGGTAACTGTCTGATATACGGCAACATCCTCTTAGAGGAATATGTTCACCGGCCGATGTGAGCCATATAGAAATCATTGGCATTGAAATCGTGTGATCGTAAAACGATGGTAATCTGCATTTTACCGGAGCTCTCTCAACTCTCTTTATATGACGTTGTAGGAAGTTGTAGCCCGTATTATGTATACCGCTCAGGTAGATCGCATCACTGTTTTAAAGAATCCCCCATAAAGGAAAATTGCCCTTTTTTCTACCCGTCTAATGTCCTTTTAAGGTAAACTGGCGATTCGTGACATTAAAGCTTCGCCTTTTTACCAGCAAACTTGAATGGGTGCTAAAAAAATGTTGCGTCATAATTGAAAAAGGTTTTTTGTCATCATTGCATAATCAAATCGTATAGTTACGTTACATGATACCACAGGCTATTGTTGTGGGTTTAATGGTAGTTTCGAATTAAATAATAAATAGATCCATTAATAGAAATAAGAGTCTACTCGGTATGGGGTTCTACTTCTTCAATTAAACGAACCATTAGTAATTATAAAGTGGCTCTTATTTCAAGGTGTACACACAAACTGGTTATGAAGAAGATTAATGAAAGGTGAGTGTAACAGTCTGTACAATTTAAAAAAATAACAAATAGTCCATATTAATATAACAAGTATTATTCTTGAAATAATGCTCCTTAAAATACAGTCGTTAGTTTTACTCACACTGTTTTTAATTTACTGATTTTAAGCTAGAAATTTCACTTTGTAGCAAAACACCCAGCTACATAAGAGTGATTAAGCATATTCACTAATTATAAAATTGAATATAAGCATTTGCATAAAAGAGTTTTATAATGAATACAAGTCGTACTATACAAATTTTGTCCACAACAGAGGACCCTAAAAATTGTGATTTTCCAACTTTTCTAAGAAAAAAGAGGAGAAAGTTTTGCAAATAAATATAACTAATCTAACCGTACTTTTAAAGCTTCTAGTGTGTATGTAGGTAACTGTAATTTTAGATCGTTCTGATGGGTCACATGTGATGTTCAATTGTATTTCGGTTAGCACGAGGTGAACGAACAATTGGACAACAAGTCAAAAAATGAAGTAATTTGGAAACATAATTTCGACTTTAATTGACTTAAATAGAATGTTAATGCTTTTACTGTAATTTCAAAAATGCTTTTAGTTTGTGGAAAGCCATCAAGAAATTGACAATAATCATAAATAATTATTGCAAAACTCAAGGTTGTCCACTATCTTGTCAACATATGCGATGAATAAATCGCCGTAAACGATTGCATTTTTGTTTGAAAAAAACCTCATTCCCAAGAATGCAGCCGTTAGAAGGTTAATTCCCCAAGAGGACAAAGGCAATAAAAATAAACTATTAATTATTGTTTTTCAATATTATTGCTACTGAAATCGGTATGTTTGTTACGCAACACACACTGTAATAAATCAGCTGTTTACACAAGAATTTTATCACTTTACGACCTTGGACTTAACCTTATTTAAAGTTCTAGACTAGAATCGGCGGGCAAAGTTTATCATGTGAAGACTTTAAATTGTCCTATATAAATTCACACACGATTGCGTGCGTTAAATCATGAAATGAAGCAAAAATGATCGGTGTAGAATACCAATTAATCATTTTGATCGTCGTTTAGCTACACACAATGTTCTGCTTCTATGAAAGTATTTACCATCAGCGAACACTGAACTACGCTTCATTCATACTAATTTCCTTTTTGACTTAACGAGAAGAGGTGCGATGAACTTATGGACAGGAGAATAACGTACACAAACGAAAATGTTTTTATTCCTATTATCATAATAAAATAATTCTTTTTGTTTGTCCATTTTGGATGCAAAAAATATGACTTATTTTGCTTCAATTTCTGACTTGGTTTATCTTTAAATATATACTGGGTTGACTGATTTGGGATTGATTTAGAGGATTTTGTGGCAAACTTATACCTGTTTACCAAAATGGTACAAATAGCCCTACTAAGAACACAAAATCAGTATCAACGTGCACTAGTATTCTGTGAGAGACAGTAAAAAGACAATTCAATTTATTAATTTAAAACATCAATTTGGCAGTACCAATCTTGTTAAAATAGACGAATGTTAATTTCTTGAGGAAAATTTCAGCATGAAATTTTGCCAGTAAAATAATCGATTTCCATGTAAAACTGAAGTGAAAATTTCATTCATGATCAACATTTATTTAAAACATCAAATTGCAGTATCGACCATCTTAAACTAGATGACAAATCTTGATTAATTGAGTGAAATTTCAGCATGAAACTATTCAGGTTTCGTCAGTAAAACAATCGATATTATCAAGAAAATCTTCAATTTCATCATTTAAAAATGGATCGATGGATTTGGTAAGTGAAATTTCAGCATATTATTTCATCTGTAAAACAGTGGATTTCGACAATAAAACCTTCAGTTTCATCATCTAAAACATCAATTTGCAGTACCTAATCATGTTAAGTTAGACGATTTTTAGTTTCTTGAGTTAAATTTCAGCATAAAACTATTGAAATTTTACCAGTAAAACAATCGATTTCATGTAAAACTTAATTATATGAATTTTGATTTGCTAAGTGAAATTTCAGCATAAAACTATTCAAATTTTGTCAGTAAAACAATCGATAAAATCAATAAAATCTTCAATTTCATCATTAAAACAGTCAAATTTCAGTTCATGCAATACTAAATTGTATAAATTTTGATTTGGTAAGTGAAATTTCAGCATAATTTTTTATCTGTAAAACAATGGATTTCGACAATGAAACCTTCAGTTTCATCATCTAAAATATCATTTTGCAGTACCAATCATGTTAAATTAGACGAATTTTAGTTTCTTGAGTAAAATTTCAACATAAAACTATTGAAATTTTACCAGTAAAACAATTGATTTCATGTAAAACTGAATTATATGAATTTTGATTTGCTTAGTGAAATTTCAACAAAAAATTACTAAAACTCCATCTGTAAAACAGTCGATTTTGTCAATAAAATCTTCAATCTCATCATCTAAAACCTCAAATTGCAGTATGCACCATGTTAAATTAGATGACAAATCTTGATTAATTGAGTGAAATTTCAACATATTGAAATTTTGCCAGTAAAATAATCGATTTCATGTAAAACTGAATTATATGAATTTTGATTTGCTAAGTGAAATTTCAACATAAAATTACTAAAACTCCATCTGTAAAACAGTCGATTTCGTCAATAAAATCTTCAATCTCATCATCTAAAACCTCAAATTGCAGTATGCACCATGTTAAATTAGATGACAAATCTTGATTAATTGAGTGAAATTTCAACATATTTAAATTTTGCCAGTAAAATAATCGATTTATCATGTAAAACTGAATTATATGAATTTTGATTTGCTAAGTGAAATTTCAACATAAAATTACTAAAACTCCATCTGTAAAACAGTCGATTTCGTCAATAAAATCTTCAATCTCATCATCTAAAACCTCAAATTGCAGTATGCACCATGTTAAATTAGATGACAAATCTTGATTAATTGAGTGAAATTTCAGCATGAAAACTATTGAAATTTTGCCAGTAAAACAATCGATTTCATGTAAAACTGAATTATATGAATTTTGATTTGCTAAGTGAAATTTCAACATAAAATTACTAAAACTCTATCTGTAAAACAGTCGATTTCGTCAATAAAATCTTCAATCTCATCATCTAAAACCTCAAATTGCAGTATGCACCATGTTAAATTAGATGACAAATCTTGATTAATTGAGTGAAATTTCAGCATGAAACTATTGAAATTTTGCCAGTAAAACAATCGATTTCATGTAAAACTGAATTATATGAATTTTGATTTGCTAAGTGAAATTTCAACATAAAATTACTAAAACTCTATCTCTAAAAACAGTCAATTTCGTCAATAAAATCTTCAATCTCATCATTTATTTAAAATATCAAATTGCAGTATCCACCATCTTAAACTAGATGACAAATCTTGATTAATTGAGTGAAATTTCAGCATGAAACTATTGAAATTTTACCAGTAAAACAATCGATTTCATGTAAAACTGAATTATATGAATTTTGATTTGCTAAGTGAAATTTCAACATAAAAATTACTAAAACTCTATTTCTAAAACAGTCAATTTCGTCAAATAAAATCTTCAATCTCATCATTTATTTAAAATATCAAATTGCAGTATCCACCATGTTAAACTAGATGACAAATCTTGATTAATTGAGTGAAATTTCAGCATGAAACTATTGAAATTTTGCCAGTAAAACAATCGATTTCATGTAAAACTGAATTATATGAATTTTGATTTGCTAAGTGAAATTTCAACATAAAATTACTAAAACTCCATCTGTAAAACAGTCAATTTCGTCAATAAAATCTTCAATCTCATCATCTAAAACCTCAAATTGCAGTATGCACCATGTTAAATTAGACGATAAATCTTGATTAATTGAATAAAATTTCAGAATTAAACTATTAAATTTTTGTTAGTAAAACAATCGATATTATCAATAAAATCTTCAAATTCATAATTTAAAACATCAAACTGTATAACCTACCTGTGTTAAATTAGATGAATCGTGCTTCATTTAATGAAATTTGAACATAAAGCTATTGTATTTTGCTAGTAACAAATTCATCAATGCAAACTTCAATCTCATTATTTAAAAAATCAAATTTAAGTACTCGCATTGTTAATTTATTTGAATTTTGATCTACTGAATGAAATTTCAGCATAAAGTTATTGATTTAATTTTTTTAGTAAAAGAGTCTATTTAATCAATATAACCTTTAATTTCATAATCTTAATTATCAAATTTTATTACTAACCATCTTAATTCATTGAGTAAAATTTCACAAACAAATTTGTTAAACTGAACAGTTCAAGAAGAAATACTATACAGATTGAACTTCTAATTTGAAAAGCTACTGATTTGTCTAGAAAACATTTTCAAAAAAAAATAGGTTTACTAGGATGCAGTCATGTTGTAATCATTTCTGTATCAAGATAAACAAATTCCTTGTTTAATTAATTGTGAATGAAGATTTGTAAAATCAGCTAAACACACCAAACAGCATCCTCCCTGTTTCCTTAAGACCTCCATAAATTTGTTTTGGTTGTTTGAAGGACCAGTACAGAAAGTTAAGTCAAATGTGCTTCACCAGAAATCTTTCGTTTTAAGTTTTTTAATTTCTAATTAATCGTATTTTTTAAATTTCAAATGTTTTACTGCAAATTGTCTTCATGTTCATTTAGATCACAACTTTGAATTTAATTTAACAGACTCGGTACAGATCATTGGATATCCAATTAAGAAACTTACATCGAAGCATAATTACCAATTAATATTTATAAATTAGCAATCAAAATGGATGGATTTAAATTTGGGCAAGGAACCCATCAACATATTTGACTGGTTTTTCAGTTATTACTATAGCGCATACCACACGTCGATTTTTCGAACATTAATACTCATTCACGTATTTTACAACTGGTTCGTCTACCTCATGCAGTTTAAAACGCCTTAAAAGTGTATACAAGCCATCAAAACATAAATATCGCTTTTCATTAAGTTGGTAATGTGGTTATTTATACACCAATCAGTTCCAGTTTTTTTTTTCTCCGTTTATGTTTATGCAAATTAACCGACTTAATTTATTATTTTTTATATCATTTAAGTGGTTAACGAAGATATGTTTGGACTATAGAAGCGTGACAAATTCGCCACCGCTTCTTAACATAATAAGTTTCGGTGCTGGAATATTAATCAGGTTTTTTTTTTGTGTGCGAGGCCTATAAATTATCTGGTCGTGATGCCCTTTTTACGAAATCGGACAAATTGAAAACATCGAATCTGTCCTATAGGGACGGTGAATCAATCAATAACGATCAAGGCTGTTCGATTACCGGGTTCGCGTCACGTGATGGAATGTCGTGGCCAATACCAGGAACGAATACCCATCATGCGAATGCTTTTTCCTATTCCGAATGTGTTTGTAAATCCTTCCTTTAGGCTACTGTCTTGCATTTCGTGACAACGGATAGTTATTGTCTTCGGCTTCTTTTTAATACATATTCCAAACGACTTTTACTTAAGTATTATTGTAATTATATTGTCGTTTCAGTCCACCATTTATGATAATTGTTTTAAGCCAGTTAGTAAACGATTCAAGCTTAGGCAAAGTAGATCTGTTATTGCATTTAAAGTCTAGTAACCTAACTATTTTAAATGGGACATCCCGTATATTTTACGTCATTTCAGCACAGTGACCTCAACATAAGTATTGTAATAACATTTCAATACAAAACGTTTTTAAAATTTTCTACAAAAATTAGCATGTCAAATGCTGCCACTAATAACTTAACTAATGTAAATAAGACACCCTGTATAGTTTGGGTTGTTTCTGCTTTTCAATAGCTACACGGTGACCCAAACAATGCAATACGAAATATTCACCTTTTTCGATTTTTATTTAGGGTAGAACGTTCTGCAAGAATTTGAATGATGAGTGCTGTCATTGCATTTTAAGTCTAGTAACTGAACTATTTTAAACGGGACACCCTGTATATTTTATATCTACAAGGTGACCTGAACATCGCATTACAAAATAATTACCGTTTTCGATGTGCTCTGGGTGAAACATGCAAGAATTAGCACAAGTGCTGTGCATTTCATTCAAAGTCTAGTAACTTAACAATTTTAAATGGGACGTGATCACGTGATATCATTGACATTTTCAAACCAATGAGCACGTGACACTGTTAAATGGTGTCACTGAAGCCCCTCTGGCTTTCTAATCAATTGTTGATCGATTATTTTATCGCATTTTTCTGGGTTTTTCCTGATTTATTTGATGTTTTTCCAAGTACCATTATCATTAATGACATAAAAGTCTTAGTTTTTGAGAACCATCGTCAGTTTTGAGGTTTTTGTTTTGGAAACGCCATACTAGATAGAATTTTATTTATATTTAAAATGTATTTTGTTGTCAGCCCTTAATTTGGTTATTTTGACAGGTATCGAGTTGATTTTTTTGACAGATTCTAGCCCAGAGTGTCCTCTACAAACTGTCAAATGACATGTTTGTTTGAAAAATATCAACTAACCGAGTTATCGAACGAAAATAACCGAGTTGCATTGGAAGGTCACGATTATAGATACCTTTATCATTTTGACAGCCCCTAACTCGATTATTTTAAGGTATCAGTTTAGCTAAAATATTACAAATTGTATCTTCACAAATAGTGAACAGTTTACTAGATTAGAGCGCGTTTCGTGTCATCATCAGACAGTTTATCACGTGATCATTCTTTTGCAAAAGGCAGTAATATCACGTGGCTAGTGTCATTTTCAAAGCAAAAATATAATTTTCGTAGTTTTTATGAAATTCCAAGACTGAATCATAACATATGGTACATCATAGTAATCAGAAAAGTAGGCTCTATTCAAATATGCAAAAATTCAATATGGCGTTCATAAGAAAAATGAAAGTTGATGATGGTTACTTAAAAACGAAACGTCGAATATCAAAAATGATAATGCCTCGTTGTAGAGGAGGAAAAGTGAAAAGTAAAAAAATAAAAACTAATTTTAAAAATTTCGGTTTTTTTGGATATCTCCGGAAGTACTAAGAATTTTTTAATTTTTAAAGCGGCATTTTAATCGCTCAATTTTACCTTAATTTAAACTTCCTGGTATCTCTTGAAATACCCAAGATCCCTATGGTAAGGCTCGTAAAACGAGCAGCCTGTATAGGGTGACCACTTTCTACAAGAATTGCACAAGTGCTGTCATTGCATTTAAACTCGAGTAGCTTAATTGTTTTAAACGGGACACACTGTATATTTTAGGTCAGTTAATTTGACTTTTCAAGATCGAGACAGTGACCTAAACATAAACTACAAAGTGTTTACTGTTTGAGAAAACTTTGGATGAGACATTCTACCTCCAATTTGTCTTGGTCTAGATTCTGGACACTTTTTATAATATAGCAACAGAGAACATCTAAAATGATTAATCTAATTTACTTACGGTAATAATAATTATGAAATTTGATGAAAAAATTATTGTGATGATTTGACGCTTCAACTGCTATTTTGTACTGTGGTCGTCAGTAACTTTTTACGAACCAGAATCATTGAATGATCCACCACTGGACTTGCTACATAAGTTAACATAAAAAAATACCGGAAAACAATTACTAACGCAGCAATTTATTTTTTTATTTTAGTTTTTTACTTAAGTGTGGCTTTGTCTGCTACTGCTCCATTTTCCAGCTGTTTCTGTCGTAACTGTGTTTTAATTTTCCCTTCCCCACGACTCTCATTTTTTTTCTCGAATCTTTTTTTCTTCTCTTTTATCATTATGTTTAAAAACCTAATTTTTTAGTATTAATTTAACTCTCTCTTCATTTTCAATATCCCTGTTCTCACAGCTGCCTTCTTCTTTTTTATTTACTTCTCTTAAGTCAACTACATCCTGTTTTCATTATTCTGCACTCTATTTTATTATCCTGTTTTAATTACTTTACGGTTTTATTCTTTCTTTTCTTTTCCGTCTCTTTATTTTAGTCGTCTTTTGCTGTTTTCGGTCGCTTTCAATAAATGCTTTTTTCTTACTCTACAAGTTTAGTTTGTTAGAATATTTTATCCATTCTCAGTTAAGTTATAAAGCTAAAATTAGTTTTTTAAAATTGAAAACAGCGGAGTGCAATTTTAGCAAAAATTGTAAGGTACAAATCTTGTAGATATTTATGTCTATTTTATTTGTAAATAGTCGATCAGTACACAGGGTGTCCCCAATTTGGGTAACAAACTTATAATTTTTTAAAAAGTAGGATCAGTTTTTTTTATATTTAAGTGGAAACAGTTGAATATCATTATCATATTCAACAAAATCAGTTGATACATGATTTTACATCAAAAGTAGGCTCCAATATCTAGAAGATTCGTGTTTTGCAATTTTATGCTGTCTTGTTTCAATTCTGTCTACAGTCTGTCCCAAATTCGATGCTTACCATTGGGATCTCAGTTATTATTGAAGTAACAAAAATGTTTAAATTAGAAAAGTTTTAAAGAATTATATTTTTGAAAAATATTCATTTTTTGTTTTCAAGATATTTCGAAAAAACTGAACAGTGATGATTTCTTACATGGCCATGATTTTGCAAACTGTTTATTGGACAGCCGGTAAACTTCGACATTGTTTGTTCTGAAGAATAATTTGGTTGTCCCAAAAATGTTCTATCTTTATTTATTTTTGAGGTTAGGACACTAACACTAACTTTTGTTTTACTTATTGAAGCCATATCTAATTTTATTATCATCTAATAGGCCAAAAAATCACCATTTTATTGATGTATCGCATGGTATAAAAATATTTATTTTAGTTTTAACAGTTGTCCACTAAACAATTTGCCAATAACGGCCAAAGAAAAAATCATTTTTTTCAGTTTTGTTCAAATATCTCGAAAACAAAAAATTATGCGTTATTTTTCAAAAGAGATTTGATATTAGCCATGTAATTCTTTAAAATTTGTCTAATTTAAACATTTTCGTACCTTCGATAATAACCACTGAGATCCCAATGGTAAGCATCGAATTTGGGACAGACTGTATATCCTACCTTATCGAATTTAAGTATTCATACTGCATAGTCTTATATTGTTTTAATTTTTTTAGTTTAAAATATAATTTAAAAACTGAAATTATGTAAAACTGGATAAATTCATATTGCTGTACGTTAAACAGAATTGATCTATTGATTATCATGGTGGTCACATATCGCACCATTTTAAAATGAGGATTGAACTGAATTATCTATCAGATCAAAAGTTCAGTATTACCCATGTCTGCATCGATATTTTTCAAGTGGATCAGAAATCATGGTGTTGTCTCTTTAGGACAAACAAAGCAAAATTTGACAGCAGTCACGTGAGTGCATTTAGTCACGTGACATGTGTCACATGTGATGCAAACATTTTTTCAGGTTTACGACATTTGTTTGTCCTTAAGTTCAGTTCCAAATATCGTAGACGAAGAAACCGAACCTATGAAGTCCGCGTGAAACAGCTGCAGTAGCACTGGATCACCTTCTGAGCCAGTGCCAGTCGATCCGCCATAATGGTGTCTATCCGAGCTTTCAGGAGTTGCACTCCAGAACCTTTGGAGCACTGATTGCCATAATGGCAGTTCGACTTTCAACGACTTATGACTGTAAATATGTAGAAAAATGGCACATTCTACCACTTATTTTAATAGCGTGAGAAATTCCATTAATCTCCACGCGAAATCGCCTTGTGTACCGACTAGTCATTATTCAAATCGCTAAATGGGTTTTAATAGACTTTTAAGCACTTCTTGACAATTTACACGTTTGTTTATTATTTTAAGACAAAACTCAATTAAGGTGAGCAATTATGACCGCAATATTAATTCGACTTTTTTGTTTCAGGTAAGTGATTGACTTAATTCCAACGCTGTCAAAGCCCAGTAAGTAAGCATTTTTTGAATTCCATATTGGATTGAAACAATTCCATTATCGGTGATTATTGTAATGAGTATTATTTTAAGTGTGAAAATTAACATCGATGGTTGTTTTAATGTGGTAGCAATTTAACGTTGGAGTGGACCCATAACGATGTCTCTTGGCTTCAGCGGAAAAAAAAATGTGGTATAAGATAAGATCTGGCTAAATCTTAGTTCTCTAAATAAAGCAGCTGAGGCAAAACCACCGCGAATTAATGCAAGATTAATTCTAACCTACGCCAACGTTTCTGTTCGAAATGCAAATCGGTCTCGGGATAAAAATCAGGTTTTGTCAATATATAAAAGAAATTCTCGACCCATTTTAATTGGATGGGAACAAAAGCGAAACTCGGACCGTGGTCGACGGGTGGTGCGAAATACTTTTGGCGGCTTCGTTATACCTCGATCAACCAAAAAAAAGCACCAAAGAAATTTCTGGAAAAAAACCACGATTTCTTCATGCACGGAAACGATATCGTAATCGTCTAATGGTACCCAAAGAAGAAGTGAAGCACGCCATTCAACTAATTTAACAGCCAGATAGTTTAAACCGAACGTACCATTTAATTAAGTATAAGTTTGCTTCGGATCCGTTCGTCGTTAGAAATGGAGGCACACAACACCGTTAATTACGTCTAATTAGAGCTTCGGAATCGTTAAATAATTCAAAACAATTATTAATAAATCAGGAACGAGACTGAAACCGTGCTGTTAACGTGAACTGTGCAAACGTTACAATAGACTTGGTGCTTCCTTATATAGAGAGTTGATCACAATAATCATGCCTCCAAATCACCACGGTGACATATGAGGAAAAGTGATTTGAAACTTTCAGTTAATTAGATGTTATGAAACGAAAATTACGTAATTTGGTTATGGGAAACTAGTGATACAATTTTGATTTTATCAGAATTTCCGCACGTGTTATTGCTCAGAAGATTTAGATCAGAGTTATGACATACCAAAATACTTCTACACTTGGGTCATTATAGTAGAAACTTTGAAAAGACGAATATACTTAAAGAATCTTTTAAAAGCTGAATTTGATGACGTTTGTACAGAGTGTCTCAAATTTAATTCTTTTAAAAAGTATGTCCAAAACTAGTAAACGTTGAGCGATACAATTTTTGCTCAATATTTGTGAAACGAACGATGGTGTTGCTACAGCTACAGGGTGATTTTGAATCAATCTGTCAATCTGTAATATTGCCTTCATATCTTCAAAATTTACTTTGGAAGCTCTCTTACTGTCTTGAAGCTGTCTCATTGTGTTCAGACTGTTAAAAATTGTCTTGGTTTCCTTTAATACTGTTGTGAAGCATTCTGACTGGCAGTAGATTGTCAAATTGGATTATGAAATCTTTCTTATTGTCTTATTACCTTCAGAATATTCAAACTGGATATTGGAAGCCTTCTTGCTGACTTGAAGATGTTTTATTGCCTTCAAAATGTTCAAACTTCAAGTTGGAAGCACTTTTACTGTCTTCAATCTGTATTATAGTATTTAGCCTTCATATCTTCAAAATTTACTTTGGAAGGTCTCTTACTATCTTGAAGCTGTTTTATTAAAAGACTTTTTATTGTTTTAAAGATTTTTTATTTAACTTGAAGCAGTTTTACCGCCTTGAAGCCTTTTTTCTCTAACGAAGCAAATTTTGCAGTATTTAAGATGTTCTAAATTGATTCTGTAAGCTTTATTAGTCAGTAAGTCTTGAAGCATTATTATTACTAACGATTGTCAAAATATCCTAAATTGATTGTTATCTTGAAACCGTCTTTATTTAACTTGAAGCAGTTGTACTGTCTTCAAAATATTTTTTGACAGTTTTGACATTAGTGACAGATATCACGTGGTGTTTAGAGGATAATTTAGCTAGGCAGTCACGTGACCACTGTCAAAATAACTGTCAATTTATGACAATTTGAAACCCCCCTCAGACATGGCTTCTCATAGAAAATTTAGAATCTGTAGAATTCAATCCAATATCTAATCTCTCTAATCTGTCTATCTGGAGGACATCATTTACGATATAAACCAAACATATTTTTTTGTACGCTCAATAGAACGAGCATGTTAGACAACATTAGTGTGACGTCTGAATGACGTAATTGGACAGTTGGCCAAGTTTGTCCTAAAGGAGGCTCTTTATTACAGCAAAAGGGCTCTAATGCAAGCTTGTAGAGACAAGAATTTTCTTATAACTTTTTTTGATATTCTTCTAAATAACCGAGTTACGTTTGGTTGAACTTGTTTAGGGTCTTTTACAGCACTTTTTAGTGCTTTTACACATTTTTTATGAAATATCTCCCTGAGGCACTTTAGGGCAAAAGTGCCCTATTTCAATTTGTAGGGAGAGGAATTTCTTATAACTTTCTTATTCTCCTTTTTTTTGATATTTCTCTAAATAACCGAGTTACGTTTGGTTGAACTTGTTTAGGGTCTTTTACAGCACTTTTTAGTGCTTTTACACATTTTTTATGAAATATCTCCCTGAGGCTCTTTAGGGCAAAAGTGCTCTAATGCAATTTGTAGAGAGAGAAATTTCTTATAACTTTTTTTGATATTCTTCTAAATAACCGAGTTACGTTTGGTTGAACTTGTTTAGGGTCTTTTACAGCACTTTTTAGTGCTTTTACACATTTTTTATGAAATATTTACACATTTTTTATGAAATATCTCCCTAGGGTCTTTTACAGAGGCTGAGGCATTTTAGGGCAAAAGTGCCCTACTTCAATTTGTAGGGAGAGGAATTTCTTATAACTTTCTTATTCTCCTTTTTTTTGATATTTCTCTAAATAACCGAGTTACGTTTGGTTGAACTTGTTTAGGGTCGTTTACAGCACTTTTTTGGTATATTTCTTTAAGAATTATCAAAAATATAGATTTTCTGTTCAACTCGATTTTGACAATTTTTAACCAGTTTTTTTACGATCACGTGACCTTTCTGCCATTTTGACATGTTTAATTGCAACGTTCTTCCCGGCCATTTCGATTTGCCTTTTTCTAAAATTTGTTTACTTTTCTGTTCTGTCAAAGTCACGTAACACACAGACAATTCCGTCATTTTGACCGTTTTTTTGGTGAAATATCACGTGACACCTTTTGCCAAAAGTATTTTCTAGATCACGTGACACGTTTTGCCAAATTTACGTTCTTTAAAACTTTTCTTACACTTTTTCATTCAATCGTGAAAAACTAACTTATTTGACACATAATGTATGGACTTTTATATGTCGATGAATAGCCAATGTACTGGGCTTTTTAACGATTAATTCGTTTTGTCGCTAGAGGGCGTCAAACTTGATAAAGATCTACACTATATAACATTTTGAGTCTCAATTGATAACCAATGAAATGGGCTTTCTAAAGATATGACAACACTGGTTGATAGGTAAACCGTTTGGCCGCTAGAGGACTTCAAACAAACCAATTTTTCTTTCAACTTTGAGAATCCAAGCAACTGGAAACTTTTAAAAATCCACTAATGCCATTTTGGTGTTTCTGACCTGCAAAAATCGTTTGAGAACCTGTTGTAATACTTTCAAGGCTCGGAAGACAGTTTGAAAAACACTGGGGACATTTTAGTATTTCTGAGCTGCAAAAAAATCTTTGAAACCTCCAGTGACTATTTTTTGTAAGGATATCACCCAAATAATACAAAAACCTTGACATCCACGGACAAATAAGAATCTCATTTGTTCAGCCACCATGCTGTTTTACTAATGGTTGACTCGATTTCAGAGTAAAATTAGTGATTTCTTGGTTGACTAATTTGTTAAAAACAAAAGTGGAAAATACACTCTTTGAAACAGTCACAATAAAGTAATTTCGTTAAGTTTCAACAATTTTTCAAGTTAACGACTTAAACAAAATAATAATTTATGCGATCTTTTGTTGAACAATTTAGTGCAAGATTCCACTGGATCAATTTGGTTGAACACTCTCTATATTTAATCATGCTAATTGATTGTCAAAACAATTTCTCTTATTATTAGCGTAAGTGTGCACTGACTTCGTGGTGTGGATGGAATAAAATAAACGTTGCGTGACCCCAAGAACAAGTCACATTATTTTACAATGCCATAGATGGGCATTAGCGTTTCTAATTAATAAGAGAGGAAAGCTGCTAACTTCAGGTAGCTTGATTTCGTTGGCAGATTTTATGCAAGCAGCATAAATGCAGTTGCAGTTGCAGTTTATGCAATTCGCAGACAAAGCGAAGAAGGAAGTGTAGGTACTACAGCCTTAATTAGGTCTAATGTCCAATAGATCTGAGAGAACCGACTTGGAGTCAATTATGGACTATTCAGTGATCAAATTTCGTTTGGATGTTCAATAGAACTGGTTTAGGAGCGTAATGAGGCATTTTTTTGGGGAGAAATTTGGCCTAATTTCCTTACAAACCAGACCTTAAATGACAGTGTGATTGCTTCTTTGTGTACGTACCGGCGATTGTAAATTGTTGACAAACGCAATAGATGACAGTATAATTGATGTGGCAACCTTCGAGAGCAAAATGCCCAGACCAGTGGGGAATAAACAAGTTTTTGCGGGCAGAAAAGTTTTTAATTAAAATATCTGAACCGATCTTAATCTAACTCTGTTATTTTTAGTCCCGAATAATTTTATAATGAAACCAGTAAATCTATATGAGCATTTCGACCGCTATTGGCACCTGGATACAAGACGGGCAGGATCGTTGCATACCTGCTAATTAGGCCATATTTTTGCCTCGCTCGCTATGGGAGGTTAAAAAGTAATCAGCCCGACCTAAAATAAAGAGATCTCCTGACTATATTTTAGGGCAATTAAAAGGAGAATATGGTTTTTACGGTTTTACTATCGAGTAATCCAATTAATTCAGTGAACAACTACACTGAACCCATCCTGTTTTATATGAATTAATAGAACATTAATTACTGCTATTCCACAGTATTGAACTTTTCATTATAAATCATAGCAAAATGACATAAATCACTATTTAATAATCATAGTGCACTAATTGCAAGGGCAGCCAAGAACATGTTGTTGGTAATTATGCGGGCGTGGCATACTTTATATGGGTGTTAGAACGACAACAAAAAAAATGGTTTAATGGTTGCGTGTTTTGCGGAGAAAACATGCACTTTATTCGTTTTATGTAATTTAATATAGTAACCGAACATATGTATTATAGTAAATCTGTTGGATTTGAAAGTAAGCAATGTTTATTGACTTTTGAAGTCATCCACTTAGTAATGTGCTGTGAAAGAGGTACATAAAAGAAGACAAAAGCCCAAAAGTAGGAACAAGTTGAAAGTTTTAGATGGGAAATAAAGAAAAGTGACAGAATACCTAAAATGATGACTTTGATGGACAAATTAGTTACAATACAGCACAAATTGTTCAGTTATTATCTGTGTTAATCTATCTATGTTAACATAAAAAAAGAATACAATTTTGTAGAAAACTGAGTAAAATTACAAAAAAGAGGTTTCTATTTAAAAAAGTTTCACCTGGATATCATAACTTTTCTTTTTGGTCACTCTGTATAAATAAAACGTGGTTCCAAACATGCGGAACTAAAAACAAAATTAACCGCCCTGTATCTGCCTATGTATCTCGTATATCTAAAAATAAACGAGATACCTTACAAAATTGAAGTAAGATAGAGTCTTGAAGTGACTAGATTAGTAACGAGTCACTTAAAGTGGTTTGATTTGCAAAGACAACTACTCAAGAAAAAACAGACACAGTCAAATACCGAACATTTAGAGCGACATAACCTACAAATATAGAGAAACATGTTATTAGATTTTTTATGGTTTTCTATATCTATATTAAGTATGAAAAATCAGTTTTTTTGATGCAGTGCTGCATTTAACTCATTTATCTTTTATTTAAAAAAGTCACGTGACTTTAAAAAGATCAGTCTAAACACATAAACAGTCACATGACGTTAAGGATGACATTGTAACATTAAAAATAGTCACATGATTCAGTATAAAACTGAAAATTTGATTTGATGATTGTCACGTGCCCATTTTTACTGTAAAAAGAGTCACGTAACTGAAAATATCAGATTAAACTGAAAAACGGTTATACGTGACCCTTCCAAGAACATTTTGACATTTAAAACTGTCACGTGTCAATTAAAACTATCAGTTTATACTTAGAAACGTTCACGCGACTTTTCAAATACGATTCCATCATTTAAAACATGTGAACTTTAGTACTCAGTTTTGACGTTAAAAAAAAGGTCACGTGACCTTAAAAATATCAGTCTAAACACAAAAACAGTCACGTGACGTTAAGGATGACATTTTAACATTAAAAATAGTCACATGATTCAGTATAAAACTGAAAATTTGATTTGATGATTGTCACGTACCCATTTTTACTGTAAAAAGAGTCACGTAAATTTGAAAATATCAGATTAAACTGAAAAACGGTTATACGTGACTATGCCAATAACATTTTGACATTTAAAACTGTCACGTGTCAATAAAAACTAACAGTTTATACTTAGAAACGTTAACGCGACTTTTCAAATACGATTTCACCATTTAAAACATGTAAACTTTAGGACTCAGTTTTGACGTTAAAATAAGGATCACGTGACTTTAAAAATATCAGTCTAAACACAAAAACAGTCACGTGACGTTAAGGATGATATTTTAACATTAAAAATAGTCACGTGATTCAGTGTACCAGTTTCAAACTGAAAATTTGATTTGATGATTGTCACGTGCTCATTTTTACTCTAAAAAGAGTCACGTAACTTTGAAAATATCAGTTTAAACTGAAAAACAGTTATACGTGACCCTTCCAATAACATTTTGACATTTAAAACTGTCATGTCAATTAAAACTATCAGTTTATACTACGCGATAACGTTAACGCGACTTTTTAAATACAATTTTTCACGAAACGAACTTTAGGACTCGTTTTGACGTTAAAAAAAGAGTCACGTGATCTTCACGATTCCGTTTGGACGTTAAAAAAGAGACACTAGATTGTTCAAAATAAAATTGACGATTGAAAATTGACAACTTAAAAGCAGTCACGTGATTTAAAAAAATATCAGTTTAAATATTTGGATTCCGTTTTGACGTCAAAAAAAAAATAGTCACGTGCCGTTTTTATCTTCAAAGGAGTCACTTGACCATTCAAATAATACTTTGATATGTCAATCAGTCACGTGACTTAAAAAAAAATCAGTTTAAACTTAGCAACGATCAAGTGACCATTCAAATGATATTTTGACATTTTAAACAGTCACGTGACTTTCAGGATTTTTCAGGAACTGACTTCATTTTGACTAAGCGTAGCTCCGTTATTTGAGGAGTTACAAAAAAATGTAAATAAGGATATTTACAGGAAATTTCATCTTCTACAAGATTGTGTTAAGGTATTTTTGCTCTCAGAGGCCTCCTTAAGCAGTTAAGAAAACAAGAATTGACAGGGTACACCAAACTGCATTTTTTAAACTAACTTCATTTTGACTAAGCGTAGCTCCGTTATTTGAGGTGTTACAAAAAATCTAAATAAGGAAAGTTGAAGAAAGGTGTTTTTTCATTTAAGCGCCTCCTAACCGAACCCCATTTTGACTGAAAAATAGGTTTGTATTATCACTTTTAAGGGAATATAGCTAAGATGTGACATGTGTGTGTTTTCTCCTGTACTATTTCAATATTTCTACTTCCTCAATGCGAAATATTATTTATATGGCTTATTGCATTTTCGTATTCGCCCGTTCCCTGATGATTTATAGTAAATTTGTGTTTTTTCATTTTACATCCCCAATCAAAATTCCCCCCTAAATACGGCACTGTTTTGATGTAATAATTTTGCATATTTCTATCATTTTTCATTCAGTCTCTTAACAAATCTTGTCAATTTTTGAAAATTGCTTTCATTCTTGGAAATATGTATGGTATGAGAACTATTAATTTATAACACTATAAACCTAAGCTACTAAAGAGAACAACAACAAAAAATAGTCTGTTGACTGTCTTAATAATTTCTCACACATATTCAAAGTCAATGTTTTGCTAACAAGTCGGAAAACCCATTTTAACGCAGTAATTAATGAACACTTTTTTGCACAATTTCCAAAAACACAAAGTGTAGTTTTGGAAGCTGAAATGAACATTTTTCGTTAATGTATACGAACAGTGAGACAGCAAGTATAGTAAGTGAAAGGCGTCCCCGATGGGAACTGGGAATCTGCGGTTATTCAGCAATTGTATTGTGGTCCAAACTAATCGACCTTTGTTGTTAAAGCTGAACCGTTTTGTTACACTGACCTCTCTCCAAATCAGGGGTCAAAAAGGGCGATACACACAATTACTGCAAGGGTTTGACGTTTACTGAGTTTGGAAAGCTAAACATGTAGCATACCGCGTTCACCATCAGCACCAATGAACGAAAAGAAGCGAAAAAAAAAAACGCCGGCATTGGTCGTCGATCCAAAATATGAACAGTTAAGATCATTAATTTTAAGCAGGCAGTGATTTTTCGCTTTTTCATTCGTACGCATAAACTTTTTCGGGTGAAAAAAAGGAATGCGGTCCCGGTAGAACGAGTCTCGGGGCCACGTTCTGTGAGAGTTTTGCACCTAAGCTCGGCCCCCGGTTTTCATTCAGGGAAAGATCGCACCGAACGAAAGCGACCGATTTTTTGTCTCGAGAATGGCTCGACTGAAAAATGTTTTTAAATTTCATACAGTCAATTTCAAGAGTAATACAATTCGACATTAATTCAGTACATTAAGGCTCATTTGATCGGGTGCAACAAACTGGTTCCCTTTCAGTCAGCCCCGGGGACGGATATCAATGGATCTCGAAAATATCGGGAATGCAATTTCGAATTCACCTGACCCTTTATTAAAAAGTGAACGACGTGGATCGGCGCCGCGCCTGATGTACGTTTCCAACCATTGCTGTTTACGACTTTCGGTCGCTTGTTTAACATTTACATTCGAAATCATACAAGACGTATCCAAAATATTAGCATTTGTCCCGAAACTATACTTCAGATTCAATGCAGAAAGCTCTGATGGTTGTGTAACACTTTCGATAAAAAAAAGTCAAGAATTCTAATCAAAATCGTAGGTGACAGTTCTACTTGCTATGATTTTCAACCACATATAAAATGTTGACACTAACATGAGACACGTTTTGAAAGTGAAAAATTAACTGTTCCTCTTCTCAGCGCCAGTTGGCAGGAAAGTCCTGAATCACCATCTCGCTGTCCTAAGATGAAATAGTCACAAAACACAATAGTTCTTTTGTACTGTTCTCGCGGACTGAGTTTACCCGTGCGTCATCCCCCTGTGATTTAGAAGTAGACATGCATTATTGACTTCATCCTTGTCTATTGTTCACTTTCAGAAAGGGTAAATATCTAAGTGAATGTCTTCCAAAATAGTAGTTTTCCTATTCAGTGTGCAAAGTTATGTTTTCCCACACGCGAAAGCAGTTAGTTAGGATAAGCTTCAAGTGCGGGAAAACTACTTTGCACACGTGTTAGGAACAATATTTTTTCTACGAATGAAATATCTATACATTTTGTTTTTAATTTTTATTGATATTAAAAACAACAACTTATAACTATTTATTGTTATTAACAACATTAATGTTAAATGTACAGTTGGTCGCGTTTTTTAAATTGATCGCAGATTGAGCAACTGAAGGTAAAATACTGGTACTTGGAACTGCTTCACTTTCTTTAGGATTGAAGGTCAGAATTTTGTTACTTAATCCTTTTTTATAACTTGTGGATTCATCAATGTATTCTTCAGCTACCGTAGTCGATTTCCAACCCCCCAAGCGTTTTATGTCAGTGATTCCTTCTCCAGAATCGGCCAGGAACGTTGCCGATGATCGACGATAACTGTGCCCTGTGTAGAGTTCTGGATTTGGCAACTTCAAAAAAATAGCTATTTCAGAAGGCATTTTTCCAAAACTGTTTACTCCAACACTTTGCGAAAAACATTTACCCTTTCTGTAAACTAGGAAAAAACGATTGTTTGACTTTTTTGGACGTAGGCCGGTGTATCTTTCCGTTATGAACTTCTTCTGATATTATAAAGTTTCTTGCTGTATGATTTTTGGAATCCCTAATTTTTAACAATTATGAGGTTTCCTTTGTCTTCAATATCTGTAGTGGTTAAATTGGCTAGCTCTTCCCTTCGACATGCACCAGCAAGTCCGAATATAACTTTAATTAACAGGTAAATTTCATCTGGTGCGGAGTTCATAAAACTGAATATTTCTTCTTTTGTAAAAATTTTCGCCTTTTTAGGTTTAAAACCAACATTCTGCTTTTTCAGAAATGCAGTGAGCTTATAAAATTCACCGATATCGATGTCTCTTTTTTTTTTATTACATTTTTGAGCATTGAATACTTTGACCACATTGTGTTAGGTTTGAATTCTTTGCTTAAAGTAACAAAATACGCTAAAAGTACCTCTTCCTTTAAGGTTTTTATTCCCTTTTGTTCGCACCATTGGGTAAACCACTCATACTGTTTCTCGTATTTTTCTCGCGATTTGAGAGGCAGCAATTGCAAACTAGCCATGTTGGCGACTTTTAGAACATCTTTCGGAAGTTCATCTTCAGTGATATCCATTATTAAAATAGTTTTTTTAACTTAAATAAGTAAGAATAAACACTGTTGTAGACTTTAAATTGCATATAAATGCGTTGTTTGACAATGAGCTTTGGTTTCTAAGGAAACAAGCCTCATTTTCAAAGACAGAGACAAGGTGGTTTATTTACCTAAACTGTACGGAAGAATAATGTGAAAAAAGTCGTATTTTTTATATGAAACCCCTGAATATTATTACATTTTTGAATTCTACGCAAAATTCTAAGCAGATTTTATGTATAATAGTCTATATAAAACCACTGTTGCAAGGTATAATCAGCATTTTAAAAAGTGTGCGGGAAAGTGCCACTTTGCACACACTTTTACGTATGCAAAGTAGCTTATTTGCAAACATTCGTAGAAAAAAGTTCTTTTGTACATGACAAACTGTATGTAACAAACTAATATTAGCTCTGTTCGCAGAACAAATCTCCAACCAATAATCAGAGGAATATGTCCAGCCATTGGCCATTACCCTTAAAATGTCAATGTCACGTGAGCATTCAACCAAGAAAAGCCAACCACTTCTGATTGTCAGTTTGAAATTGCTTCTACGAACAGACCTATTAATACCAAACAACAGATCCGGATGCGTTAATAGAACAGACTTCTTCTTCTTCTTCTGCCAGCCGTCATTCATCCATTCCTGGAAATACGCTTCTCTTAATGCTTTCCTGAATAGAGGGCGAAATATCTGAAGAGGGCATCAAGATCAATGACAATTGCGTAAACAACATACCCTTTGCTGATGATACGGTTGTGCTTGCTGACAGCCTGCCGCATCTTCAGAGCATGATGAACCGTACTGCCGAAAATGCAGCACGGACTACAAATGAACGTTGCCAAGACCAAGATTGTTATATTCTCGAAGACACCAAAACTAGCAACTCTCAGAATTAATAACTCGGTTGTGCATACAACGAAACCAATGATCCTAAGGTCGAAACTTTTGCAAGGATCGAACAAGCCAGACGCTCATTTACATCAATGAGGAGCTTTTTTGCTTGCCTGAGTCTGCGGATAATACGCTGTTCTATCTTCCCAGTCTATATGGATGTAAAAGCTGGACCTTTAATGAAGCACTGGAGCGTCGGATCAACGCATTCGAGATGTACTTTATCGACGTATTCTGCGCATATCCTGGAATAACCAACAAAGAGCTACTCAGATAAAGAACTATTAACAACAATAAAAGAAAGAAAGCTGCAATACATTGGTTACGTCATGAGAGGAGAGTGATATCAAATTCTCCGCCTTGTTATTGAGGGAAGAATCGAGGGCAGAACTTCTGTAGGCAGAATTCGTGGTTCAAAGATCTGAAAAGATGGTTTGGTCGAACGTCTATTGAGATATTCAGGGGTGCAGTTTCGGAGGGAGACGGCGTCATAAGAAGAAGAATGCTTTCCACGTCATCCTGTCTTGTGTAGTTTGTATCCAGTGTCGACCTGCCACTCTTGATATCGTCAAGCCATTGTTTCTGAGAGGTTTCAACCTTTCTTTTGGTTTCTCTCCGTCTCCGTATTGTGACCTTTATGGTCCATCTTTCTCTGTCTTGTCTTCCTATGTAATCCATCCACTGCAATTTCAACTTCTCTATACGTTCTATGTCGTCTGTGACCTGTGTGCGTCTACTGATGTTTTTGTTTCGAATCTTATCTTTAAGCGAAAATCTAAATATGGCTCTCTCCATTGTTCATTTCTCTCAGTGAGTGTCATTGTTTCTAAGCCGTATGTGGCTATTGAAAGTATGCATGATTCATATACTTTCTTTTTTAAGTTAATGGGGAACGTTTTGTTCCTGGATAAGACGGTGCTTTCCAAATGCCGCCCAAGTCAAACCAATCCTTCTATTTATTTCTACTGGCTGGATTTCTTTACCCAACTTTATATTGTAACCCAGTATACTGTCTTGGTTTTTCTTAAGTTCATCTTTAATCACCAACCAACATTTCTCCACGCTTATTGACATTACTCATAATAACGGCTATATCGTCTGCAAAGCGCAGGTTATTTAGGTAGGATCCGTTAATTCTAATTCTTATCCATTTCTCTCATAACCTTTGAAACGCCTTTCAATTGTAAGAGTCCATCATGTTCTCAAAGAGACAGAGGTAAGTAAAATCAAGAAAAAACAAGTTTACAGTCTCAACTAACTATGCCAAATATAAGTTTAGACAAAACATGTAGCCATTAAGAGCATTTTAAAATAAGTTGGGACCTTAAACTTGGAGTTTTCCTCGATTTATACGTTTTCCAATGTTAGGGTAATCAATTTTGGAGATATTGGATCTCCCTGACGGGCTCCTCGATGTATTTTTTTGTTTGTACTTCTTCGTCAATTTTAACATGGAATGAGGCATTATGGTATTTTTAATTCGTGTATTTTAATGTGTGTGTTTGTATGTAATCAAATGCTCTTTGAAAATCTTTAAATGCCTAAAGTAGGGAAAAGTTGTATTTAGTTATTCTTTCAATTAATGGTCTCACAGTTCGTAATCTTTTTCGAAACTCTGACTCTTCTGTTGGTTGATAGGAGTCAAGTTT
Source organism: Ips nitidus (assembly GCA_018691245.2). Taxonomy (NCBI): domain Eukaryota; kingdom Metazoa; phylum Arthropoda; class Insecta; order Coleoptera; family Curculionidae; genus Ips; species Ips nitidus. Next base: position 2,413,470 of record CM042798.1, read on the forward strand.
GTATGGTAAACTATTCGTTATTATTCTAGTAAATAGTTTGTACTTCTGCAACAGTAGGCTGATGCGATGGTAGTTTTCTATGTTGGTGATGTTTCCTTTTTTGAAAAGTATTACAACCTCGGGGTTAATCCAATCGTCTGGTATTTTCTCCTCTTCGAAGCACTTATTTAGCAGAACTTGTAATGCTTGTTCAACTATATTACCCTTCCCAATTTGAGCATTTCTGACGTGATTCAGTCCATTTTTCATTTGTTCGAGGGTTTGACGTATACAGGGTGGTCCAGTTTTAAGTGTCAATAATTCACCATTTGATAGCTAATCAAAAAATAAGTTGACTTGCATTATGTCATTTTTCTGAAAAACGTTTCCTAAGGAAGATACAGTCCTCCAAATTTCAATTTAAAAAATCGTTTTATAGTTTAAAACTGAACATTCAAGACTTGTGAAAGTCCAAATATGTACTGAATAGTCTAAAAACTTTTTTACTACTAGGAATGGTCTTATGATTCGCTTTTTCAGACTGCCATCCTGGTTGAGTGTCTGAAACTGGCATTCAAGAACTAAAAAAAGTCGGGAAATCAAGACAAAGATTGTATTGTGCATGAAACTCATTTTTTACTATTAAAAATAATATAAAAGTTGACTTTTAATGCTAGAACTGACTTTACTAGGACTAAAGAGAGTCCAAAAGTATATTTTCAAGACTTTAATTGGTGTACAACTCAATTTTCTGGACTGGACACCAAGTCTAGAAGTAAATTAAATTTTCGGACCATTTTGTTTCTAAAAATTAGTTCTCAAGACGTATTTTTATAGCATTTGGTACCAACATTTTTTACTTTTATTACTGAAGAAACTTGACTTTTGGAAATAGTCTTAAACTCGATTTTTCAGTCTTAAAAAGCATTAAAAACAGTCTGAATTTCTTAGAGATGCTACAATTTATTGCACATATGAGTGTAGAAGTCAATTTAATAGTGAAGAAGCTTGAAATAACATTTTCAAGACTATGGTCAGAGAACAAACTGGCTTTTAGGCCTGATAAGTCAAAAACTTTGTAAAGATAGTCTTGAAACTCGATTTGAGGCACTGAAAACAGCCTTAAAACACTAAAAACAGTCTAGTTTATTAAGAAATACCCGAATTTTTAGCACTGAGGTGTCTAAAAGTCAATTTAATAGTGACAAAGCTTGGAATGCTATTTTAAGTCTATGAAGAATGTAGAAATTGATTTTTTAAGTTTGCTATGTCAATAACTTGGTGAAGATAGTCTTGAAACTCGATTTTCCAAGCTGAAAGTAGTTTTGAAGCACTAAAAATAGTCCAGAATTCGAAGAAAATGAAAAACAAAGTAAAAAGCACGAAAAGTTCGTTTTCAAGACAATTTTCATGAATCTAATGTCAATGTCCTGCATCTAAGACTATTTTCAAGACTAAAATATTGAAATTTGTCTTCAAATTATGAAAACTTACTTCAAATGCAAATTTTAAGCTTCTGATGTCACTTTTCATTAGTTCAGTCACATTTTGGGGTTCAAGTCAATTTTTAAGGTTTAAATGTATGAATTTGTTGTAACAAATTCTTGAAAAAGTAGTTTTTATGTCTACAAGTCAATTTTCAGTATTAAAGTCTCCCGATTTGCATGAAAAGTCAATTTTCATGACAGTTATGACAAAAAAACGATTTTTTAAACAGAAATTTGAAGGACTGTATTTTCCTTAGGAAGCACTTTTCAGGAAAATGACATAATGAATGTCAACTTATTTTTTAATTGGCTATGGATTGGTGAATTATTGACATTTAAAACTGGACCACCCTGTATAGTATCCTATATACAAACTTAAAACTATTCTCCTTTCTATACATATACAGTGTGTTCTTCATTTGACATTCCCCAAAGAAAAAGGACAGGTGAATGTACGTCGCGAATACAAAGATGAAATCAGGGGGGCCATAGTCCCAAATATATAAAACCTCGAAGTGGAGATAGCTTATCTGTAGAATTTCTGTATCTATTAATTAATTTTAATTGATGACTTCTGTCTCTTCGGCCTTCGAAATTTTATGGCGTGTATACCCGAATAACATGCGTCAGATTTTTATCAACGGTTGAAACGGCTTATATAAATGTAGGGAACCACTCTTTAAACTTTGGAAGAGATAAAAAAGACAATAGCTCAATATTGACTCACGGGTTTGATTTGTATAACTGGTTCCTCTAAGCTCTTCGTTGCTTTTTAGTTGATTGATCATCGGCAGTTTGGCTGATTAGCGTTGGACCAAATTATATTATTACAGCTATTTGCAAGTTATGGAAATCTACCTGTCTGGTTATTACTAATAAATGAAGTTGTAATAAATCAAACCGTAATATTCGATACTCGTTGATGTCTGAAATGGACAGGTTATATCGCAATTCCCCCCGGTTTCTATTGATTCCCTTACAAAGACATAAATATTTTAGGTCGACTCATACAGAATGACGGCATGCCCTAGATAAATATCTTTGTACATATTACGGACGACGGTATGTTGAAATATGTTTCTATAAAATGGAAATGTGCCTTAATAATATTTTCGAGCTGGTTACACGAATTGCATTATGTATGGATTCATATCATCTCGGTAAAGTATTCAGAATATGATTTGAAATCAGGGGTTGAGCGTAAAATTCTTATGTAAAAAACCCGCACAAATGACAAGTTTTAATTAAGTTGAAAGTTGCTTTGGAATCCTTTAATAGATTTGGTTTAGTGGATTTTCTATATTTGTTGTACAAAAGAATTTACAGGGTGTTTTATTAACCATCAAACGGTGTCACTGATAATGATTTTATTACAGGTACAAAGTGATACTGAAAAATTGACAATATGTTGTATATTGGTGTTACAAAGATTGTTGCTGCTAAAAATAGTTTAAAAGTTGACTTTTTCAATTCAAAAGTCTATTTTCAGGACTTTAATTGGTGTACAACTTAATTTTTTGGATTAAAACAAGTCTAGAAGTCAATTAAACACTGGTAACAGCCCAAATTAAATTTTCAGACTAATACAATTCTAAAAATAAGACTAATATCGTAGCATTTAGTGCTAAAACTTTTACTTTTATCACTAAAGAGTCTGAAACTTAACTTTTACTATTATAAATAGTTTTAAACTCGATTGTTCAGACTTAGCATACTAAAAACAGTCTGAATTTCATAGAAATCTTTCAATTTTTTGCACCGATGAGTGTAGAAGGCAATTTAATAGTGAAGAAGCTTGAAATGACATTTTCAAGACTATGGACAACTTTCAAGCCTTATAACTGAAAATCTTTATGAAGATAGTCTTGTAACTCGATTTTTCAGGCTAAAAAGCACTAGATTTTTCAGAAATGCTCGAATTTTTAACACTAGAAGTCAATTTAATTGTGAAAAAGCTTGAAGTCACATTTTTTAAGTTTGCTATGTCAAAAACTTGGTGAAGATAGCTTGGAAACTCGATTTTCCAAGCCGAAAGCCGTTTTAAAGCCCTAAAATTAGTCCAGAGTTCTAAGAAAATGAGAAGCAAAGTCAAAACACTTGAAAAGTTAGTCTTCAAGTCAATTTTTATGAGTCTAATGTCACTATCTTGTATCTTAGTCTATTTTCAAGACTAAAATATTGAAATGTGTTTTCAAAATATGAAAACTTACTTCAAATGCAAATTTTAAGCTTCTCATATCACTTTTCATTGGTTCAGTCACTTTTTGGTGTCTAAGTCAAGTTTCAAGGTTTAAATGTGTGAATTTGTGGTCAAAAATTCTAGAGAAAGTAGTTTTTCATGTTTACAAGTCAATTTTCAATACTAAAGTTTATCAGCTTATCTGAAAACTATGATGACTGACTACCAATACAGTTTTTAAGCCTCTCAAGCCAATTTTCAAGACTGAAGTCTTTCAATTTGTCTGGAAACTATGAAAATTTCAATTTTTTTTTCACTGGTTCAAAGTAAATTTACTGGTTTTTAAGTCAATTTTCAAAACTAAAGGTATTGAATTTGTCTGGAAACTATGAAAACTGGTTACAAAGAAATTTTTTGAGCTTCTTAAGTCAATTTTCACTGTTTTCAAGACAATTTTTAAGTTGGGTTGGGTCTTTAAACGTAATAACTCAAGTATCTGGTAAACAAAGTTTCAAATCAGAATTTTATGAGACTTTTTTTTTTCAAATTTAACAAGAAAAGTAAAACTGTACCTCTGTAACAGTAAACTGTAATTTTTTAACCCACTTAACAACTTTTCGATTGTTTAATAGAATCTTTTTTTATAGTTCTAGTACAAAAATAACCCGTACATGTTACTCTATTCCTTGCAATCAAGTAAATTACCACTTTCCTCCTATTCCTGTTCATGGGTCGTATATTTCCCTGGCGAGCACGATAATATCTAGTAATGTTGAACAAGAAAAGTGCATCTATCGTCCAATCAACAATTATTTCCAAGAGGACTAAAACACCGCGTGTCATATGCCTAATTAGCACTGGAAGTGTCCATATCTCACTTTTGTGATCGGGCTGTATCGGTCGCTTATGATCTCGACTACTAGTTGGAAACTTGCATTTCCACTTTCTGCTGTAGAGATGAAGATTGTAACTGTCCTAGATTGCGATCGCACTTAATTACGAATCAACCAATAAGGAAACCAGATTTTACCGACAAATTGTCGTGGAGAGTTGCAATCTGAATTGCACCCTTTCAGTTCGTCATAACTTGCCCGGTAATAATTAACATCAGACCAGACCGCGTAAATTACTGAACAATTTTCAATGATGAAACAAGTGAAATTCCATTGTATAATTGCGCACAACCTCAGTCCATAATTAACGGCTCTTCGTCAGTTTGACGGTCATATTTTTCTCGGTGATGGTTGCGATGACCAATGAAAATTCTTGGCAAAAACTCTGAAACGACCTTTATTAAGGTTTGCACGGTGGACTGACATTTAGTTTCAGTCAATTATTTTGCAGAGTGATTACTAGTAAGTGCGAATAGTTTGAAACAAAAAAAAAAGTGTATACCACCGTGTAGGTTTATTACAAATAATGTATTTTTTATAAAATCGTGCAAAAAAGTTCTTCTTTTAGCACTAGTGAAACAAAGTTTTTTTTTGCCCTTACGTGTTTGACAAACTTTGACGTTGTACTTTTTGCACTTGTTGCATAAATAACTATTTTTGTTTCCACATCAATTCAAATAAAATTTCAACACTTGAAGGATTTAGGATTCTGAAAATTACTTACACCATAATTTTTTAGGTAATTAGGTCCATTTTTGCTTGCTACAACTTTTAGTTCTTATGGCAAAACCAATTAGGACAGTGAGTTGTTTCAAGCAAATTTGAACAACATTGACATCGGTTGTTTTTTTAGTTAAAGCTTCCCGAAGGAAGTGAAATATTGCAGAGTGATTACTAGTAAGTGCGAATAGTTTGAAACAAAAAAAAAGTGTATACCACCGTGTAGGTTTATTACAAATAATGTATTTTTTATAAAATCGTGCAAAAAAGTTCTTCTTTTAGCACTAGTGAAACAAAGTCTTTTTTTGCACTTACGTGTTTGACAAACTTTGACGTTGCGTGAAAAAAAGTTGTACTTTTTGCACTTGTTGCCTAAATAACTATTTTTGTTTCCACATTCTGAAAATTACTTACATCACAATTTTTTAGGTAATTATGTCCATTTTTGCATTCTACGACTTTTAGTTCTTATGGCAAAACCAATTAGGACAGTGAGTTGTTTCAAGCAAATTTGAACAACAATGACATCGGTTGTTTTTTTAGTTAAAGCTTCCCGAAGGAAGTGAAATATTTAAACCTTCTGAAGATGACGTTTGCAGCGTTGTTCAATCACAAGAACGTAAAAAGATTCCTTAATTTTTTAGTTTACAGGCAATGTGCAGAATTGCCAGAAACGTGAAAATCCTCATCAATTCTTCTCCTCTTCTTATTGCAAAAATAGACGATGATATTATGGTAATTTTTGGTTGCTGCCGCGTCCAGTTCTTGTGACAAAAGATATTCCAATAGTGACTTATTTCCACCAAATTTGAACCAAAATGACCAACAAATTGGGCTGGTTTGCTCTCACTTTGGCATAAACCACTAAAACTAAACATTGAAAATAATGAACAAAAAATTGAAAATATTAATCTTATTTACAAAAAATCAATGACAAAAACTATTGCAAACTAATGGTCGATCCTGTCAAAACTAACATATATTTCAGTCTGACGGACTGGATGTGACGTCACTTCACCATAGTTGGTCACGTGACCACTTGTCTTATGACCAACTGTCAAAATCACTTATAAAACATCACGTCCCATTTAAATACATATATATGAGAAACATTTTCAATAACTAAACCAAACTAGTTTTAAATGATTCTACAGTTAGTTCAATAGTTGACTTACTTTCGTGATAATTGAATTACCTACTAAATTATTTTCAAAGTTATTAAACTTGAGGTTAGATACGATTATTTTCATTGAAATTTGTTCTAATTAAGTTTCTTTAACTCATTATTTCTTGCGTTTTATGTCTATTTGTTTTATTATTTCTACCAGTAGTTTATTTGTTTTTTTTTTAATTAAATATTCTTATTCTTAACTAAACCGTACTAATTTATTACAGTTTACTCTGCTTATCTAAGGGCCGATACTTTCACCTCTGGATACATTTATTCTTAGGATAGTTTCTATAAAAACGACAGAATTGTCCAACAGTAGCGTCTGATTTCACGGTTCTCATAGAAACTATCCTTGGATTAAAGTTATTCTAAGGTGAAAATACCGGCCCTAAGTGTCTTTGTCAACTAATGCGAAAGTAAAGTACATTACTACATATTATTTATATTAATTTAATATAATTAGAATAGATAATAATACAAACAAATTTTTTTAAAGTTTTTTTTTTTACTTTTTTTCAGCCTTCAAAGTATTTGTTTAATTCAAATTTGTAACTTAAATGCGAATTGTCCCTTAGTGTCATATTTTGACATATGTAAACGTCACATCTTGACTACTGTCATTACGTTTTGTAATCTTCATTTTCAGACTGTTTTTTTTTGTAAAATTTATATGCTCAGTGATTATAATACATGCTCTCTGTAATTTCTTTGGGCGTTGACATAGTTAGAGCTTGTTTCAGTGTAAAAAATCACTCACATTGTTAGAGAACTGCTTTGTTCTCTAATTAAAAGCAAAAAGCCTTTATTCTATTACAGAGTTTATTCTAAGGTTGCCTTCTAGCAATCTGCTAGTTTTAAGTAGGAAATAGTAATAAAAATGATTAGCAATTTCCCTGGAAGAGTAGAAAAAAAAGTGTAAAGCGAAGTCAGAAAGTAATTTATTAACGAATGAATTCTGCGGTTACGGACACTTGTGAATTATCCCGGCAACACAACTTATGACTTTGTTGCATATTTTAGTTTTGCACTTTCAGGTTTAATTTCGCACTTTCCTGTCTCATTAAACGAGTACCGTGCTAATAATCCCTGACTGGTTTTTAAATAAAGTCCAGGAATGGAAAAAAATTTGTAATCATATAATATACGAACCGACCGGGATCGCGGTTTCACCATTTTAAGAAATTACGCATTATGCGAATGATTTAGTTTGGTTTTAAAGTCTATTCGGAATGTTTATTCGCCTTTGAATAGGCGTCTTTAGTTCCACAAATTGTATTCGGATTTAATGCGAATTAATCGATTGTGCAATTGACAGGAAGTTTTATACCATTAAACCTAATTAAGTGGTACTTACAAAATGCATCCGCACACTTTGTCCCACTTTATGCGCCAAATATCCCATTTTCGACAATTTGCTTTGGTTTGTTGCAAGGTTGAAGGCCAACAAACATTTTTAGATAACATGACCAAGCAGATTCATTCAGAACATTTTCCCTAAATTTAACTACCAAAATTACTTGTCAGCATGAAGTTTGTTGGAAGTTTTTGAGAGAAGTTGAAACTTAGTAGTAAATAAAGAAGGACCTTAAAAGATATAAGCTTAGTGGAACATAACCTTATTTTTATCCGAATCTTTGGTAAAACCCCCTTTGTAAAAACATTTAATAATTCTTTGTTTTTACGAACGTTTTGAACATGGCTTCTAAAACCTTCGAAAATCTCAAAAGGATCTATTAAAAACTCTAGATGTCTCTAGAATCAGTTTGAAAACGAGCTCGACGTCTCTAAGGGCTTGGAAAACCTTCCAAAAATGTATTAAGAATGCCACAGATTCCTGAAAGCCTTAAAAAAATTCCAAATTTACCAAATGCTTTTAGAAATGTTGTTAAAATGACCTTTAAAAGCTTTGGAAACCTCTCAAGTATTTATTAAAAACACCGTATGTGTCTAGAATCAGTTTGGCTTTTCTCTAAAAGCCTGGAAAATTTCTATACATTCCTCGTGATTCGAAGGGTAGACCGTAGAGTTTTTTCTACACCAAAATGCCTTTTTGTATATAAAACACCTTGAAATGCCTTTAAATGTTTACACATTTATATTTAGTTATAAGGCTCCTGAACGATGAAAGACACTCTTGAAATTATTTTTTTATGGTCACGTGACACTTTTTAGGTTAGATTAATTAAGTATGACATGACGCTTGTCAAAATGTCATATAGATTAATGACTTTTTTAGGTTACGTGACTGTTTTTCAAACTTTAAAAATCCAAAAGCTTAAAATTGTTTTTTTTTAAAGTCACGTGACTGTTTTTAGGTTAGGTTAGGTGACAACGTAAAGAGTTTTCCAAAATTTTGACACTTGATTTGACCTTGTGCCGAAAGCTGAAAATTGATTTTCTAAGGTCAGGTGTTTTTCCAAATTGGGACAAACAAAAAATTTTATTTAAAAAAAAAACAGTTTAAAATTTGATAATTTAATTTTTGAGCTTGCAATAATGTAAAGGCCAGTTGTCATTGTCAAAAACAGTCACGTGACCTTCAAAACGCAGTTTAAACCTTGTAAAATTAAAAAAATAAATGTAGACAGTTGTAAAAGCTGAATTGGTAAAATGCACGTTACGTGACGTTGATAATGCAACTTAAAGCTTGCAACACTGTCAAATCCAATTGGCACCTGTCAAAAACAGTCACGTGACTTTTAAAATGTAATTTAAACGTGGATCACTTGGTAAATTAAAATTAGACAGTTGTAAAAGCTGAAATTGTAAAATATCCGTTACGTGACGTTGATAATGCAATTTTTAGCTTGCAACACTGTAAAAGTCAGTTGATACATGTCAAAAACACTCACGTGACTATGAAAATGTAGTTTAAACTTTGAAAACTTGGTAAATTATTATAATAATTTGTAATGAATATTGTTTCAACTCAATATCAGGTAACAAAGATTTTATCATAATAATTACATGTGCCTATGCGGTTCTGCTCAATTTTCAGTCAATTATATTGATTATTTTGAGTTATATTGGTATCATGTATTGTCTTATTGTCTACTGAAATTTATTATTAAATAATACATTGCAGTTGACAATATTAAATATCGCAAAATTTCCTTGAGAGAGAGGCTTTATTTCGCTCAAAATTTCAATGAAAATACCACAAAACATTTTAAAATATACAGATAATGTCTCAAAATACTCACAAATGCCTCATAAATACCTCAAAATGCCTCGTAATGAATTGTAATACCTTAAAATGCTTCGTAATACTGGCAAAGTGCCTCATAATACCTCGAGCGTGTACACCAAAATACCTCGGCAATCTACCCCTCGCCAAAAACCTTTAGATTTACCAATTACAAATCTAAGAACTTTGTGAAAATAGCAATATTCCCTAAAAGCTTCAAAAGTTTACTAAAAACGCCAGATGTCTATAAAATCAGTTTAACAACGATCTCCATATCGCTAAAAGCTCGGAAAACTTCTCAAAAATATATTATAAATACCAGAGATTTGTAAAAACCTTTATAAATCTTCTCGAATTGCCAGATGCTTCTACGAACGTTTTGAAAATGACAGAGTCCTATAAAAGCTTTAAAACTTTCACAAGAATCTATTAAAAATGTCTCTAAAATCAGTTTGGAAATGATCTCCACGCTTATAAAAGCTTGGACAACCTCTCAAACCTTCTAAAAGCCTTCAAAACCCTTAATGAATCTTTTAGAATTTGCTAGATGCTTCTAAAACTCCTCAAGAACCTATTTAAAAGGCGATATGTTTCTAGAATCAGTTTGGCAGTAATCTTCATGTCTTTAATAGCTTGGAAACAAATTCAAAAATTCTGTGTGATTTCTTTTTGGCTTAACTACAAGAAGATTCTACTTATTCAAACTTTTCCAAAAGTTATTTTCGGGAGTAAATGGATTTTAAAACAAATAAGCTTTTAATGTGATTATTATACATACATACATCGGCTTTCTAGTATTCAGTAAACATCCCATATGCATGGGATAGTGCCACATATAACAACGGTCTGTGTGTATCGTAATAGATATTTTTCATTGTGCCATTGTCGGACACCCGTCGCGATGATCTTGCTTGCACACTTGCTCCGATAGAATCTTATAAAAGATAATCCCGGATAAGAGATAAAATACCGTAAAGTATTGCGGCTAAAACCAATGCGAAATCCCATACATTACTAGGTTTATAAAGTAAACTGTTTCCTCTTTGAATTAATTACCAACTGACATTTAAAAGATGACGACTGTTTCTAGTTTTTTCTAAGTTATTATTTACTCAGTTCCTTTCTCCTTTATAAATTTAATTACGAATAGGACAGAATGAGTTAGGAAATCGGCTTGGGAACAACGACAACCATTAAACGAGAAGGTGTCAAAGTTCACACTTGACGCATCGAAAATACCGTTAATTTTAGTGGAAACAAATAGCAAGACCCAATTCGCTTTACTGCAACAAGCGACTAAATGAATGCGAAATTTTATATACAAGTGTTTTTAACTTGCATCAGAATTGTTACTCGAAATAACAGAAAACTGAAGATTTTTCATAGAGCTGAGTGCGTTCAACCTGGATCGATACTAAATTACATCGGGAATCAACGATGGAGTCTAATGTTTATATTATGCGCATCTATTTCTCATTCTAGACGCCAGAAGAAAAAAAAAACTGTCTATTGTTGGTCAACAGGACGATTCAGTTGCTTAGTTCATTATTTCTATCTCTTTTTTACACAGTATACATATAAGTAAAATGAGTGTTGAGACATTTAAAATTAGCATTTCCTGGTGGTGTAACCTCAAAACTTACTTACTGCCTCCATTTTACCTTCACCATCATCTGATTTCCAGTTGTCAGTTTTATTCATTTTAACTGCAATCTTTTTCTCTTCGTTAAACTTTTGCTGTTAAACTGTAGTAAACTCGCTGTTTAGTGCTTTTTTCACCGAAAAGACCTTTTGGTCCTCTTCCACTACAACAAAACAAGTTGGTGGTGGTTGCAAGTGGTCTCTTACTAATGTTAATAACGTCAACTCTGTCAAAAATACTAACAGTAGTCAGTCAATTTAAAATATGTCAATAATTTATCACATTTTTAACAGAGGGTTTTGTTTATTTTTAATAAAACACCATGTATTTTACTCGTATTTGTTCAATCAGAAAATTTCATTTTTCTGATTTGAAAAATATGTATTTCTAGTCATTTTTATGGCAAAAATGTTGAAAGTCATTCAAAATTTACGAAAATTGACTTAACCAACTGTTTTCAGTTGTTCTAGTCTATTTTAAAAAGTACAACGTTGAAAAATTGTCATATATTATGAAAATTTACTTACCTGGATTTTGCAATCATTTTAGTCAATTTTCAAGTCAAAACGTCTAAAATTAAAACGTCAAACGTCTAGGTTAGGTTAGGTGACAACGTAAAAGGTTTTCCAGTTTAAAAGTTGGTAATTTAGTACTGAAATTATAAAATAAAGCTTGCAGCTTTGCCATTGTCAAAAAACAGTCACGTGACCTTCAAAACGCAGTTTAAACTTTGGAAAATTAAAAAATTAAATTTAGACAGTTGTAAAAGCTGAAATTGTAAAATGCACGTTACGTGACGTTGATAATGCAACTTTTAAAGCTTGCAACACTGTCAAACCCAATTAGAATCTGTCAAAAACAGTCACGTGACTTTTAAAATGTAATTTAAAATGGATCACTTGGTAAATTAAAATTAGACAGTTGTAAAAGCTGAAATTGTAAAATATACGTTACGTGACGTTAATAATGCAATTTTTAGCTTGCAGCACTGTAAAAGCCAGTTGACACCTGTCAAAAACAGTCACGTGACCTTCAAAACGCAGTTTAAACTTTGGAAAATTAAAAAATTAAATTTAGACAGTTGTAAAAGCTGAAATTGTAAAATGCACGTTACGTGACGTTGATAATGCAACTTTTAAAGCTTGCAACACTGTAAAACCCCTGTCAAAAACAGTCACGTGACTTTTAAAATGTAATTTAAAATAGATCACTTGGTAAATTAAAATTAGACAGTTGTAAAAGCTGAATATGTAAAATATACGTTACGTGACGTTATTAATGCAATTTTTAGCTTGCAGCACTGTAAAAGCCAGTTGACACCTGTCAAAAACAGTCACGTGACCTTCAAAACGCAGTTTAAACTTTGGAAAATTAAAAAATTAAATCTAGACAGTTGTAAAAGCTGAAATTGTAAAATGCACGTTACGTGACGTTGATAATGCAACTTTTAAAGCTTGCAACACTGTCAAACCCAATTAGAATCTGTCAAAAACCTGTCAAAGACAGTCAAGTGACCGTAAAAATTTAGTTTAAATGTTGAAAAATTGGTAAATTACTATAATGATTTATAACGACTATTGTTTCAACTCAATATCAGGTAACAAAGATTTTATCATAATAATTACATGTGCCTATGCTGTTCTGTTCAATTTTCAGTCAATTTTCAATGTGAAAACGTTCAAAATCAGTCAAGTTTTATGACAATTGACCCAACGGGGTATTTGCAGTTATTTTAAGTAATTTTTAAGGTTAAAAAATTGCCAAACATTATGAAAATTGACTTGGCTTACTGTTTTCAGTCGTGCGAATCAATTTTTAAAGTCAAAACGCTAAAAAGGGTCAAATATAATAAAAACTGATTTGGCCGGCCATTTTCCGTCATTCCAGTCAATTTTCAATGCCAAAACGTTGAAAAACAGTAAAATTTTATGTAAATTGACTTACTGGACTATTTGTGGTCAGTATAGTCAATTTTCATAGTCAAAATATGTAAAAAAATCATTTTAACGATTTAACGCACTCTTTTCGGTAATTTTAGTCAATTTTGAGGGTCAAAATATTGAAGACTGGTAAAATTTCATGAAAACTGACTTACTGAACCATTTGCAGTCATTCTAATCAGTTTTCAACGCCAAAACGATGAAAAACATTAAAATTTTACGATATTGTCTTACTGGACTACGTGCGATTACTCTAGTTAATTTTCAAAGCCAAAACGTTGAAACAACAGTCAAATATCATGAGCACTGACTAACGCACTATTTTCAATCATTCAAGCTCGAAATATTGGAAAATGGTAAAATGTTATGAAAACTGGCTTATTGAATTATTTGCAGTAATTCTAGTCAATTTAATAAGTCAAAAAAAGTCAAAGTCAGTCAAATATCAAAATCTTTTAGCCAATTTTTAATTGGTAACGATCCTGGAAAAAAATCTGTCATTTTGTCTGCCAACAGTGTTATTTTGACGCTAAAACTGTCAGAAGTTGTCGGATACAGTAAAAAAATGGTTGACAACGTCAAATTTATAGAAATTTCCTAACCAAACCAATAATATTACTGTATTCGTTTGACAAAATTTAGCTTGTCTTATTGCTTCATCAAACGGAACCATAAATATCAGATCAGTGCCTAAAGGTGGTAATTATTGTTTAAAAATCATTAGATTGACCAACTTTACCACAAAGCTGTGATGATGTTTTGAAGCCCTTAAATTAAAAGTAAATCAGTATTTTATATTGTTTGATGAGTGAAAGTTGCAGTGAAAACAAATTTATCGTGGTAACACAGAAACATTTTACCAGTGCATTAGATGCTTTTCAAATTTAATAATTTTGAAAACAATTACAGTCAGTGAAATCATTTTGTTCAGGTATTGTTTTTGTAGAAAGTGATCCACCTAAACGTCACGTCTTTTAATCAAAAATCCCTGAAAGCAATATCCGTTCATTTTTTCCGTAAAACAATGAAGTCCGTCCCATCAACAATGGTCTCACGCGCTACTTTCCTAAATGTGGTTTTTATTCCAAACACAACGGCAAAATGTCAACAAAAATAAGGAATTCATAAACAATACCGAGATCTGAGATAAATGACCGTCCTAATTATTGTTCTCAAAGCTCTTTAAAACATCGACAGTAAAATTGTTTACAATTTTATTACCCACTTGGAGGGAATTTTAATGCGGCCAGGTAACTTTTGCTAAGTGACTGAAGAAGTTGTCTCTTAATTATTGATATCTTTACGATGCTCCTGTTGCCGATTGTTCTGAAAAGGTTCAACCAAGTGTCTGATATATATGGCTCACTATATTGTTAATCCAATTTTATTGATTTCGCTGCTACTCGTTATACAGATATCATAATGGAAACGGAAAATAAATACGTCTATGCCACTCGGGGCCACGTTAATATTTTCCAATAACAAATCACTACTCGAACCATTTAATTTGCCAACTCGGATAATATTTATATTTATTCGTTTTCGGTTTTATGCAAATGAGCACATTGTAAGGATCCCTATACGTTTTATACTGCGTGCGAGCCAGTTTTGAATTTACGATATCCGAGCGGATTCATAAATATTTAGCCGTTTAATTGGCTTAATTGCGTGGTTTTTTTTTGGCTCGATAAAAACTGTTTTTTAAGTTTTTTTTAAATGAGTCAACTTAACAAATTGTTTTTGCACCGTTTTTATTGGCGTTGATCGAATTAGAAGGTCAAGGGTAGATATAATAATTATTATTGTCTCGCCGGTCATAGACACTTTGCTTTTAATTCAATGTCACGGTTAAAACGCTTTTAGTTGAATTGATATGTTTTAATCAAATGGGTAATTAAACTGTGGTGGTACATTAAAAAACTGTTTTTTTAAGTTTTTAGTATTTAAATTACTTTCTATTATTAGTAACTTTCTTTCAACTTTGGAATCGAAACCGAAAACTCAGGAAAAGCAATGATAACATTATAAATCATGACAATTTCAATGCTATTAATAGGAATTCAACGATGAAAAGGGAAAACTATTAAAAATTAATGATCCAGACAAAGTCGAAGAAAACTTCAAATGTCATTAGTTTCGAAACGTCACAAAAGGTAAGCTTTTTTCAAAATATCTCAAAAACTGAAAAAAAATTAGTCTCAAAAATGTTTTCCAAATGCCATTTATTAAGTAATTTTTTTCCTATTTCCGCAATTTTACTTTACTGGAAGTTGAAGAAAAATAACTTACACATTCTTATCTTAATTTTTCATCAACTGTGTTAAAAATCATTTGTGATTTTTTTTGGGTATTTTTTTAAGTTTTTACTTAGATAATGGAGAAAAATTGTTTTCAACAGCTTGTGTTAATTGGTTAACCACGTGTTTTTGCAATTTTCATTGAAAGTAATAATCACTGACAAACCAAGGATTTAAAAATGCTATGAAGCATGAACGTGCACTGTTTCATCATTTGGTAACTTTGACACTCAAATACCGTTCCAAGAAGGAATTTATTAAAATGACCCTAACCTAACTTTTCTTTAATTGTCATATTTTTGGTTGTTACATTTATTAAATATTATGTTTTTAATTACTACATTCAAATTGTCAAAACTTATTTTGTAAGTCTTATTGCTGACCTCAGGTTGACAAAAATTGATATTCAAGCTCTTCTTCTTTAAGCAATGATGTCTTAGATTCTTCAGAATATCAAATTTTGATGTTATTGACTGCTATTTTGACACTTTCTTACTGCCTTTATCAAAATTAATGTTTAAAGCTTTCTAAGATTCTTCAAAATGTCAAATTATGATCTTGAACGTTTTTAACTGCTTTGAAACTTACTTACTGTGTCCAGAATGTCAAAAAATTAATCTTGAAGCCCATTTACAGCCTTGCCATGTTTGTACTGAATTTTACTTGATAAAATTCAATCTTTAAGAAATGTCAAAATTTATTTTGTAAGTCTTATTGCTGACCTTAGGTTGACAAAAATTGATATTCAAGCTCTTCTTCTTTAAGCAATGATGTATTAGATTCTTCAGAATATCAAATTTTGAAGTTATTGAGTGCTATTTTGACACTTTCTTACTGCCTTTAGACTGTCAAAATTAATGTTTAAGCCTTTCTAAGATTCTTCAGAATGTCAAATTATGATCTTGAACGTTTTTTAACTGCTTTGAAACTTACTTACTGTGTCCAGAATGTCAAAAAATTAATCCTGAAGCCCATTTACAGCCTTGCTGTGTTTGCACTGTATTTTAATTGACAAAATTCAATCTTTAAGAAATGTCAAAATTTATTTTGTAAGTCTTATTGCTGACCTCAGGTTGACAAAAATTGATATTCAAACTCTTCTTCTTTAAGCAATGATGTCTTAGATTCTTCAGAATATCAAATTTTGATGTTATTGACTGCTATTTTGACACTTTCTTACTGCCTTTATCAAAATTAATGTTTAAAGCTTTCTAAGATTCTTCAAAATGTCAAATTATGATCTTGAACGTTTTTAACTGCTTTGAAACTTACTTACTGTGTCCAGAATGTCAAAAAATTAATCCTGAAGCCCATTTACAGCCTTGCTGTGTTTGCACTGTATTTTAATTGACAAAATTCAATCTTTAAGAAATGTCAAAATTTATTTTGTAAGTCTTATTGCTGACCTTAGGTTGACAAAAATTGATATTCAAGCTCTTCTTCTTTAAGCAATGATGTATTAGATTCTTCAGAATATCAAATTTTGAAGTTATTGAGTGCTATTTTGACACTTTCTTACTGCCTTTAGACTGTCAAAATTAATGTTTAAGCCTTTCTAAGATTCTTCAGAATGTCAAATTATGATCTTGAACGTTTTTAACTGCTTTGAAACTTACTTACTGTGTCCAGAATGTCAAAAAATTAATCCTGAAGCCCATTTACAGCCTTGCTGTGTTTGCACTGTATTTTAATTGACAAAATTCAATCTTTAAGAAATGTCAAAATTTATTTTGTAAGTCTTATTGCTGACCTTAGGTTGACAAAAATTGATATTCAAGCTCTTCTTCTTTAAGCAATGATGTATTAGATTCTTCAGAATATCAAATTTTGAAGTTATTGAGTGCTATTTTGACACTTTCTTACTGCCTTTAGACTGTCAAAATTAATGTTTAAGCCTTTCTAAGATTCTTCAGAATGTCAAATTATGATCTTGAACGTTTTTAACTGCTTTGAAACTTACTTACTGTGTCAATAGCATTTACAGCCTTGCCATGTTTTTACTGTATTTTAATTGCCAAATTTCAAACTTTAAGTTTTCTTACTGGCTTCAGGTTGTCAAAAATTGATGTTAAAGCTTCCTGGCTGCTTTGACATACTTTTTAGCTTTTCGTATTGTCAAAATTAATGTTTTCAGCTGTTTTACATCTCTTTTAGTTGAATTGATATGTTTTAATCAAATGGGTAATTAAACTGTGGTGGCACATTAAAAAAACAGCTTTTTTTATTTTTAGTTTTTAAAATACTTTCTATTATTAGTAACTTCCTTTCAACTTGCAATGCTGCAATGCATCATAAATTATGGCAATTTCAATGCTATTAATAGGAATTCAACGATGAAAAGTATTAAAATTAAGGATCCAGACAAAGTCGAAGAAAACTTCATAAGTGTCAATAAACATGACATGACAAGTGTCATTAGTTTCGAATCTAGGTCCAATTTAACGTCACACAAAGTAAATTTTTTTCAAAATATCTCAAAAACAATAAAACAAAATTTATTGTTTTCCAAATGCCATTTTATCAAGTAATTTTTTTCCTATTTCCGCAACTTTTCTCCCAGTTCTGTATCTCTAACCGTTTTCAAGATCTCCATAATTCCACTCAATTTAATTTATTTGACAGTTGACGATTAAAGTGAAAAGATAGCTGAGATCGTAAGCTTTCCAAAAATATCATTTAAGTCAATCGGTTGCACCGTTTGGCCGCTAGAGGGCGTCAAGCTTCGCAAACCTTCAAAGTGATTTAACCACTTTTGCTTTAACCTAAAATAATTCAGTTATTTGAACAGTTACGACAAAAGGTCACTGAAGGTAAAATATAGTCCAGACCAAAGGCTGTTGAACGGTGTGTTCAAAAAAGGTCATTGGTGTGATTGTTTGACCGCTAGAGGGCGTCAAAGTCAAGCTTTTTGACAATTTTGATTATTTTTGCTTTTTACACAATTATTGAGATATGTCCCGGAAACTAAAAATTGTTTTTCACTTTTTTGGGACATCCTGTATTCAGCCGCTAATCTGAGACACCTTGTATCACCCTGACATCCATTTTGCCCCAACTGTCGCGGTTTTGGGAATACCTGGAAATGTTATTTTTTATTTGTTATTTTGTTATTATTTATGTTAATTTTGACAGTTTTCAGTGCGTAGCACCCTGAAAAAACGACACTTTACGTCATTTTTCGTATCATTAACCTGAAGGGGTTTAAGTTTAGGCAGTAAAAGTTTATTTTAAAAATTCCAAATTTTTCTCTAAATAAATTCCTTTAAATTTTTTGACAATTTTTGTTTTTAATTTTTCAAGGAAAAGGGTGCCTGGTACAAAAAAAATCATTGAAATTAAAAGTTGCATTCCCTCTAGGCACGTTTGTGGTAACATTTCAGACCTCTAACTTGAAGCGTTCCTGAGATATTTAGCAAAAACTACAAAAAAGCAAGGTTAACTTTGACGCCCTCTAGCGGCCGAACCGGGAAACTTAGCCGTGTTCGCTCAACGTCACGTGAAAGCCCCATTAATTAGCTTTCATTTGTTGTATTGCTCGTATATGCAGGATGATTCAAATAAGCGAGTTATTTACGATTTTCTAAGTGCACGAAAATATTGCTCAAATTAGGAATTTCTGCTCGATTTGAGGGGCGGCCAATCAAGACTGCTAGAGCAATTAGGCCTAGAATTAGAGTCCAAAAATAAAATAAAAAATGGATTATCCCATTTAAGAAATTATAAGTTTGTTTTTTGCTCAAATTTGGGACAAGCATTTTTCTGAAAGAAAATTCCCTGAATTTAATTGAATTATACGTTATGGACACACTGTATAATAAAAACAAAACCAGCATTAATACTGTTTTTAAGGTATTTCTACATTAAGTCCGTTCCTGCTTGAGAAACACCATCTCCTACTAAACTGATAGAGAAAAAATCTCACACAACACTGAAATCCACCCACAAACGAGCAAAACTGGAGAAAAATCAGTAATATATTCCATGATCGTCCTAAAATTGTGATTGAAACTGAAACGTGAACTGCCCAGATTTCCCATTGCATACGAAATGAAGAGCTTTGCCTCGTTCTTCGATGTCTATCACTCAAAACGTCTTCTTCTGTCTCCGTTTCTTTTTTTTTGCGCATTTCTGTGAAAATATAACATGTTTGCTCATTCTCGAGTCTATTTAGCAGATGTTAGGCGGCATTGGGGTTTTCAACGACCATGTTTAATATTCACTTCAAGTGCATGAAGTATGGTGGATTTGAGACTGTATATGTAGACGGTAGAAGTGTTTTTAAGTAGGAAGTAGTGAAGATGGTTTAAGGACAAGTTAACAAAACTAAGTTTTGCTTTGCTGTTTCAGCTTAACATGAAATGAACAACTTATCTGTAAAAAGGAAACAATAATAAACTACTAAAAGATATCGAGTTTAATAAAGTAATCCTTACATTTCACACGGTCTCTGTATTTGGTACAAACCACCTTACGGATAATTTAAGGCATGTTATGCTACTGCTTTAGCAGGCGAGTCTTTTTGTTTTACACACTTCTCAATATAGCCGAAGCCACAAAGATAGAACTTATTTAATACAAATTGCAGAGCCACTTTGGAGAGCAGTTTCGAATACATTTGGCTTCCTTTTAGGGCCGCATACGAGTATAATAACTTGACGAAGGCATCTTCATTGTCATTTTGAACGTAATGATATGGCCAGTATGGTAACTTGAAAGGAATTACCAACCTACGGTATGCCCCTTATGTGTCGGAAGTTATGCGTTAAGTGAAATATCGGTTTTACACGTTTTACCTGAAATTCGCGCGGATCTTGGAAGTGTTAAGGCCACACCTTGCGGGTAATTATCCGCATAGGCTACTTTTTGCATAATTGCTAAATAACACTTAAAGTAGCGACTGCCCATCTCCAGTCAAAGTTTTAAAAGGTAAATACTGGATTCTGCGAGTAGCGAAAAAACGTTACACACCTGTAGATTTTTTTTCTCACGCGTACCACTGACAGGTACTTTTGCCACCGGGTACTTGGTACTGGGTACGCTTGAGCTGAAAATAGTCTCACAAAAATGTTTCAAAAACTAGACTTTCAACAATACAATCCCAGGTTTATTGCTATTTGAGTTCTAGCAGATTTGTGAAAAATATCTCAAAAATTGTGACGTTTAGAAATAATCAAATTAATTTGAAAACTTTCCTCTATCTCGAAAAGTACAACGACTAAGTAATGTACCAAATGCTGATTTGTTTTGCTAAATTTGTTTACCACATTATTCTTTTTTTTTTGGAAAAAATATTTGTTACATTTTCTTGCTTTATTTGCTTCGTTTTCATTTTCAATATTTGACTTTAATGTCATTATTTTTTGGTTGGTAAACATTAATTTACAAACCGCTGCAATTTGCTAGTTTTTTTTTTGTTGCAAGCTTTGCTTGCTATATTTTTTTTTTATTTTGTATAGTTTCTTGTTATTTTTTTGAAATTTGATGGTTTGACAAAAAATTACTTTTTTCAAAAAAAAATAAAGAGTATCGTAAAGATTAAGCATCCACAAATTTTACGTTATTTTTTTTAACTTCTATAGTATAGAAAAAAAAAATTGCGGTAAATCCACAATTTTCTTCAGAAAATTGCGATAAAAATCCTTAAAATGTACGATAATTTGATGGAAGAACCACACTTTCCAAGACAGGAAATCAGCTGTTCGGCGCTGTGTCGGTTCGATGTTGCCACATGGTCTACATAATACCTATAACCTCGAAAACTGCGGCTATTAAAAACCAAAATAATTCTTGGCAACCCTTCTAAAGTGCCAATATTTGTTAACCAAGTGCGAAAGTGATTTATCCACCCTTCTTGTAAACAAAGAAAAAAGACAGCAACTATGCTTTAACCCACCGCCTTCTCTACAAGAAAGCCAAGAAGGTGCATTCCAAAAATTCCAATATGGCCGAAATATGGGATTGACAGTTTGCATTTGTTTGTATTGTGGAAATTGAGTTTTTTGAGAATTAGACGAATGTTTACGGTTTAAAATCAAAAACTTGAGGTTATTTGCCAAAGTAATTGTTGTTTATATGTTTATTGTTCTAGTGAAAGTGTAGTTTGTGTTCATTTTATTGTGTTATCACTATTGTTATTGTTCCTTCATTGTTCTATAATTTGTTGTTGGTTTTTTCAACTTAAATTCTATTGCCTCTACAATATGCCGTCACACTTGTTGTTTGCCAAATTGTAAAAACAATTTGGAGAAAGGCCCAAAAGTGTCCTTTCCTTTCCAAAAGACCCTGCTCGAACCCAACAGTGGTTGAAAGCTTTGAACTGGAATGATTTTACTCCAACACAATACTCAGTGGTAAGTACAATATGCTTTCTCATTCAGTAAACTTATTGCCTCTTACATACATAAGTGAGTTAAATTTTGAGGCCGCCTGCATTTTGAGAGCAACAAAGGTTTACTCTGAAGAAACAGGACAGCTTTTAGAAGTTCTATTGGCACATTTACATTTTAAAAGAAAGGTCTTGGTAATAATATAAAACCCATTTACCAGTTTTGCTTACCTAGATTCAAGGATTTCCAAATTTTCTTTGATTGAGCAGTTTTTACATTAGTTTGTTGTACTTTCCAAGACAAAGGGTTCTAACCAAACTTGCTTTGGCTGGACTTTATTGGATATAAAAAGCCATATCTATACATATCTGGATCAGGAATGAAGAGTTCTTTGATTTTTCACTCACAACTTCTAATCAACTACACGAAAAAATAAAAAAAAACATATTTTCTACTGCATCTCCATAGGTTTGTGTACAAAAAAAAATTCGATAACGCCGCCATTAAAATGACATTCTAGGCTTTCTTGTTAAGAAGGCGGTGTTTAACCTCATAATTGAAGGAACATTGAATGACATCTGAAGTTGACGTACATACTGTCAAGTATCAGTTATCCTCTGTGAATTATGCGACGTTGCCAGACGCTTTTTTTTTTTCGTTATTAATATTTAATACTTCAACTGATTTTTAATGTTTTTATTCATAAAAATATGTTTGGTAGCCTAAATATCCAATTAGTATAGGTGGCAAAGCATTTGACAACATCGCAGTAAGGTAAATTGTGGTTCCTCCACCAAATCATTGTAAGAGTTTTTTGAAGAAAATAGTGATTTTACCGCAAATTTTCTTTTTTCTCTAGACTATATGTTTACAAGACCCAAAAAAAATAGGATTTGTGGTAATTTTACTTGAAGACTGTGCCCAAACTACAAAATGTCCCAAAAATTACATTAGAAAAAAAACACATTCTCAAAATGGTTGATGAAGTTATTTTTGTGATATCACCTACCAGAAAGAAGCTAAAATGTAGCTCTTAAACCCTTCTGTACAATCACGGTGACACAAAAACGAAATTGTATGTAACAAATGTTTAACAGGGTTGTTTTTTGGTTTTCATTGACCAGAGCAAAAATATAGCTCTTAAAGCCCTCTGTACCAAAATCAGCAGGCAAATGCCTACAGTGTGACTCAAAAAGTAAATTCTATCTGATATTTTGTCTTAGCATCAAAAACTAAGAACCAAGCGGCATCTTGGTAATTTTTAAGGTTTCAACAGTGAGGCAAAACTCGAAATGTCGTATTTTGCAAACATTCTATGAAAAATCTATGTTAATTATCCAACTAAATATCTCAAACCGTTTTCATTATCAAACTGAAGCTAAACAAAACTACCATGAATATTCTACGTGGTCTGTGCGTTCACTATTTTAAGTGGGCCACCCTGTATATTAAAAGTCAATCGATTTAGCTTTTCCAGAACTACTTTACGATGGGTTGTACAAAAAGTGTACAATTTTAGAGATATACAGGGTAGAAGTTTGAAAAGGAAACGTTCAGGGTGAATAGTGTTGCCAACCCTTAAATAATATATTTTACCAAAAAGACTTTTAAATAAGTTTTTACTATAATTTCCCAAGTTTTTTAATTCTACTTTCTTATACTTTGCAAATCTCTTAGGTGTCCACTTAAAACGCTATTATTACGTCTACTCAACATGGATTTGCTGATCTCGAAACGAACAGAATTCTATTAAATTTACTTAAAATAATGAAGAACTATACTGCTTTTGAGCATATTTTATTAAACTTTTATAGCTTTATGGACGGTTTGCACCATTTTGATATATGGAAACAAAACAGCTTCACATTACATCTGTAAAAAATCCTGGAGCTCTAAAAAACACATACATTTTAACATTAAACTAGTTTTAAGGAGGTTTTGTCATTTTATAGCTTCATGAAGGAGATTTTGTTAGTTTTCACGTTTATAACAGATTGAAATATGTGTCTAAATCCTACTCATGGAACTATAAACAAGCATTTAATATGATTTACAACTGTAGTAACTAAAACAGTGCTTTCAAGCAAGTTTTTTTGATTTGACGGTTTCTACCACTGTGACAGATTTAAATATGTCCAAAATGGAAGTGTAACCTATAAAAATTGAATTCATGAAGCTTTCAAGTATTCTGATCTCTATGGATCAGATTTTGACAGTTAAACAATCTTAACATGTTCACAACAGATGTTTGAAACATACGTTTGTACCTAGAAACTAGCATTAAATATGATTGTAGGTAGGTACTGTATTTAAACAATGTTTTATAGTTTGATAGCTTTATGGAGTTGTATTTTACAGTTTCCTTCATTGTGACAGATCGAAATATATTTAGAATAGACAGTTACACGTTAAATTGTCAAAAAACAACTCATTAAACTATAAAATGCATAATAATATGATTTACATGTTGCTTTTAAACAATTTTTGTAGTTTTATAGCTTCATGGAGTGGTATTTGACATTATGACAAAATCCCAAATATGGTTCGAACTCTTCAGAGGTGGGATTTGGACAATCTGGCAACGCTTTAAAATTTTTTTGTCATTTTAGATAATCTAGGTTCTATCTGCTTAATGCAATCCAACCAATAAAATACATTTTATAGGAAATAACGAGTGTAAAGCCTGTAAGCAGACGAAACCAATTATTTTTAATTTCTCTTAAGCAAATCGTACTTTCAAAACTGTTTTAAAGCTTCTTGTTGGCTATTTGTGTCAAAAATAATTTAAATAATTGGATAAAAGTAACGTGTTCAAATAACTTGAAACCACTATACCGATATTTAGATCGCGATTTCTTCGTTCTAATTCGAATTTATCGGCGTAATTGCAAACGTTGAAATAGGAGAAATTTGATGATTTTCTGACGGTTCCATGTGTGCAATGGCTGGTAAAGTACCATGACGTTTACTCGATTAGATAGCCTCTAAAAGGTACTAATTACCTGGTGGATAGAATCCAAATATGGCCTGACAGAAGGTGAAATTCGTGGCTATCGAAAGCTTTTAGTATTCTACGATTTTTCAGCCTGATTCACCGTTAATTGTTAATTAAGACTTCTTCTAAGCCACACACAAGTAAATTTCGTGTTTGCATCGATCGGCTGTCCCTCTATTATTTTTTCAATAAAGCAGTAATTACGGTGAACACACCGGTATTTTGAGTTTATTAATAAATAATATACCGAGACCGTATCGATTTAAAGTATAATAGTAGGATAGCCGAACCTTCGAAGCCCCCCCAATCAGATATCGATGTATCGTGATAATATTGACCTTTGTCAAAAACTGAAATGTATCGCGACCGCTCTTTTAATCTTCAATTAAAAGATAAGACTTTCCAATTAGATCGGAGTTAAATTATTGCGGGCGATCAATAAATACACACAAAAAAAAATAAATTAAAACAAGCTACGATACATCCTCTTTTATTATTATACAAGAAACCGTCGTGGACGACCTGCTGTTATTATTTGTTCACCACCACCTCTAGGTCTAGTTTTTTCCTGGTGCGTTTAACCACAAGTTTATTCTCATGTAAATGAAACTAGGTTAACGCTAATGACATTAACAATGTTGTTATACAGTAATTAATTCGTTTAACCATTTAGAGAGAACAAATTTATTATAAGTAAATCTAGTATACTTTTTTTTACTAATAAATTCAATAAGGTTGGGTTTCGTGGATAAACTGACCATGTTTTACATTTTCTTATGTAAATTGTTGGTAATCCAAAAAAAAAAAACTATTTTGGAACAACCCTGGAATTTTTTTCCAGACTGCTGTTTTTTTTGCCATAGTTCTAGTAATATTTTTTTTACCTATTTCCCCTAATTTAATGTCCTTTGAGATAAATATGCCCTTTGCTATGCATTGGAACCCTCCTGGAGCAAAATAAAAAATTGCCAAAATTGCACTTTTTACAAAATAGCTATTTATGTAACCAGTTACGAAAAGATCGATTTTGTGTAACGAATGAACGCAGCGAGGTCCTACAATTTGAATGAGTTACACAATAAGACATTTTCGAAACGTGTTGCATACATAATTTTTTCTAATTTTGACCAAAAAGCGGTAAAAACCATCTTTTAAAGTGATTTAACACAAATATTCACTTTCATAGCACCTTGTATAAACAGTGACAAACAGTTAAACAGTGTTGTAACTAGTGTGTAACTAGTTACATAAAGTAAAACGTTTTGTCACTCTAATCAGTTTTGAAAAGTGTCACTTTATATGCCAAAATTAGAAAAATGTCATTTTTTCAACTTTTGAATGATTGTAACCTTTTTATTTAAACTCTTGTAGATTTCACTAAAACGCCATTCGAAAGAGGATAAAAAATACTACAAAATGAGCCAAATCCAGCCTATCTAGCTCTTCATGTTACCGAGATATTGAATTTTAAAAACTAGTAAAAAAGGACCCCTATTCATTTCAATTTTTTTGAAAAATAAAAATTTTAAAGTGTTTTTTTTGTACTTATTTTACCTGAATTAAGATCCTTTGGTATAAATATGCCCTTTGCTATGCATTGGAACCCTCCTAGAGCAAAATAAAAAATTGCCAAAATTGCACTTTTTACAAAAATGTCATTTTTTCAATTTATGAATGATTGTAACTTTTTTATTTAAACTCTTGTAGTAGAAAATACTACAAAATGAGCCAAAACCGGCCTCTCTAGCTCTTCATGTTACCGAGATATTGAATTTCAAAAAGTAGAACAAAAAAAAACTTTAATACCCCCCCCAATCTTTCAATATTTTTGAAAAATTGATAATTTTAAAGTGCTTTTTTAAAATGAACAACCTTACTAGAAATTGTCCATGACTGCAATCATAATTTAGAAGTTTTATTTTCAAATACAACATAAAAAATGTTCAGTTTTACCAAATTTTTTGAAAATTTCTATTTTTATGACCTAGGAAGGTTCTGTGGACATTTTCACTATCATTTTGTTATTAAATTTAAAAAAAAAATTAAAATTGTAATAATTTTATTATAAGAGAATAAATGCCCATGTAACAAAATTAATAATCTTATTATTTAGTGCTAATTTATTTTCATCTAAAAACTAGTATAAGGTCTGCGTTTTACATCTGGTTATGGAGAATCAATTTCGAACACACGGTTTGATAATTACATTACAAACATAAAAAATCCACAATTTTCGTTACGAATGAATCACTTGACCCATTTAAAACCTAATTTGATTTGGTTAAATGAATCACAAGGGTCAAAATCATCATTAAAAGGGTCTGAAAAGTGCTGAGTTCACAAAGACACAATGCAAACGCGTGTGAATCGGCAAGTGTTCGTTTAATCATGCTTTGACCATTCGGATATCTACGATAGATTTACTACACTTACCCTGCACAATGATCACCTTAATTAGAACTTTATAGAAACGAATTAAAAGTCTATTGTTTTGGATGATCGAGCAAATAATATTCCCATTTACGTTTAGCAAATAGAAGAAAATTCTGCACGTCTCTAATATGATTGACGTGCTTACTTTGCACATTGTAATTGCATGTCTAACCTGTGGTTATCTTTTGTTTCAGGTGAGTGCAACATTTTGACTTGTTCTCGATGCTTCCGATAGACTGGGAAAAGATGACTTAATTAAGGCAAGAAGTTTAATCGAATTTTGTTAACAATGAGCAGCGGGGTTGCCATAATTTTACGAGCTGATTTTTTGCATAATTGGCTTCGTTATCATATCGGCAAATTAACGGACCTTTTCGAAATGAAGCTATAAAATTGAGGATGTTATTGCCCATGTTCAGAACTGACAACGCGCTCACCAAAGGCGGCATCGCATTTTTCTTAAGTAGCCGACAAAATCGGCAGGATATAGGTATGCAGGTGCCCACGTAAGATTCGTAACGAATTTCGTGAGTGGTGAAAAATTGCCTGTAAAAATATCACTAGGTGGTAACAAAAAATTAACTTTAATCAAGGTACCAGAGCAAGAAATCTTTTTAACTGGAAGTCTGGTGGTTTTTTGGCAGAAAAGATTTTTAATAAATTTGGCAACATTGTTGAGTTAGTTTTGTGGTTTTACAGTTCTATGAAGAGGATTTTGGACAATTGCCATATATACAAAAAAAAACTAAAATTACATAAGTCAGAAAATGTTTTAAATGCCAAAAATGCACTAATGAAGGTAAAAATGGATTCAACCAAAATTAAACTGATTTCGTGACTTTTCAAGAATGTTTTGTTGTTTTGTACCTCTATGGGATTCAATTTGACAGTTTTCAGGTTTAGAACAGAACAAAAAACAGAGCGGTAACTGACGGTTAATTGTCATAATTGTCAAAATTTGGTAATAATTGTTTGGTACTGTTTATACTGATTTTACTGGATTTTAAGAGTGTTTTCAGAGTTTTACACCTTTATGGAAAGAATTTTCCTTGTCGTATTTAAAAATAGACAAAAATTGAGTCAAAAACAGACAATTAACGGGTAAAAATGCCAAAAATGCACTGATGAAGGTATAAAATGCAATCAACCAAAGTCACACTGATTTCGCTACTCTTCAAGGAAGTTTTGTAGTTTTGTATCTCTATGAGATTGAATTTGACAGCTTCCAGATTTAAAACAGAGTAAAAGACAGAGCTGTAACTGACAGTCAAATGTCAGAACTGTCTAAATTCTACTCATAAAGCCTTTTAAAATATGTTTGGTACTGTTTATACTCATTTTACTTGATTTTAAGACAGTGTTGTGGTTTAACTATTTTATGGAAAGGATTTTGACGGTTGTCATATTTAAAAATAGACAATAATTGAATCAGAAACAGACAACCAAATGTTGCAAATGTCATATATACTAAAAAACACTAAAAAATTTGGTACAGTCAGGGAGAAAAGCGGTGTCAAAATTTGAACTGCCAGAAACACAGTTTAAAAGGACAGTCAAGGACAAAATCGCTTGTAAAACCCACTTGTAGTGAGAAAGTGACTGTTTAAGCACATTTTTGGAATCTTCATTAGATTTCCTATCCAATAATACAAAAAAACACTAAAAAATTTGGTACAGTCAGGGAGAAAAGCGGTGTCAAAATGTGAACTGCCATAAACACAATTTAAAAGGACAGTCAGGGACAAAATTGCCTGTAAAACCCATTTGGAGTGAGAAAATGACTGCTTTAAGCACATTTTTGGAATCCTCATTCAATTTCCTATCCAATAACCTAAAAAACGCTACAAAATTTGGTACAGTCAGGGAGAAAAGCGGTGTCAAAATTTGAACTGCCAGAAACACAGTTTAAAAGGACAGTCAGGGACAAAATCGCCTGTAAAACCCACTTGAAGTGAGAAAATGACTGTTTTAAGCACATTTTTGGAATCTTCATTAAATTTCCTATCCAATAATACAAAAAAACACTAAAAAATTTGGTACAGTCAGGGAGAAAAGCGGTGTCAAAATGTGAACTGCCAGAAACACAGTTTAAAAGGACAGTCAGGGACAAAATTGCCTGTAAAACCCATTTGGAGTGAGAAAATGACTGCTTTAAGCACATTTTTGGAATCCTCATTCAATTTCCTATCCAATAACCTAAAAAACGCTACAAAATTTGGTACAGTCAGTAAGAAAAGCGGTGTCAAAATTTGAACTGCCAGAAACACAGTTTAAAAGGACAGTCAGGGACAAAATCGCTTGTAAAACCCACTTGTAGTGAGAAAGTGACTGTTTAAGCACATTTTTGGAATCTTCATTAGATTTCCTATCCAATAATACAAAAAAACACTAAAAAATTTGGTACAGTCAGGGAGAAAAGCGGTGTCAAAATGTGAACTGCCATAAACACAGTTTAAAAGGACAGTCAGGGACAAAATTGCCTGTAAAACCCATTTGGAGTGAGAAAATGACTGTTTTAAGCACATTTTTGGAATCTTCATTCAATTTCCTATCCAATAACCTAAAAAACGCTACAAAATTTGGTACAGTCAGTAAGAAAAGCGGTGTCAAAATTTGAACTGCCAGAAACACAGTTTAAAAGGACAGTCAAGGACAAAATTGCCTGTAAAACCCACTTGTAGTGAGAAAATGACTGTTTTAAGCACATTTTTGGAATCTTCATTAGATTTCCTATCCAATAATACAAAAAAACACTAAAAAATTTGGTACAGTCAGGGAGAAAAGCGGTGTCAAAATGTGAACTGCCATTAAACACAGTTTAAAAGGACAGTCAGGGACAAAATTGCCTGTAAAACCCATTTGGAGTGAGAAAATGACTGCTTTAAGCACATTTTTGGAATCCTCATTCAATTTCCTATCCAATAACCTAAAAAACGCTACAAAATTTGGTACAGTCAGTAAGAAAAGCGGTGTCAAAATTTGAACTGCCAGAAACACAGTTTAAAAGGACAGTCAAGGACAAAATTGCCTGTGTTTTAAGCACATTTTTGGAATCTTCATTAAATTTCCTATCCAATAACACAATCAAAATGCACTAATGAAGGTATAAAATGCATTCAAATATTTTGTTGTTTTGTACTTCTATGGGATTGAATTTGACAGTTTGCAGATTTAAAATTGACAGTCAAATG
Organism: Ips nitidus; assembly: GCA_018691245.2. NCBI lineage: Eukaryota > Metazoa > Arthropoda > Insecta > Coleoptera > Curculionidae > Ips > Ips nitidus. Next base: position 2,443,910 of record CM042798.1, read on the forward strand.
TCATCTGTCAAAATACGACCTAAAAATGTAATAGAAAGTAAAAATCAACAGTTTAGGAATAAGACTATGGATTTTTACGTCGTTACAGAAAGATAAATATTTTAAATTTGACAAATGAAGAAACAAAATTTAAAACTAGAGGATAAAAAGCATATTATTAAACAGTCCTAGAAAAAAAAATAAAGACACTAAAATTTACGTAATATACCGGGTGTTTAATTGGAAACAAGATTCACTAACTATAGCATCCCACAATGATTATAAAGGCAAACACACACACGTTCAAGTTAACCATTAAAAAAATGGTTCATTTAATTTAATTCGGCGTGGAAATCCTCAATAAAACGTTAAACAACTGATCCTAATTTCAATTTATATTCATGCGCGAATTCCACATACCCAGACTCGGCTTCAAAGTACAAAATAACCCGTAAAACAAGTAGTGAACTGTCTATGTCTATACGATCCACAGTAATTTAATTTTTCTATTGGATATGCATCGACGGTTTAATGAATTAATTGTGTTTATCCAATTAAGCTCGGTCGGATGAGCAATGCAGTTTACATTTTTATTACACCGACTACAGTTAATTAGCAATCATTTACGGTTGTAATTGCTCGACTAAAAATTAACTCGTCCACCTTTCTCGGTGTAATTTCAGTTAAATTTCGCACAAAAACACCAGTTATGACAGCATATGGTGCGTATGAGGAAGTAACGCGACCAGAATGTGTGTACAAGTGTCGTATAATCAAAACCGATTGTGTAAAACCAACAAAGCCCCATTCACACCACACCCCCGAAATTACCACCCTCATTCAAATAATAATAAGGGTTGGTGTTGCATTCAATTGTCAAGGGAGTAAAAGAGCACGCGCCCTATTAAGGGCACTGCACTCTCAGAGCTATTGAATTTTTCCTTTTTGCAAATCTGTTCTCGTTTCAGCCCGACCAGAAAAGGTTCTTGACCGACTTAATTTTGAGGAAACTCTCGTCGCAATCAATAGAGTTGAAACACACCATATATTTAAAAGGGGTATTTATTCCCGTCAAAATCCTTATGTAAAACCTATGCAAATAGGGCATTTGCATCCGTCTGAACTCGTTATTGTTATAATTAACAATTTGTATTCACTGATAATTTTATTTTATCTCAGTAATCAGTAATTTTTTAAGTTTTTAACCAACAAAATGCAAATCAGTTTGAAGAATGAACTAAATAAGTGTAAATAGGAATATTTGGCCGCAGAAGATTACCACTACTACACATCTGTCAATATAAATATTTATCGATCACTCGAATATTCCCATATAAATCAATCATGTAAAACTTAGTGATCATGTCAGCGGGGATTTCCTTTAAGTCAATAAAAGCAAAAAAAAGTAACATTGTAATGCTGTGAGAGTGAAAGTATTCGATTAGGGTCATTTTGGCTTTGCTAGTCTTATTTTTGGTAGTATTTGACATGAAAGGTTTCTGACTCTTAATCTGCTGACTATATTACTAGGGTAGAACTATATTAGAAAACTAGCCCACCATTCAAGATCTCATTTTTGGGTCAATGTTGATGATACGTTTTTGTGATAAGTAACATATTGTTGCACTTTTATCCATTTTGCGGAGAAAGTAGACTTATGTATTTCCAAATAATGTGAATTTATGAATTAAGCACTAATAAAAATTAATAAAAGTCTTATACCAGCTTTGCTGATTCGTTAAGCCTCCTCCTCTTTCTCTTCCTTTCTCAGACACAACACTCTATTATCTCTCTCATTTATATTTTAACTTTTTTTTTCTCTTCTTTTATGGTTTTGTCCATTCAACGATCATTTCCTCGTCTAACTTTTTGCAAACTTGATAAACTGCTTTTCCCTTTTCAGAGTGCTCCCATTCTTTCTGTCAATCTTGTCTTTCTCTCTGTCGTCGTTTATCCTATTGGTATTATCTCTCTTGTTCCTCTTTTCCATATCATTTACTTTTTCAGCGTTTAACAATATAACCAATTCCTTGTAGAGTATAATTTTTCACTCACTTTTGACTTCAAATATTAGAATTTTTCGTCGTTGTTTTTGTATACAATCAACAAACTTTACCAATCACTCCACCACCAATGCAATGTTGTCAAGTTTTGCACTCTTCCTAAATAACTGGTTCAAATCTATTATACGAGAGTACCTATGTTCTTCCAAGCATTTACTTGAATTTTTGTATTAGTTAGCATATTGTTACTTAAAAATACAAGGTAGAAACAAATATACAGTAATGTGATTAAAAATTTCAATTCCAATTTCTTTGACAAGCAAAAATGTTGACAAATATCTACTTCAAGCTATAAGAACACGAAAAGCCGTAATAATCATTTCAAGAACTTGACGTATGCTGCTTGCATCTGGTGACAAATTGTAAATTTGGCAACATGTGGACAGGCTTATATTTATTAAATTTTGAATGAAAACGTCAATTTTATTATCTGAATTGTCAAGTTTCAGCAATGAGGGCGTCAATTTCATAATCTGTTGTACCAAATTTCAACAACTAAAATTGTAATTCATCATTTAAGTCATGAAAACATCAATTTCATTATTTAAAGTACCAAATTTCAGCATTCAACTGTCTAATATCATCCAGAAAGTATTTAATTTTACAATCCTAATTACCAAATTTCATCACTAAATATACCAACGTCATGATTTAAAACAGTGAAAAGTCAATTTTTTCATCTGAATTATCAAGTTTCAGCAAGAAATATTTAAATTTTATTATTTAAAATATTAAATTTCAGCAATGAGGACGTCAATTTCATAATCTGTTGTACCAAATTTCAACAACTAAAATTGTAATTTATCATTTAAGTCATGAAAACATCAATTTCATTATTTAAAGTACCAAATTTCAGCATTCAACTGTCTAATATCATCCAGAAAGTATTTAATTTTACAATCCTAATTACCAAATTTCATCACTAAATATACCAACGTCATGATTTAAAACAATGAAAAGTCAATTTTTTCATCTGAATTATCAAGTTTCAGCAAGAAATATTTAAATTTTATTATTTAAAATATAAATTTCAGCAATGAGGACGTCAATTTCATAATCTGTTGTACCAAATTTCAACAACTAAAATTGTTATTCCCCCCTTATAAGTCTTATATTTAACCTGTGAAATCATCAATTTCATTATTTAAAGTACCAAATTTCAGCATTCAACTGTCTAATATCATCCAGAAAGTATTTAATTTTACAATCCTAATTACCAAATTTCATCACTAAATATACCAACGTCATGATTTAAAACAATGAAAAGTCTTTAATTTTATCATCTGAATTATCAAAGCAAGAAATCAGCAAGAAATATTAAATTTTATTATTTAAAAATATTAAATTTCAGCAATGAATTTTAGCATAATCTGTTGTACCAAATTTCAAAACTAAAATTGTAAACCTTTTTAAGTCTTATATTTTGAAAATCATCAATTTCATTATTTAAAGTACCAAATTTCAGCATTCAACTGTCTAATATCATCCAGAAAGTATTTAATTTTACAATCCTAATTACCAAATTTCATCACTAAAAATATACCAACGTTGATTTAAAACGTCAATTTTGAAAATGTCATTTTTTCATCTGAATTATCAAGTTTCAGCAAGAAAAATCATCTTTATCAAGTTTTATTATTTATTATTTAAAATATTAAATTTCAGCAATGAGGACGTCGATTTCATAATCTGTTGTACAAATTTCAACAACTAAAATTGTAATTCCATTTCAACCTTTTAAGTCTTATGTTTAAAATGAAAACATCAATTTCATTATTTAAAGTACCAAATTTCAGCATTCAACTGTCTACTATCATCCAGAAAGTCTTTAATTTTACAATCCTAGTTACCAAATTTCATCACTAAATATACCAACGTCATGATTTAAAACGTCAATTTTATCATCTGAATTATCAAGTTTTAGCAAGAAATATTTAAATTTTATTGTTTAAAATATTAAATTTCAGCAATGAGGACGTCAATTTCATAATCTGTTGTACCAAATTTCAACAACTAAAATTGTAATTCCATCCTTTTAAGTCTTATATTTAACCTGTGAAAACATCAATTTCATTATTTAAAGTACCAAATTTCAGCATTCAACTGTCTAATATCATCCAGAAAGTATTTAATTTTACAATCCTAATTACCAAATTTCATCACTAAACATACCAACGTAATGATTTAAAACGTCAATTTTATCATCTGAATTATCAAGTTTCAGCAAGAAATATTTAAATTTTATTATTTAAAATATTAAATTTCAGCAATGAATACGTCAATTTCATAATCTGTTGTACCAAATTTCAACAACTAAAATTGTAATTCCACCTTTTTAAGTCTTATATTTAACCAATGAAAACATCAATTTCATTATTTAAAGTACCAAATTTCAGCATTCAACTGTCTAATATCATCCAGAAAGTATTTAATTTTACAATCCTAATTACCAAATTTCATCACTAAAAATATACCAACGTCATGATTTAAAACAATGAAAAGTCAATTTTTTCATCTGAATTATCAAGTTTCAGCAAGAAATATTTAAATTTTATTATTTAAAATATTAAATTTCAGCAATGAGGACGTCGATTTCATAATCTGTTGTACCAAATTTCAACAACTAAAATTGTAATTCCACCCTTTTAAGTCTTATATTTAACCTGTGAAAACATCAATTTCATTATTTAAAGTACCAAATTTCAGCATTCAACTGTCTAATATCATCCAGAAAGTATTTAATTTTACAATCCTAATTACCAAATTTCATCACTAAACATACCAACGTAATGATTTAAAACGTCAATTTTATCATCTGAATTATCAAGTTTCAGCAAGAAATATTTAAATTTTATTATTTAAAATATTAAATTTCAGCAATGAGGACGTCGATTTCATAATCTGTTGTACCAAATTTCAACAACTAAAATTGTTATTCCCCCCTTATAAGTCTTATATTTAACCTGTGAAAACATCAATTTCCTTATTTAAAGTACCAAATTTCAGCATCAACTGTCTAATATCATCCAGAAAGTCTTTAATTTTACAATCCTAAATACCAAATTTCATCACTAAATATACCAACGTCATGATTTAAAACAATGAAAAGTCAATTTTTTCATCTGAATTATCAACTTTCAGCAAGAAATATTTAAATTTTATTATTTAAAATATTAAATTTCAGCAATGAAGACGTCAATTTCATGTTCTGTTGTATCAAAATTTCAGCAACAAATATTTCAATTTTAGCATGAAATCTGTCTGATTTTTGCCATAAAATCGCTGATTTCAGCATTTTAAAAGACTATTTGACAATAATTGAGACTCATTAAAAAGCATGGTAAACGTGTTGAATCAGTTCTATTGTAATCAATTATTAATGCGATAATATGAGTATTTGCGTAAATTACAGCACTATTTGTAGTTTGTGATTGATTAAGAAAAGGATTGATTTTGTCAACAATTTTAAAAATTGTTACATAAAAATTACTCAAATATGGCATTACATCCTATGCAAAAACTTATATTCTAAGCAAAATACAGAATGTACAGCATATTGAGTTGCGCAGACGACAGCAGCTTTATTAGTGGGAGGCAAATGTCAAGAGCTGCAGGATAAAGCTAATGAACTAAATACATTTACTACACAATGTAGGAGAAAAATTAAGCAATTTTTTCTGAACAAGTTGTTTCTTTTTTTTATAAACTTTTTTATCCTCTGGAGCCCAATACGAGCTTCATATGATGTTAAATGGTGGCGTTTTCGCCCACCCAACAAGAGCGGTACCTTTTACCATGAATATAACAAAACCGCATTTAAATCATGTGTAATTTGTCTTGTGTGCATATTTACCACTCGACTAGGTCTGGTCTTGAAAGTGAAGACGTACGTGGGAGGTGTAAATGCCTTAACACTTCCAAATCGGGGATATGGTGCTGCTATATTTGCCTTATTAGTGTTAATTTTTCAGTTTGGATTTATAACGAAATTAGTGCCACGATTAAACCGTAAGAAACCTCGTGCACTTGCCATGTTTAGAGAGTGGGCAATTATTGAGGATTTTTCCTATGGGCTGACGTTACCACATACCGAGTCAACGATTGATGGAGGCAATCTCGGTAGTAATCCATAAACCGAGAAACGTGAGATTAACTGACAAACGGATAAGTTAAAGGCTGAGGAAGAACTTTAAATCCATAGTTTAGATCTATATAGGGTTCATTTCGTGGCTATGAAATATCTCGAGGAATTTATCTTTATATTGGAAAATAAATCATCAGAGGCGATTTCACGGTCTCGGAAAGTACCTACTACTTATTTTTCGCCTTATCGACCTGTACCATCTCGTTAGTGAACTGTATCAGGCTGGTTTCATGTATCTGGGATCTCAACTTGAATATACCAAGTGAAAAAAAAAAAACTAATCGTACAAACGCATATTAAATAATTAAATAATTCGTAACACCCCTTCGTTCATTATTCATGCCACTTTAACTGCAACATTGTTGGTTCTGACATGATAGATGATGGATGGACTGAATTCCGCTGTAACTTAATCGGAAATGCGTGTAATTAAACTCTTAAGTTTATAGAATTCCGGAATTTACAGAAAATTCCGGTCCGTTAATTTATGCATATGTGTGTACAACCGACAAACATTGAAGAAAAAAACTCTACATACCATCATTAAAAGCTTTTATATGTTTGGAAAAAGGTTGTCTTTGAATGAATCATCATCAGTGTCAAAGTTGTTTACACTTTTCTGTTTTCATTCATACACTGAAAATTACACATCTGGACTAGTTAGTTAATTTAAAGTAATTCAACTTGTCTTAAGTGTATCAAACAGATGAGAGACGAAAAAAATATAAAATTACTCCTGGAAACGGATCATTTCCATAAATCCTGCGTTATTTGCACATCGTTACAGTTGTGGAATCATAAAAGACTACCTAAGGAGCTGTAATTGCCAAATTAAAATATGTAATAAACCGGGGTCATCGCACGACTAAAAATAAACCAGATATCCAGTTTCGGGGCAAACTGGCCCATAAACCAACTCTAATGATGCCCGAAGCTCACGAAACCAGCTGAAACACCAACATTAATTGCTTAATTCATCAGATAATGTGAGGTCCATCTATGCACGTAACACATTTCATTACGTTCAAGATTAAAACGAAGACCAATCTTTGAAATACTTCTCGGAATTAGAGTTAATTAATGTATGGTATAGAGCTGTAAAGGGGGTTTATATTTTTTGTGCTTATTTCACCCAATTTGAGGTCTATATTACTTTTGCTGTGCATTGGAACCATCATGAAGCAAAATAAAAAATTGCCAAAATTGCACTTTTTGCAAAAATAGCATTTTTTCAATATTTGAACGATTGTAGCTTTTTTATTTGAACTCGTATAAATTTCACTAAAACGCGATTAGAAAAAGGGGAAAAAATACTACAAAATGAGATAAAACTGGCCTCTCTAGCTCTTCATGTTACCGAGATATTGAATTTCAAAAAGTAGTAAAAAAAAACCACTAATACCCCACCATTCTTTCAATTTTTTTGAAAAATTAAAAATTTTAAAGTGCTTTTTTTGTACTTATTTTAGCTAATTTAAGGTCCTTTGGTATAAATATGCCCTTTGCTGTTCATTGGAACCCTCCTGGAGCAAAATAAAAAATTGCCAAAATTGCACTTTTTACAAAAATGTCATTTTTTCATTTTTTGAATGATTGTAACTTTTTTATTTAAACTCTTATAGACTTCACTGAAACGCCATTAGAAAAAGGATAAAAAATACTATAAAATGAAACAAAACTGGCCTCTCTAGCTCTTCATGTTACTGAGATATCGAATTTCAAAAAGTATTAAAAAAAGACACCTAATACCCCCCCCATTCTTTAAATTTTTTTGAAGAATTAAATTTTTAAAGTGCTTTTTTTGTACTTATTTTACCTGAATTTAGGTCCCTTGGTATAAAATGCCCTTTGCTATGCATTGGAACCCTCCTGGAGCAAAATAAAAAATTGCCAAAATTGCACTTTTTGCAAAAATAGCATTTTTTCATTTTTTGAATGATTGTCGCTTTTTTATTTGAACTCGTATAAATTTCACTAAAACGCCATTAGAAAGAGGATAAAAAATACTACAAAATGAGCCAAAACTAGCCTCTCTAGCTCTTCATGTTACCGAGATATTGAATTTCAGAAAGTAGTAGAAAAAGACCCCTTATACCCCCCCATTCTTTTGATTTTTTTGAAAAATGAATATTTTAGAGTGCTTTTTTTGAACTTATTTTACCTAATTTAAGGTCTATTGGTATAAATATGCCCTTTGCTGTGCATTGGAACCTTCCTGGAGCAAAATAAAAAATTGCCAAAATTGCACTTTTTGCAAAAATGGCATTTTTCCAATTTTTGAACGATTGTAGCTATTTTATTTGAACTCGTATAAATTTCACTAAAACGCCATTAGAAAAAGGGGAAAAAATACTACAAAATGAAACAAAACTGGCCTCTCTAGCTCTTCACGTTACCGAGATATTGAATTTCAAAAAGTAGTTAAAAAAGACCACTATTACCCCCCATTCATTTAATTTTTTTGAAAAATAAAAAAATTTTAAGTATTTTTTTGTACTTATTTCAGCTAATTTAAGGTCCTTTGGTATAAATATGCCCTTTGCTATGCATTGGAACCCTCCTGGAGCAAAATAAAAAATTGCCAAAATTGCACTTTTGCAAAAATGGCATTTTTCCAATTTTTGAACAATTGTAGCTTTTTTATTTGAACTCGTATCAATTTCACTAAAACGCCATTAGAAAAAGGAGAAAAAATACTACAAAATGAGACAAAACTGGCCTCTCTAGCTCTTCATGTTACCGAGATATTGAATTTCAAAAAGTAGTAAAAAAAAGACCCCTAATACCCCTCCATTCTTTCAATTTTTTTGAAAAATAAAAAATTTTAAAGTGCTTTTTTTGTACTTATTTCACCTGAGTTTAGGTCCCTTGGTATAAATATGCCCTTTGCTAACATTGGAACCGTCCTGGAGCAAAATAAAAAATTGCCAAAATTGCACTTTTTACAAAAATTAAATTTTTTTCAATTTTTGAATTATTGTAACTTTTTTATTTGAACTCGTATAGATTTTACTAAAACGCCATTAGAAAAAGGGTAAAAAATACTACAAAATGAGCCAAAACTGGCCTCTTTCTAAGCATATTTTCAAAAAGACAAATTGTGAAGCCTTAAATGACAAACATAAATTAAGAAAACATACAGAATGTCCTGTTTAAAATACGTATAGTGTAAGTATATTGAATTTCACCAATGAACATTAATCAAGCTTTAATGTGAAAGTTTCATAAACAGCCTTTTTTACCTTTATTTACAAATAATTTATTATACCATACAAGGTATCGTCAGAACTAAGAACATTTCAAAATTACCTTGTATCTTTCTTAGTACTTACTTGAACTATTAGTAAATTAAAAAATAATAAAAAATCACACAACTACTATCCATTGAGTAGGACATAAAGATAAATGATCATAGATCTTTACATGCATTTTTGTATAAAATCACTATTGTACACACAGCCATCAGATCTCATTTGTAGATAGATTTGTACTTGGACAAGATCGATTGTAGATTTGCACATTAGCACCGGATATCGCAAAGGGGGTCCTCGTTTCAACGAGCCAACTAATGTGGAAAGTGTCACTTTTCCTAACAGTTTATGATTGATTCGAATCTTATTCCGTCATAAACTGATGGTTTACATGCAACTTGTCCTGTCTTACTCAAACACGATGATGTGATTGAATAGTTGAATCATAGAAATTGTAACTAATGGTGTTTTCAACAATTTGAACAAATAACGTGATTAATTATCAGCTATTAAGTTGTGGTTGATTGATGCTATTCTCAATTAATGGCATGAATGTAAAATATTAATTTTTGCAAACATTTCCTTCCAAGTGTGACATTAAAAGGTTTTATTTCCGTTTACCCAACATTGACTAAGTTGAGTTTAAGGACAGTTTAGATAACTTTAGTTTAGACTGTGTTATTTTGCACCTGATCTGTCACATTCAAACATTTAAAATCAACTTGGAAGTGTTGGGAAAACAGGCATTAGTGTTGGTAAGCAAAAATCCATCCAAACTCTTTTTCCTGGCGGTATTCGGACTATCTCACCAAATCAGCATCGAATAAGATGTAATTAAAGATAAGTCTTGGTACAGTCCGAGCTGTTATAAAGTTGTGTCTAAAACCGATTTGTACCATATTATGCGGCATTGGCTTATTATACCAATCTATAATTAAACACTGATTTGTGATTTAGGGTTGTCGACAAGATAACGCATCGCCTAACAGGACACGCACACACATATTTAATCATATCTGATTTCACATAATAGAACCGTTAGCACATTCACAATAATTTTAAATGGCACCGACTCTATAATTTTAACAGTATAATTAAGTTGCCGGGGTGACCACGTTATAATTTGCAATATAACCCAGGATTGCGTTATATAACCCAGGATTATACCACAAATTTAGTAGGTGAACTATTTTACGGAATAGAGAATTTTTTGAGCAGTGTACCAATAATGAGCTTGCAACAAAGGAATAAAAATATTCTTTTAAACGAATTAATTACGAAAGGTTGAGGTTATTCAATTTGGCATCATTGATTGACACTCCTTCTCATCTACAAAATGTTTTACTTTTTTTCTTCTTCTTCATGGAGCTTCTCCATTTTCGGATTTTTGCTACCATCATGACCATCCTGACCTTGGCAATTGCTGCTCTGAATAGATCTGCAGAAGACATGTTAAACCATTCTAGCAAATTCCGCAGCCAAAATATTCTTCTTCTTCCAATTAACCTTTTGCCCACAATCTTTCCCTGATGGATTATAAAGTAGAGTACGTCGTATTTTGAACACCGCATTATGTGACCCAGCTAGGTGATCTTTCTTTTCTTCAGTTCCTTCAACACCTTCAACTCTTCCAATCATTTGAAATGAAACGTGTTTCTGAGATTAATATATTTTCTAAAACCACTTGATATCTGTCACTAATGTCAAAACTGTCAAAATTTTACTAAAATTTGCAAGAATTATCACAGTTTTTGAAACAAGACGTGTTTCTGAGATTTATGACAGTTATTTTGAACATTGTCACGTGACCCTTTAGCTAAATAGTATTCTAAAATCACATGACAACTATCACTAACGTCAAATTGTGCTCAAAAGTTGCAATAAATCAAGGTTTAGAAAAGTTTTCTTGCAATATTCGATATAAAACGTGTTTCTGAGATTCGTGACAGTTATTTTGCCTAGCTAAATTATGCTCTAAAATCACGTATATCTAATGTCAAAACTGTTATTTAATCAGAAATTCATATTAACACAGTTTCCGAAACCAGACATGTTTCTGAGATATATGACAGTTATCTTGACAACTGTCACGTGACCGTTTAACTAAATAGTGTTTCAAAATCACCTGACAACTGTCACTAACGTCAAAACTGTCAAACTGTAACCAAACGTTGCGAAAATCCGGGTTTAGAAAAGTTTTCTTGCAGTACTTGATATAAAATGTGTTTCTGAGATGTATGACAGTTATTTTCACAGTAGTCACGTGACCGTCTAGCTAAATAGTGTTTCAGAACCACGTGACAAGTGTCACTAACACCAAATCTGTCAAACTGTAATCAAAAGTTTTAAAAATCCGGGTTAAGAAAAGTTCTCTTGCAATTTTGATTATAAAATGTGTTTCTGAGATTTATGACAGTTATTTTCACAGTAATCACGTGACCGTCTAGCTAAATATTGTTTCAGAACCACGTGGCAACTGTCACTAACGTCAAAACTGTCAAACTGTAATCAAAAGTGGCAAAAATCTGAGTTAAGAAAAGTTCTCTTGAAATATTTATTATAAAATGTATTTCTGAGATTTATGACAGTTATTTTCACAGTATTCACGTGTCCGTCTGGCTAAATAGTGTTCCAGAACCACGTGACAACTGTCAATAACGTCAAAACTGTCAAACTGTAATCAAAAGTTGCAAAAATCTGAGTTTAGAAAAGTTCTCTTGCAATATTTATTATAAAATGTGTTTCTGAGATTAGTGACAGTTATTTTCACAGTAGTCACGTGACCGTCTAGCTAAATAGTGTTCCAGAACCACGTGACAACTGTCACTAACGCCAAAACTGTCAAACTGTAATCAAAAGTTGCAAAAATCTGAGTTTAGAAAAGTTCTCTTGCAATATTTATTATAAAATGTGTTTCTGAGATTAGTGACAGTTATTTTCACAGTAGTCACGTGACCGTCTAGCTAAATAGTGTTCCAGAACCACGTGACAACTGTCACTAACGCCAAAACTGTCAAACTGTAATCAAAAGTTGCGAAAATCTGAGTTTAGAAAAGTTCTCTTGCAATATTTATTATAAAATGTGTTTCTGAGATTAGTGACAGTTATTTTCACAGTAGTCACGTGACCGTCTAGCTAAATAGTGTTCCAGAACCACGTGGCAACTATCGCTAACGCCAAAACTGTCACACTGTAATCAAAAGTTGCAAAAATCTGAGTTTAGAAAAGTTCTCTTGCAATATTTATTATAAAATGTGTTTCTGAGATTTATGACGATTGTTTTCACAGTAGTCACGTGTCCGTCTTGCTAAATAGTGTTCCAAAACCACGTGACAAGTGTCACTAACGCCAAAACTGTCAAACTGTAATCAAAAGTTGCGAAAATCCGGGTTTTCTTGCAGTACTTGATATAAAATGTGTTTTTGAGATTAGTGACAGTTATTTTCACAGTAGTCACGTGACCTTCTAGCTAAATAGTGTTCCAAAACCACGTGACAAGTGTCACTAACGCCAAAACTGTCAAACTGTAATCAAAAGTTGCGAAAATCCGAGTTTAGAAAAGTTTTCTTGAAATATTTATTTAAAATGTGTTTCTGAGATTTATGACAGTTATTTTCACAGTAGTCACGTGTCCGTCTAGCTAAATAGGGTTCTAGAACCACGTGACAACTGTCACTAACGCCAAAACTGTCAAACTGTAATAAGAAGTTGCAAAAGTCCAGGTTTAGAAAAGTTATCTTGCAATATTTATTATAAAATGTGTTTCTGAGATTAGTGACAGTTATTTTCACAGTAGTCACGTGACCGTCTAGCTAAATAGTGTTCCAAAACCACGTGACAAGTGTCACTAACGCCAAAACTGTCAAACTGTAATCAAAAGTTGCGAAAATCCGAGTTTAGAAAAGTTTTCTTGAAATATTTATTTTAAAATGTGTTTCTGAGATTTATGACAGTTATTTTCACAGTAGTCACGTGTCCGTCTAGCTAAATAGTGTTCCAGAACCACGTGACAACTGTCACTAACGCCAAAACTGTCAAACTGTAATCAAAAGTTGCAAAAGTCCAGGTTTAGAAAAGTTTTCTTGCAATATTTATTATAAAATGTGTTTCTGAGATTAGTGACAGTTATTTTCACAGTAGTCACGTGACCGTCTAGCTAAATAGTGTTCCAAAACCACGTGACAACTGTCACTAACGCCAAAACTGTCAAACTGTAATCAAAAGTTTAAAAAATCCTTGCAATATTTATTATAAAATGTGTTTCTGAGATTTATGACAGTTATTTTCACAGTTCACGTGACCGTCTGCTAAATAGTGTTCCAGAACCACGTTGATAACGCCAAAACTGTCAAACTGTAATTTCTGAGATTTATGACAGATTTTATTTTCACAGTAGTCACGTGTCCGTCTAGCTAAATAGGGTTCTAGAACCACGTGACAACTGTCACTAACGCCAAAACTGTCAAACTGTAATAAGAAGTTGCAAAAGTCCAGGTTTAGAAAAGTTATCTTGCAATATTTATTATAAAATGTGTTTCTGAGATTAGTGACAGTTATTTTCACAGTAGTCACGTGACCGTCTAGCTAAATAGTGTTCCAAAACCACGTGACAAGTGTCACTAACGCCAAAACTGTCAAACTGTAATCAAAAGTTGCGAAAATCCGAGTTTAGAAAAGTTTTCTTGCAATATTTATTATAAAATGTGTTTCTGAGATTAGTGACAGTTATTTTCACAGTAGTCACGTGACCGTCTAGCTAAATAGTGTTTCAGAACCACGTGACAACTGTCACTAACGCCAAAACTGTCAAACTGCAATCAAGTCTTGCATTATTTAATATAAAATGTGTTTCTGAGATTTATGACAGTTATTTTTACAGAATCACGTGACTAGCTAAATTATCCTCTAAAACCACGTGATATCTGTCACTAATAATTAAAATCTGTATTTTTTTTTACTGGCATTAATTTCGATGTAGAATCGATGATTTGAAATTGAAAAAATTGAAATTGATTTTTTACAATTATTATAAAAACACCCTGTATAATAATGTAAAATAAAATTGGTTTTTATTTACTGTCACCCAGCGTTTTTTGACCGATTATTCTACCACCATTAAATATTTTGACAAAATTTTTGTAAAAAATGACAGCCGCAACATGTTGGTCAATCACAAACTACCAAAAGTGCTGTAATTTACGCAAATTCTGCACATGTGCACTTAGACTGTGTGTTTATCCTTTTTATTTTCAGTAGAAAAAAAAATACGGATCGCGTGTGTTGTATAAGAAAACAACATCATAACATTTTGACGTTTTCCATGTTTATTGATACGTTTCGTATGTAAATGAGATGTCCTCGATACTACACGATATACGCGGTTGTATGTAAAAAAATCATATTCAACGTGATTATTATGGAATCGCCGCAATTATTGGCGGCAGATGAAGCTTATTAGAGTCATAAATTTAGAAAATGCTTACTGCATCGACGTATCCAAGAATTATACTGTAACCTGAGTTTTATCCCGACCAGTACAGAAGAAGAATGAACCACCAAGGATTTACATATAAAGTGAGTTAGAAACCAGATAGCAATTAGCTTTTCCGTGGAGATTATTTATGAAGAAGTACTACCGAATGACATTCTTATTAAATGCCAGTACTACTAATTGGTTTCCTCTAATCTATAAATTGGCACTTGGCCTATTCCTTGCAACCAGCAGGTTGGTTATTTATGAAATATTTGCGTTGTACCTGTACATTTAAATCGTTGTGCGCTCCCCCATAACCTACATGGTAAGCAATTGTGAGATAACAGGATTGCATGTTGGACTCCGAGAGTCATGATTCGGTAACATTTATCAAAACCTTTACGCTTGAGGTGTTTTTGAGATTTTCAGTTTCAGGACGTCGATGCCTAATTAAGTAAACCTTCTCGAATCGTGCAAACAAAATTAGCTAGGCAAAGGCTGATGAACCTTTTAAAATACATATTTATATGGCCTGATTCCAATTAACAGACAATAATTACTTAATTTACAGCCGGGCAAACAAGATAAACAAGTGGAGGAAGTCCGGTAGCTGAACTTGACCGCTAGGCATATTATAATCGCGCGTAACCTACGCAAAATGGGTCTCCATCAGTTTGGAATGTAATTTACAACTCATCTTTGAACGGCTCGGAGATTTGTAGCCGTACATATTTTAATAGCTTTAATAAATTGCCTGATTGTATTGGCATTAAATAATAGTTACTATTGATCGTCATGCAAAAAAACCACCGCAGATATGGCCGAGGCGATGATGATAATGAGATAACGACCAAAAACGGTTATCGTTAATAGTTAATAAACATCAGGTCTGACAATATAGGCAACAATCAAAAAATATCACCGGTGATCTTGTAATGGGTATAATCTCCCTTTAATAAAATTTACGAGGCCCCTAAGGGACGTTGTTAGCGATCTTTCACACCAAGCCAACAATGGTAACAGTAGCCGGTGTTAAGCCAACCGTTACCGAAAGATTCCCTTATCCATTCATTTATTGCATTGTTATTTGATTAACGAGTGTTGTTGCGTGCTCAATCCTTAATTCTTAATTAGTACCATAATCTTCTTTTGTTTCTTACCTATTATCAATTAACCCTTAATAATGGATGACTTTTGAAGAGCCAGGTGGAATAATAAAGACAAAAGTTAACCAGACATTTTTATTTTTTTCTGTAGTATTATATATTACCTGTACTTAATCTACTGCTCATTCAATAAGTCCCGGGACCAACTAAGAAAAACAATAATTTTTCATGAAATTCGTCTTTATTCATCAATATAGTTCCCTTCTAGAGTGATACAATCATTCCAACGATTTTCCAACTTTTCTATACCATGTTTATAGAACGATTTTTCCTTGGCCTCAAAATACGCTTCAGTTTCAGCGATGACTTCCTCATTTGATTGATATTTCTTTCCCTGGAGCATTTTTTTGAGGTCTGAAAACAGCCAGTAGTCGCTGGGGGCCAGGTCTGGACTATACGGTGGGTGGGGAAGCAATTCGAAACCCAATTCGTTGAATTTGACCTTCGTTTTTATGGACTAGTTGTCTTGATGAAAGAAAATCTTTTTCTTCTTTATATGGGGCCGTTTTAGTGCAATTTCATCCTTCAATCGGTCCAATAATGCACAATAATAGTCGCTGTTGATTGTTTTTCCTTTTTCCAAATAGTCAATGAACAATATACCGTGTGTATCCCAGAATACAGAGGCCATAACCTTGCCAGCCGATTGTTGCGTTTTTGGTCGCTTTGGACGGCTTTCGCCGGGTCCAGTCCACTCAGATGACTGCCGTTTTGATTCAGGTGTGTAGTGGTGGATCCAGGTTTCGTCCATGGTCACATATCGACGCAAAAAATCCTTTTTATTACGGTTAAACAGCTCCAAACAGCGCTCTGAATCATCAATTCGTTGTTGTTTTTGGTCAATAGTGAGCACTCGCGGCACCCATTTCGAAAGCAGCTTTCGCATACCCAAATGTTCATGCAAAATTGTTAACACACTACCTTCTGATATCTTTGAGGCCTCAGCTATCTCACTCACTTTCAGTTTACGATCAGACAATATCATTTTGTGGATTTTTTTGATGTTTTCTGGAACAACAGCCGAATTTGGGCGTCCAGATCGTTCAGCGTCATTTGTGTCTGTACGACCGCGTTTAAAATCAGCAAACCACCTACAAATCGTTGTTTTCGATGGAGAAGAGTCCCCGTAACATTTTTCAAGCCATTGTTCTGTTTGGACGGTGTTTTTGCCCATCAGGAAACAGTGTTTAATCAGCACACGAAAATCACTTTTTTCCATGTTTTAAAAAAACTCAAAACTTGTTCACTTTAAAAAATTCTCACAAACAAAATATTGGAGGGAATGAGCTCAGGATTTGACAGCTGTCGTTTGAAAGATGGTACTTCAAGGGAAAAATATAAAAATACGATTTGTAGTGCCACCTGTGGGTTAGTCCCGGGACTTATTGAATGATGTGTTATGTAGACGGAGAACAATTAGACAAGATATAACTATCTGGGTACAGAAACACGTGCAGCTTTGGTCAAAATGAAGATGAAGATGCTCTGTAAATCTTAGAATACGCATGCTGAAGTGTATGTATTCCCAATACTTATGGCTTAGAAACTTGGACGCTTAACAAAACGTGCGAAAGGAAAATAGAGGCATTTGAGATATAGACCTACAGAAGAATGCTTAGAATATTGTGGATGGGGCACACGACTAACGCAGAAGTGCTTACCAGTATGTGTGAGTGTTGGAGAAAGGTTCGAGTGCACATGTTGTACATGAATTTGAAGAGAAAAAGCTTAGCAGAGAGAGAAAAATGGAAATAGGAACAGTGAGGGTTGTTAATGAGTAAGGAATGAGAGTTCTAAGTAAGAAGTGACATCCACTAATCCACAGAAGGAAAGTACATTAAAATACGGATAAGTGAGCTATAATTTATTTTTTCTAATTTTGGCATATAAAGTGACACTTTTCAAAACTGATTAGAGTGACAAAACGTTTTACTTTATGTAACTAGTTACATTAAGTAAAACACAGTGCACTTTTAATCCCTCATTTGAGGGATAAAAGAGACACTTTTAATCCCGCAGGGAATTTAAAGTAAATTCTTCCAAATTAAACAATGATTTTATTGAAATTTCATTTATTTGTTAAAGTGTAAGGACGAAAAAGGATAATTAACATAAACATAACTTAAATCTAGTTCTTATTATTATATATATTTACATTTATATTGACTTTGGTGCAGTTTGCAAGGCTAACGAAGGGTGGACAATTGGAAGCAACATTTTTAGTAGTAAACATATTCTGCACATACGTAGCAGTCGCCGTTGCCGTTGTCTCATTTTCTGAAATTGATCTTTCTATGGTTGATGCTGATGCCATATCAACATCGGAGAAGACATTGGTGAATATTTGATCGGCAACATTCTTCTTTTGATACAATGAATTTTCAACATAACCTTCAGCAACAGAACTGCTTTTCCAGCCACCATGTCTTTTCAACACATCTATGGTTGATCCAGAGTCGGCAAGTAAAGAAGCTGATGATCTGCGAAAACAATGCCCAGTATATAGGTTTGCGTTTGGTAGTCTCAAGTAGCCAGCAATTCTCCTTGGTAGCTGTCCAAATGTATTTTTTCCTATGGGCTTCCCATTTTTGTAAGACACAAAAAATCGTGTATGCTTTGTAGGTGGCCTTAGACCAATATACTTTCTCACTAATTCCACTACATTCGTAGAGTTTTCGCCAGACGTTTTTATCACAAACAAGCGATCCTTTCCTGATTTTGTACCCCGTAGATTTACCAGAAAAAAGCTTTTATGATCCGAGACATCGTTGCAGTCTAGCTGGCAGAGCTCCTTTCCTCGACATGCTCCAGCGACTCCCATAATCAGCACCACCTGCAACAAAATTGTCTCCTGTCAGTACATTTTGTAGTTTTGTAGACAAAAATAATCAATGGTGTTATTTTTAGTAGTACTATCAGGAAAATATTCAAAGTAAAGAAAATAATCTTACCTTTTGGGCTAGATATTGTTCATCTGGAGCATTTTGAAGAAAATCTCTTATATGGTCGAAATCCAATGTCTTGGACTTCTTCGGCTTATAATGGTCATTCTGTCTCTTTAGAAATGCCTGGAGTTTACTGTATTTGCTGATGTCGACGTTTGCTTCAGATATTATCGTGGCTTTGATCATGGAATATTGGCTCCATAGAGAAGATGCCTTGAGCTTCTTAGACTTCTGCAGGAAGTAAGCCAGGAGCACCTTTTCATCCGTAAAATTCTCTGCATTCTGTTCAACGCACCATTTTTGGTAAACAAGAAACTGTTTTTTGTAAGCCTCGCGAGATTTTTCTGGAAGAAGGCTAGCGATGGCCTCTTGGGCGGCCTCTTCAATGTTCATTTTCAAAAAATACGATTTTTCTGGACTCACCGTTTGATAACAACTGATTGACATTTGTTTTGTGCCATAGCAACACTTCCAGGGCACAATAAATTTTAAGTGAATCCACCATGCCAACAACAATCAATAACAACTATCAGTAATACGAGAGTACCGTTGTAACCACTGTTAGTTTTGTAATTTTTTTTATTTTTAGTTTCTCGCATTCTAAAGTGCATAAAATAGTATATAAACCTCGTGACTAAAGTGTCTTTTAATCCCTTAGCAAATTGTACAAACCTTTCGCCGCGGGATTAAAAGAACCACTTTAGTCCCTAGGTTTATAATATACTATTATTAATCAAAAGGTAAAACAAGTTTTCTTTCCTCGATTATTTTGGTAGAACCTTCTTGAATGCGCCTTACAGGCTCTGAAGTTGCTGTCAGTTAATTCTACGTTCTACTGGTAATTTGAATAGTAGTTAGATGTAAAGTTCAAACAGCATTTCCTAGACGTGTCAATCAAAGAAGCAACTAGAATGTGCAATTAAACTTTTTCCCCGCCTAACATAATGCCAGTCACATTTAAAACGATCAATATCAATGTAATTATTCACCTGCGTATACGTTTCGCAATGCAACCAACAACGGTTTGTTTGGTTTGGTCAATTGCCTGTTGGCTTTGATCTGACGCTTACCCGGTGATTTATTATTTTGTTTGTCAGTTAAATATGATTTATTCAAAATCCGATTAATTTATAATTGCCAGTTTAAATGGCGTGCGAGCAAATGTCACTTATTGCATCAGTGTAACTTTCTTGTTACAACTTCCTGAAAGTAATAATATTATTAAACATCTTTAATAACTTTTGGTAACCAGCAAAATACGAGAACACAACTATCCACTTAATTGACATGAACCTGCCCAGTTTCAGTACAGGTTTCGATATGAAAATACGGTCGGTACTTCTTAGAACTGAACTGTTGTAGGAAGTAATTGAATTGATAAAAGGTACATAAACAAGAGGCTGATGCACATACATACACAAACAAAGCGGATAACACGCGTTTAATACAGGTTGTCGTACGTTTTTCGCTTGTCACTTAAAAGTTGCGCTTTTTATCCTAAACAATGTGCTGAAAACACTGACTTCTTCTTCTTTAGTGTTCATATAAGTAGGCTAATGCCTGTTTTGTCCTATTATATCACTTCGGAAGTGGATGTCCAGCACTCTTTGCAGCGTTTTGGAGGTTTTCCGACAGGATTGTTTCTGTTGTCTTCCTTTAAGTGTTTATTCCAGTATTTTCTTCTCTGTCTTAACCACCTTCCTTTATCCTGTCTGTCGTCGTGTAGTGTTTTTCCGTATATACTTCTTATTATTTTCATGTGTCTTCGATTTCGATGTGTCTGATCTTGTTTTGGCTGCATACGTTATAACAGGTCTGATTGTCCATTTATATACTCCTATTTTACTGTTTATGTTAAGGTATTTGTTTTTCTACACAATGTCTCTTAGACATCCTGATTCACGCCATAGAAAAGTGTATTCAGTTTAACCTCGACGGAATACCGGAACATGGAAATTGCGATTCTTTCCGATAGCCAAGCAGCCATCAAAGCGTTGAGCTCATCTAACATCAACTCGATGATGGTTCTAGAGTGCCTAGGAAAGCTCAATGACCTAGGAAGGAACAACAAGGTAGCCATCCTCTGGAAAAGCATATGTCCAGGAAGAACTTAATAAAGCTGAAGAAGAACTGAGAGCAACGCACTGGCAAAGACTACCAGGACTGAGGCAGGCCAAAGATCTCCTCGGCAATTTTAACCGAGCAAGATCGAAGACACTGATTAACCTCAGCAAAATTAGTCTCAAGGCATTAACGGGTCATTGTCGACTCAGAGAACACCTACGGAAGCTAGGCCTAGAAGAGGACAGTACCTGCAGGTTTTGCGCAGAAGAACCAGAAACACCCCACCACATCTTGCTGGAGTGTTATGCTGTACGCCACAGAAGATTAAACACACTGGGATTACCCCAGCTGGCTGTGGAAGAAATACCTCGAACAGACCCACTCAAGATCCTGAAATTCCTAAAGGAATTAAATCTTGTGGGGCTGCTATGAACAAGGAAACCTTGAAATAGCAGAAGAAGATGGGGTACAATAGATCTAATCAGGTCGCAGTACATCTGTCACCATCCACATCTACCATTACCATTACCATTAGACATCCTGATATTCGAGACGCCTTCATAGTTTGTTCTCTGACTTCATTCTGTAGATTTCCATAACTTGTTATTGATTTACTGTTCTACAATTTTCTGGTCAATCTCCAGTTTGCATCTTGTTGGCTCTTTTGATGAAACGAAACATTTGGTTTTGTCTGTGTTAATGACCATTTTGCTGATTGATTAAAGGAGTGAAGTAATCTCTGAAGGTCGTCTTCAGAATCCGCAATGAGCACCGCATCATCTGCGTAGCAGACAACATTGAAGTAAGTGTTTCCCAATTCGTATCTTGCTCTTTTAGGTAAATCTCCGACAATTTTGTCCATAATCATGTTGAATGGGCTCCTTATCTTATTCCTGTGCGTATTTGCACTTCTTCAGTTAATAGATCTCCTACTTTTATACTAGTCCGACAGTGGTTATTGATCTCGTATATAAGTTTTATTAATATCTGGTTTACTTCCTTTTCCCGAATTATTTCAATGATGTCCGCCAATCGCACTCAAAGCACATATACGCCGGTTTATTGAACTCTAGAGATTTTTCTGTTATTTGCTTCACAATGAAGATAGCATCAATGGTAGACCTGTTTTTTCGAAAACCTTGCTGTTCTTTGCGAATTTGTATAGTTTTGTTTATGTCCTCTAACAAAGTCCTAGTGAAGGCTTTGAAGACGCTGTTGAGATGTTGAGATTCCACGATAACTGTCCTGGACTGTATTCTGGACCTTTTTAAATATCGGTATCGTTATGCTGCTTTTCCATTCTTTTGGTACTTTTTCTTCTATTATGATGTTTCTGAAGAGAGTTATAATATTTCTTTTTGTAGGTTGTCTCCTCCGTATTTTAACGTTTCATTTGTTATCTCGTTGGATCCTGGGCTTTTTCGATTTTTAAGATGTTAGTAGTTGTCAGTTGTTCAATTCTCTCATTTTCTTTATACAGGGTGATTCCAAAGTTGGGGCTTTCCTTTCACCTGCGAATAGGGCTTCAAAAAATAAGGTTTAAAGTTAAATACAATTTTTTCGAAATGTGAACAATAACGAAGATACAGGGTGTCAAAGTTTTACTGAAAAAACGAGAATAAAAAATAACTTTAACTTAATTTTAACTAACTGACAGGTTATTTCCTATCAACACACATTAACAAATTTTTTTTTAAATTTTCTAACTTTTTTAATTTTTGAGATATTTCAACTCGAAAATTGTGTCACTTTTTGTGAGTTTGCAGCGTTGTTGCTAAGTTTGAAGCCTTGTGAAGCTGTAATTTGCACTCCAATCTAGATTTTTTATATATCATTAGAAAGAGGATGAAAAATGTTACAAAATGTCGGTTGAGCGAATTTTCTAACTTTTTCAGTTTTTGAGAAATTTCAATTCGAAAATTGTGTCACTTTTTGTGAGTTTG
Organism: Ips nitidus; assembly: GCA_018691245.2. Lineage (NCBI taxonomy): Eukaryota > Metazoa > Arthropoda > Insecta > Coleoptera > Curculionidae > Ips > Ips nitidus. Next base: position 2,466,938 of record CM042798.1, read on the forward strand.
CAGCGTTGTTGTTAAGTTTGAAGCCTTGTAAAGCTGTAATTTGCACTCCAATCTAGATTTTTTATATATCAATAGAAAGAGGATGAAAAATGTTACAAAATGTCGGTTGAGCAAATTTTCTAACTTTTTCAGTTTTTGAGAAATTTCAATTCGAAAATTGTGTCACTTTTTGTGAGTTTGCAGCGTTGTTGCTAAGTTTGAAGCCTTGTGAAGCTGTAATTTGCACTCCAATCTAGATTTTTTATATATCAATAGAAAGAGGATGAAAAATGTTACAAAATGTCGGTTGAGCGAATTTTCTAACTTTTTCAGTTTTTGAGAAATTTCAATTCGAAAATTGTGTCACTTTTTGTGAGTTTGTAGCAATAGAAAGAGGATGAAAAATGTTACAAAATTGTTGCTGAGGTTTGAAGCCTTAAGTTTGAAGCCTTGTGAAGCTGTAATTTGCACTCCAATCTAGATTTTTTATATATCAATAGAAAGAGGATGAAAAATGTTACAAAATGTCGGTTGAGCGAATTTTCTAACTTTTTCAGTTTTTGAGAAATTTCAATTCGAAAATTGTGTCACTTTTTGTGAGTTTGCAGCGTTGTTGCTAAGTTTGAAGCCTTGTAAAGCTGTAATTTGCACTCCAATCTAGATTTTTTATATATCATTAGAAAGAGGATGAAAAATGTTACAAAATGTCGGTTGAGCGAATTTTCTAACTTTTTCAGTTTTTGAGAAATTTCAATTAGAAAATTGTGTCACTTTTTGTGAGTTTGCAGCGTTGTTGTTAAGTTTGAAGCCTTGTAAAGCTGTAATTTGCACTCCAATCTAGATTTTTTATATATCATTAGAAAGAGGATGAAAAATGTTACAAAATGTCGGTTGAGCGAATTTTCTAACTTTTTCAGTTTTTGAGAAATTTCAATTCGAAAATTGTGTCACTTTTTGTGAGTTTGTAGCGTTGTTGCTAGGTTTGAAGCCTTGTGAAGCTGTAATTTTCACTCCAATCTATATTTTCTATATGTCATTGGGAAGAAGATAGAAAATGCCACAATATGGCGTTTGAACAAACTGTCTAGCTTTTTCAGTTTTTGAGATATTTTAATTTAAAAATTGTGTCACTTCTTCTGAGTTGAAAGAGTTGTTGCCGGGATTAAACCCTTGTGACGCTGTAATTTGCACTCAAATGGAAAAATGATGCAAAATGCTTCAAAATGGTGTTTGAGAGAATTTTTTAACTTTTACAGTTTTTCAGATATTTTAATTCAAAAATTGTGTCACTGAGTTTGCAGCGATGTTGCCAGGTTTGAAGCCTTGTGACGCTGTAATTTGTTCTCCAATCTAGATTTTCTATATATCGTTGAAAAGATGATAAAAAATGCTATAAAATGTCGATAGTATACACTCTGTATCTTCGTTATTGTTCATATTTCACAAAAGCTTCAAACGAAAAAAAACCCTATTTTTTGAAGCCCTGTATAGGTTCTACCGCATAGATTTTATTGGTCCTTGTATTCTAATTTGTTTCTTCTTAACATTCCCCACATCTTTCTCTGGCTTCCGTACATCTCTCTCCATCTCTTTGGTGAATCTTTCCCAGTAATCTTCTTTTATCTCTCTGATTCTAGCATTTATTCTGTTTTGATTCCAGTTTTCTTGGTTTCTGTTGCGTAAATACTTTATGTGTGCTTTCTTTTTGTGTTCTGATAGTTCCTTTATTTCCGGTGTTTTATTTGTTCTGTTGACATCTACCTGTCTTTTTCCTAGAGCTTCGTTGGCTGCGTTAAGGATATTATGTTTTAGGGTTCTCCATTTTTCGTCTACAGTGTCTTCTCTGTTGCTTAGGTTTTGTGTTATCTTCTGTGACAGCCTACTTTCGTACAATTGTTTCACGCTTTTGTCTTCCAGAGATTTGATGTTGAATTTCTTTATGTAATGTGGTATAGGTTTTGGTGTGGGGGGTATATTTAGAAGTCCGATTTCGAGGAATTTTTTCGGGTCTGTGAGCTATCTAGGCTACTTTTTGCCCTAGGTTGGGAGCTAGAGTGGCCTCCTCCTTTCTCCGGGCTTGGGACCGGTAGTGAAAAAAAAAGAAGAAATTTCTTGTAAAAAAATATTCAAACCACAAGATATTACTTCCGCGCACTTATTGATGCATTTCTTATCCACTTAGACTTTGTGAAGATCTGCAATTTACCTATTAAGGTGTAGCAGAATATAGCCTACCATTAAAGCCATTCTCCTAACTAGACAAGAACAGTTTTTGATCTAATACTACCTGTAGTTGTGCATTATTTAGTGTTCGAGTCGATAATGGTCGATTAAATCACGGTTCGAGTCAATATCGAAACGACAAAGCTATGGAAAGTAGACGTAATTTTCATGAACCATCAATAACCACGAAGAGGGCCCCGCAGGTCACCATTGACAATATACGGCATTCCGTATGTGACCAACTTGATCACCGTGTGGTGCTATATACATTCCAATCGTTCGGGGTCAAAGGTAAAGAACTCTGTCGACCTGAAAATATTTACGTTCAAAAGCTTTTTAGGTATTTATATCCTAGTGTTTAGTCAGCTTACAAAAGGATTCAAGTAAAATCTCATTTTGAGCAAACGCTATAATTTATTTTTTCTTTGTTTATTGGGTCTTCTGCCTCACACAAAAAAGGTTTGTTGGGAAAATGGAATTTCGCACTATATTCAACTAAGTTGAAAATAACATTAACCTAGGCGTCCCATCACAAGACCACTGACTTAGGCTCGGTCTTGTTACCTAAAAACGCTGACGTTTCGGTGGAAAATCTACCACCGTCTTCAGAGAATCTAAAAAAGAAAGAACACAACGGCAGAACACAGAAAACAACAACTTAATAAATATTAAACCTGTTAATGTTCAATTTGGAACTCTGAGAAGGGTTTTGTCAATAAAAATTGACATAAATTTTGACTTTTGTCATTCCAATAGGAAAGGTTATCTATTGTTGTAGTGAAAGGTGGGTTTTATAATGAAAACAAAATTACAAGAAATTTCAGTTTCGTTTGATATGACCAAGTGTTATCTCCTCCTCTAGAATATTTAACCAAGTTTGGTCAATATTAATAGAGGACGTAGCAACACAGGAGTCATGGTTTAATCTAATATATGCACTTTCTTTTATTTTACGTCTTTTTGAAAAAGTTTCTTTGTCTATGATACTACATTCATTCCATTTGACTCTATGATCATTATCAAACGCGTGTTGGCATATGTTAGATTTGTGAAAGTCTCCAGTTCTTAAATAATTTTGGTGTTCTTTAATACGTTTTTTTAAAGGTCTGGAGGTTTCACCAATATAAAATTGATTGCATTCGCAAGGAATTTTATATATCACGTTTCTTGTAGATTCATTTTCATTGTGAGGTTTTGTTTTAGTTAAGTGTGATCTTAATGTGTTTTGAGTTCTAAATATTGTTCTGATGTTATATTTTTTAGCTATTCGTTTGAGTTTGTCAGAAATACCTGGAATGTAAGGAATAAAAAGGTTAGTAAAAGGTAAAATTTGATTTTGATTTCCAGATTGTTTTGAATGTTCTAAATCCCTAAAACATTTATTAATAAATGTTTCAGGATAGTCATTTTCTTTTAGAATATTTTTAATGAATAATTTTTCTTTATTAAATTGTTCATTATTGCAAATAATTTTGGCTCTATCAAATAAACTTTTTACAATACCTTTTTTTACCATTATTGGATGATTGGATTTGTAGTTTAAATATCTATTTGTGTGGGTTGGTTTTCTGTATACTTTTGTTTCAAATTTGTTTATGTCTTTTTTGATTAGAATGTCTAAGAATGGAAGTTCGTTATTTTGTTCAGTTTCTGTTGTAAATTTGATTGTGGGTTCTATTGAGTTTATGTGAGTTAGAAATTGTTTAAGATGATCATTACCGAATGGATATATTGAGAAAACATCATCAATATATCTCCACCAGATTGTTGGTTTATAATTAAAATTATTCATGTTATTTTCTTCGAAATGTTCCATAAAAATATTACTTAATATTGGAGACAATGGAGAACCCATTGCCATTCCAGAATTTTGCTATAATTTATCTGATCATCTGATTTGGAATACGTCTCAACTCTCGCCAAATAGTTCCTTCTATTTATTTTTGCAGAATGGTTATCTATAGCAGATATTTCTAAGAAGTTACAAACTGACATTCATTTCTTCTAGCATTAGATTTCAGCTGGATTTTGGAAGCTGCAGCTAGTTTTAAAACCATTTCTTTATCTTCATCTAGTCGGTCAAATCAGTATGATATCGTCTGCAAAACGTATTAGGTTTTCTTATCTCATTTTTGTTTAGTTTTACTCTTGCCTGCTCCTATAGATCTTTAAAAGTGAAGAAACCATTTTTAATGAGTTCGATATGATGGATCACGAAAAAACCTTGGTTCTCAGTGCTTTACTTTGATGGTAGCATATTCTATATGGGTTTTTCAAGTCATTTCATATTTAAAGATTTCACGATTTCTCTGTGTCTTTTCTCGTTTTTTTCGTCCCTCTTCAGAAAACACTTTGAATTACCCTGTATAACTTGATTTTTGAGTAATAAAAATACGGGTTCTTAGTGGATACTAAGTGCTTAATACATTATCCGGTAAGCTCACCATTTTGAATTGTTATTGGTCTATAGAAGAGTATTTACGAGCAACCATTACAAAAAAAATTGCAATGAGTCTATTAAATCATACAAGATTCTACGGCATAGAAAAAATTACCACTCACTTGATTTACCAGTACCATGAACAATTCGTTATGCTGATTTATGGCAACTGGTAGGAATTTAATGGTAATATGTGATATACTCAGATAGATTCACGATATATTATTTTATTATGTTGTTATTCTACATACATCACAAGTGTTTTGTCGTCGATCGGCCATTGAATCGAAGCAACTTCTTGTTGCATTGTATAAAGTAACTTATGGCTAATAATGGCATTTTAGTGTTATGGGAGAGCATAAATATGGTTGATGGCGGTTCGGTCTTGTTTCTTTCATTTTCAGTAAAAAAAAGGCCATCGCACAATAAACTAAACATAGCTCTACGGCATCATGGCGTGCTATTTATAATTGGGATTCGAAAAAGAAATGGGTAAATGGCCTCAAATTTTCGGCGCCCAACTAGCAATTTGCTCGAGCATAATTGACCGTTTTGTGTACACTTTTCGAAATTTCGTATGCGATCCACGTAGTAGTATGGTAATTTGAAAAATTAATCGTTCAATTCATTCATACACAACAGAAGTTTCGAGACGTTCTCACGCATGGTACTGGTATACCTTTCTGAAGGAGCTTTACCACACCTTGCGGTTTATTTCTTTGTTTAGATCGTGATGCAACCGAATTGTGTGTGGAAGACCTCCAGAAAAATTTATTTGATCAATTTTTTATTACAATCCACAGCGGCCTTTTGGCCTGTATTCGAATGGTCCACTTTCCGTATTTAGCCAGAACGAGTGCGTTTACTACGTGACGAGATTTTTCATTCTCGGGCAAATTGTCCGTCCCTTTGGGGCTTTTTATTGTCATTTCCGACACCTCAAATGTGTTTAATTGCCCCACAACGATTTGTCAGACCGCAATAAAAAAAATCAAATTTATCTTTTGGAATACACCAGGTGATTGCAATTAACCGAAAACGGTTTTGAGGGCATACAAATTTGATGTAGAACTGAAAGTCTACGGTTCGTTATTTTTTTTTTTTGACAAACTGGTTCGGGTTTGGACGATGGCAAGAAGGAATTATATTATGTACACAGGTGCATCGTTCTCGTATGTAAACATTCACAGCTTTCCCCGTACGTATGGAGTTTTAAGCGTGGTATGCGAAGGTCTAAAATGTTTCGCGTGGTCAACAGCCAATGACCAGTCTATGTTTCGAAACTTTGGTCCTACTGTAAAAAGTATACTTTTCTGAAGATATTATAACATTACTCTTAAAAGTTATACAGGGTGGTCCAGTTTTAAGTGTCAATAATTCACCATTTGATAGCTAATCAAAAAATAAGTTGACTTGCATTATGTCATTTTTCTGAAAATGTTTCCTAAGGAAGATACAGTCCTCCAAATTTCCATTTAAAAAATCGTTTTATAGTTTAAAACTGAACATCCAAGACTTGTGAAAGTCCAAATTTGTACTGAATAGTCTAAAAACTTTTTTACTACTAGGAATGGTCTTATGATTCGCTTTCTCAGACTGCCATCCTGGTTGAGTGTCTGAAACTGGCATTCAAGAACTAAAAAAAGTCCGGAAATCAAGACAAAGATTGTATTGTGCATGAAACTCATTTTTTACTACTAAAAATAATATAAAAGTTGACTTTTAATGCTAGAACTGACTTTACTAGGACTAAAGAGAGTCCAAAAGTATATTTTCAAGACTTTAATTGGTGTACAACTCAATTTTCTGGACTGGACAACAAGTCTTGAAGTAAATTAAATTTTCGGACTATTTTATTTCTAAAAATTAGTTCTCAAGACTATTATTGTAGTATTTGGTACCAACATTTTTTACTTTTATTACTGAAGAAACTTGACTTTTGGAAATAGTCTTAAATTCGATTTTTCAGTCTTAAAAAGCACTAAAAACAGTCTGAATTTCTTAGAGATGCTACAATTTATTGCACCTATGAGTGTAGAAGTCAATTTAATAGTGAAGAAGCTTGAAATAACATTTTCAAGATTATGGTCAGTGGACAAACTGGCTTTCAGGCCTGATAAGTCAAAAACTTTGTAAAGATAGTCTTGAAACTCGATTTGAGGCACTGAAAACAGCCTTAAAACACTAAAAACAGTCTAGTTTATTAAGAAATACCCGAATTTTTAGCACTGAGGTGTCTAGAAGTCGATTTAATAGTGACAAAGCTTGGAATGCTATTTTAAGTCTTTGAAGAATGTAAAAATTGTTTTTTAAGTTTGCTATGTCAATAATTTGGTGAAGATAGTCGAACTCGATTTTCCAAGCTGAAAGCAGTTTTGAAGCACTAAAAATAGTCCAGAATTCGAAGAAAATGAAAAGCAAAGTAAAAAGCACGAAAAGTTCGTTTTCAAGACAATTTTCATGAATCTAATGTTAATGTCCTGCATCTAAGACTATTTTCAAGACTAAAATATTGAAATTTGTCTTCAAATTATGAAAACTTACTTCAAATGCAAATTTTAAGCTTCTGATGTCACTTTTCATTAGTTCAGTCACATTTTGGGTTCAAGTCAATTTTTAAGGTTTAAATGTATGAATTTGTAGTAACAAATTCTTGAGAAAAGTAGTTTTTATGTCTACAAGTAATTTTCAGTATTAAAGTCTCTCGATTTGCATGAAAACTGGTTACAAACACAATTTTTAAGCTTCTGAAATTTTCATCTTTTCTAATTCAATTTTCAAAACTAAAGTCTTTTAGTTTGTCTGGAAACTATGAAAACTGGCTACAATAATATTTTTTAAACTTTTTAAGTGAATTTTCCGTTTCCAAGACAATTTTTAAGTTGGGTTGGGTTAGTTTTGGGTCTTTGACCGTAATATTTGTGNCTCCACACGANACTNANNATTNGNTANAGCGCAATNGAATNGGCCANCNTTCAGCGCGGCAACTNGNCCANATGCTAGNATTTGACTNCGGCAGNGCANAGACCACNGNGCTNNGAGCGCGTNCNAATTACAGATCGNGCNCGGCGANATCTTCCACNCAACGGCTGGTANATTGTTGGGAATAANTNGNGGNACNTGATGTATCTCTCAGGANNGNAANGTAGAGCGCCNNCCTACGAAACAGNCCANTTCCTCGGTCTCTNGCAGCACANNNCTNAGTACCCNTCATACNGNGAAGACCTTTGTGNACGGGNCCGNNCNACCTGGTGGAGCGCCACAACNGACAACGTTTNNAGCGTATACCNNTGGCNANCGNGNCGNTNNAATCNNGTCAGTNGGNTAAGGCTNNCAGATNNTGTTTGNNCAAACCACAAGCCCTCATANGANNGTAATCCCTNGGGNAGATGTCNAANGCACCNTANTATNNCTGGCATCCTGACTGTCTTTGTAAACTGTGTTTGTGGCAGTTCAAATTTTGACACTGCTTTTCTCCCTGACTGTATCAAATTTTTCAGTTTTTTTTTAAGTTATTAGGCAGGAAATTTCATGAGAATTCCAAAAATGTGCTTATAACAGTAATTTTCTTACTCCAAGTGGGTTTTACAGGCGATTTTGTCCCTGTCTGTCTTTGCAAACTGTGTTTCTGGCGGTTCACGGTTTGACACTGTTTTTCTTTCTGACTGTACCAAATTTGTAAGTGTTTTTTTAGGTTATTGCGCAGGAAATTTCATGAGAATTCCAAAAATGTACTTAAAACTGTCATTTTCACACTGCAGGTGGGTTTTACAGGCGATTTTGTCCCTGACTGTCTTTGCAAACTGTGTTTCTGGCGGTTCACGGTTTGACACTGTTTTTCTTTCTGACTGTACCAAAGTTTTAAGTGTTTTTTTAGGTTATTGCGCAGGAAATTTCATGAGAATTCCAAAAATGTACTTAAAACTGTCATTTTCACACTGCAGGTGGGTTTTACAGGCGATTTTGTCCCTGACTGTCTTTGCAAACTGTGTTTCTGGCGGTTCACGGTTTGACACTGTTTTTCTTTCTGACTGTACCAAAGTTTTAAGTGTTTTTTTAGGTTATTGCGCAGGAAATTTCATGAGAATTCCAAAAATGTACTTAAAACTGTCATTTTCACACTGCAGGTGGGTTTTACAGGCGATTTTGTCCCTGACTGTCTTTGCAAACTGTGTTTCTGGCGGTTCACGGTTTGACACTGTTTTTTCTTTCTGACTGTACCAAAGTTTTAAGTGTTTTTTTAGGTTATTGCGCAGGAAATTTCATGAGAATTCCAAAAATGTACTTAAAACTGTCATTTTCACACTGCAGGTGGGTTTTACAGGCGATTTTGTCCCTGACTGTCTTTGCAAACTGTGTTTCTGGCGGTTCACGGTTTGACACTGTTTTTCTTTCTGACTGTACCAAATTTGTAAGTGTTTTTTTAGGTTATTGCGCAGGAAATTTCATGAGAATTCCAAAAATGTACTTAAAACTGTCATTTTCATACTGCAGGTGGGTTTTACAGGCGATTTTGTCCCTGACTGTCTTTGCAAACTGTGTTTCTGGCGGTTCACAGTTTGACACTGTTTTTCTTTCTGACTGTACCAAAGTTTTAAGTGTTTTTTTAGGTTATTGCGCAGGAAATTTCATGAGAATTCCAAAAATGTACTTAAAACTGTAATTTTCACACTGCAGGTGGGTTTTACAGGCGATTTTGTCCCTGACTGTCTTTGCAAACTGTGTTTCTGTGCCAAATTTTTAAGTGTTTTTTTTAGGTTATTGGATAGGAGATTTTATGAGGATTCCAAAAATGTGCTTAAAACTGTCATTTTCTCATTGCAAGTGGGTTTTAAACGCGATTTTGTCCCTGACTGTCTTTGCAAACTGTGTTTCTGGCGGTTCACGATTTGACACTGTTTTTCTTTCTGACTGTACCAAATTTTTAAGTGTTTTTTTAGGTTATTGCACAGGAAATTTCATGAGAATTCCAAAAATGTACTTAAAATAGTAACTTTCTTATTCCAAGTGGGATTTACAGGCGATTTTGTCCCTGACTGTCTCTGTAAACTGTGTTTCTGATAGTTCAAAGTTTGCCACCGCTTTTCTCCCTAACTGTACCAAATTTTGTAGTGTTTTTTTATGTTATTGGACAGAAAATTTTATGAGAATTCCAAAAATTTGCTTAAAACCGTAATTTTCATACTACAAGTGGGTTTACAGGCGATTTTGTCCCTGACTGTCTCTGCAAACTGTGTTTCTGGGGGTTCACGATTTGACACCGCTTTTCTCCCTGACTGTACCAAATTTTTAAGTGTTTTTTCATGTTATTGGATAGGAAATATCAAGAGGATTCCAAAAATGTGCTTAAAACTGTCATTTTCTCACTCCAAGTGGTTTTGACAAGAAATTTTGACCATGACTGTTAAACTGTGCTCAAAAGTTGTACAAAACAGGGTTAGGAATTTTTTTTTTGCACAATATTGGGTAAACGCGGTTGCAACTGGCAGAGTCTTAGCTTCAATTTAAACTGTTTTTTGAACAACACCCTGTATATATTCAATCGAGTTGAATATATACAATGACGGAGATAAAGCTTTTAAAAATTTTGAAAAAAAGGTAAACACAATCGAATATCTCGGAAATGGTTTCAGTTACGAGCATTTTACAAAAGACCATAAATGTTTAGAATACAGCTGCTAAAGTTGCAAAATTTAAAAAAAAACTGTCTACGTTTTGTAGTTAAGAGGCCCAACTGCCCTACAACCTGAAAATTGAACCATAATGTGACCATTCTTTCACAATGATTTTATAGTGCTTATCAACTCTTTATTGATATAATAATACTTTTAATTTACACTTTATAATTTTTTTCATTTTTTTCTTAGTTATTTTCAGTGGTTCTTCATATAATATACTACAATGTTATTGGGGAGTTATTCTGCTTTTATCACATTAAAAAGTAGCCTATCGGAAACAATTTTGAAAAACTTTCTACCGCAAAAGAGCGTTACAAGATGATACAATGACTTGTTAAACGATTGTACCTTATCAATAATAACGTACAAGTAAAAATAATAAAAGTATATTTCATTCAATTTCTGAAATTTATTCGAATCAGATTCTCCAACTATACATATAAGTACGCCAAAAAAATGGTTTTTATATTAAAATTAATTATATTGAATATCTGTTTAAACTGAATGGTACATCGCTAATCGTTCGTGCTGGTTAAATTGGTTCTGAAGTGGAAAAAGAAGATTAGAAAATAATTGTTAAGTGGCCGAGAGAACAGCAGAGGTAGCTGCTACTTCACACTCTAAAGTTGATAGATTTATTTACGTTCCCCGAGGGTTTTGTATATATAATCAAAAGATCATTTACGTTTTTACCGACTAATGGGAAGACGCCATTAGTTCCCGAGAAGGAGTGGAGACGAACATTTTTCAAATCGGTCGCTTTGTGTAATAATACTTTTTTAAACTAAAATGTTATTAACTGTATGTTGTCCTAATTACTTTCTATATTTAGAACGTGGAATCGTTTTAATTGTATACCATTTTCCTTATTTGAACTAAATATTAATTAATTATCCTATCAAAAATATCACTTTTAATTGTTCTCGATAGTTTGATTGAACGTCCGCTTCGGTCAGTTTATCAAAGTCGAGTTGAAAAACCGGCATTGATTAATATGGCCGCCTTAGGATACGTAGGCGTTAAATTTAATTAAAAATCGTATAACTTTCAATTAAACTCCTTCTACCGGCCGCGATCCTCATTTCTATTCGACTATTTGAATAGAGAATCGCTTTTCTCGTTATACAATTAAAACCGTAAAAATACTTGAATTATTAACCATCTTCATGGTTGTCTCTTTATCCCAAATAAACGGTTAATTATTCAAAAATTTCGGTTTAGCTCAAGTTACCCTGTTAATTAAAGATACTCAAATCTTCACTGACCTACATCAAGCAGCAATCAGACCCAATCGAATACGCGCTTCTTGGGTTTTTAAATTTCCTGTCCGGGACACCAAATTACACGGTAGGACCGCGGCGAAGCCCCAAAACAAGATAATTTAATAAATAATAATTTGAAGATAAAAACAAAACAAAAAACAAAAGAAACAACGGTAGACAACTACCATTTACTGAAGAAGTCGGTCTGCGGTTTCATTATGTGAAACGTTTCACCTCAACGGAACTCGATTAATTTAAAAAGTTCCACGAAAATAACAGGTTTGGTTTTGAGATATTGGAGGTTTAGAGGGCGTGGTGTGCATCAGAACAACTATACTAACTTTGCTGTATTTTATATGAGTGATATAATATAAACAGTTATTGAAAACAGTTTACATCCAAAGTACTAGAAAATCTAATATCCTCTAAAGAAAATCTAAATCATCTAACTAAAATCGTTCAAGAGTTGATCCGTTTATTACAAGTGCTATACTGAACAAAAATGTGGATTAAAACGATCGAAGTACGGATCTGATTTTTTTATAGTAAACTATTTGGACGAGGCCATCATCAGCACTCAAATTCGTCAAATCAAGGCGGATCCACTGGAACTACCACGCAATCAGCCACAAAACACATGTCCAGGGCTGAGACGGAGCACGAGACGGAGTCTTCCACCGTCTCGCGCCACAAAATGTAGTCGTCCCGAATTCTGCAACCCGCACTGGGTTGTTTAACAAATGTACGTATGGTTTTATTATTGTAATATTTTGATCTTGTTGAACCAAAAGGGTTTTACAAATTTAAACGTGACAATATTCTATAAAAATTTAGTTACTTGTGGTTTACAATCATGTTACTGGATAGGAAATTTAATGAGAATTCCAAAAATGTAAAACAGTAATCTTACTTCAAGTGGGTTTTACAGGCGATTTTGTCCCTGAGTCTTTGTAAACTGTGTTTGATGTTTCAAATTTTTAAGTGTTTTTTTTAAGTTATTAGAGATAGAATCAAACCACTTTGTAGAAAAATATAATTTAAAAACTAAATAGCAGTTATTGCACAAAACTAATTGACAAAATGATCACTGTTTATCAGTGGAGTAAATCAGAATAAAAACAACAAAAAACATAATTCCCAAAGTAAACACTTCAAACAGTACCTTTTACACCAACAAAGTTATTACAATTGATAATAACATAAACTTTCTGGAGGGCAGCTGGCTTGTAAAGTCTGGCACTCGCGATTATTATAGAAATTTAAGAATGATTTACTGCGGGTTGCAGAATTCGGGACGACTACATTTTCTTTGTGGTACACGAGACGGAGTCTTCCACCGTCTCGCGTACCACAAAATGTCCAAAAATGTGTCTGTCCCGAATTCTGAAACCCGCACTGGGTTGTTTAACAAATGTGACGTATGGTTTTATTATTGTAATATTTTGATCTTGAATTCCTGAGTAATTTTCTTACTCCAAACAGGCGACGTTTTACAAATTTAAACGTGACAATATTCTATAAAAATTTAGTTATTTGTGGTTTACAATCATGTTACTGGATAGGAAATTTAATGAGGATTCCAAAAATGTGCTTAAAACTGTCATTTTCACACTGCAAGTGGGTTTTACAGGCGATTTTGTCCCTGACTGTCTTTGTAAACTGTGTTTGTGGTAGTTCAAATTTTGACACCGCTTTTCTCCCTGACTGTATCAAATTTTTAAGTGTTTTTTTAAGTTATTAGGCAGGAAATTTTATGAGAATTCCAAAAATGTACTTAAAACAGTAATTTTCTTACTTCAAGTGGGTTTTACAAGCGATTTTGTCCCTGACTGTCTTTGTAAACTGTGTTTCTGGTAGTTCAAATTATGACACCGCTTTTCTCCCTGACTGTACCAAATTTTTAAGTGTTTTTTTAGGTTATTGCACAGGAAATTTCATGAGAATTCCAAAAATGTGCTTAAAACAGTAATTTTCTTACTCCAAGTGGGTTTTACAGGCGATTTTGTCCCTGACTGTCTTTGTAAACTGTGTTTGTGGTAGTTCAAAGTTTGACACCGCTTTTCTCCCTAACTGTACCAAATTTTGTAGTGTTTTTTCATGTTATTGGATAGGAAATTTTATGAGGATTCCAAAAATGTGCTTAAAACTGTCATTTTCTCATTGCAAGTGGGTTTTACACGCAATTTTGTTCCTGACTGTCTTTTCAAACTGCGCTTGTGGTAGTTCAAACTTTAACACCGCTTTTCTCCCTGACTGTATCAAATTTTTAACTGTTTTTTTAAGTTATTGGGCAGGAAATTTCATGAGAATTCCAAAAATGTGCTTAAAATAGTAATTTTCTTACTCCAAGTGGGTTTTACAGGCGACTTTGTCCCTGACTGTCTTTGTAAACTGTGCTTCTGGTATTTCAAAGTTTGCCACCGCGTTTCTCCCTAACTGTACCAAATTTTGTAGTGTTTTTTCATGTTATTGGATAGGAAATTTCATGAGGATTCCAAAAATGTGCTTAAAACTGTCATTTTCTCATTGCAAGTGGGTTTTACACGCGATTTTGTTCCTGACTGTCTTTTCAAACTGCGTTTGTGGTAGTTCAAACTTTAACACCGCTTTTCTCACCGATTACCAAATTTTGTAGTGTTTTTTCAGGTTATTGGATAGGAAATTTAAAAAGGATTCCAAAAATGTGCTTTAAACTGTCATTTTCTCACTCCAAGTGGGTTTGACAAGAAATTTTTGAAAGTTAAACGAGACGTACGTTGGTTTGATGTTTCAGAGATAGAATCAAATCACTAAAGTAGAAAAATATAATTTAATAACTAAATAGCAGTTAAAACTAATTGACAAAATGATCAGTTTATCAGTGGAGTAAATCAGAATAAAAACAACAAACATAATTCCCAAAGTAACACTTCAAACAGTACCTTTTACACCAACAAAATATTACAATAATACAACCATACTTACATTTGATAATAACATAAACTTTCTGGAGGGCAGCTTGCTGGAAAGTCTGGCAGTCGCGATTATTATAGTTTAAGAATGATTTACTGCGGGTTGCAGAATTCGGGACGACTACATTTTGTGGCACGAGACGGAGTCTTCCACCGTCTCGCGCCACAAAATGTAGTCGTCCCGAATTCTGAAACCCGCACTGGGTTGTTTAACAAATGTACGTATGGTTTTATTATTGTAATATTTTGATCTTGCTGAGCCAAAAGGGTTTTACAAATTTAGATATGACAATATTTTATAAAAATTTAGTTATTTGTGGTTTACAATCGTCGGTTTGATAGTTTATGGTAGTTTTTTTTTTGGGAGCTGAATCTGTTTTACTTTGAATTAACAGTATAGCCGACGTTTCACAGAATTTATTTCTGCATCCACAGGGCCTATGGTTGTACATCTTGATTAGTCACTTATACACTGTTTATTTTGATTCCGTGTTACATTGTTTACAACTTAGTTGTGTATATCAAGCTATTTGTTTCAAAGATTTTTGGATTATAGGCTTACTTAAGCAAACTGTTTTTAGAGTGTATTGAAGACAAAGTTAATATGTATAACAATTTTGCAGAAAAAAGCTACTACTTTCAAAATAACTAGGAAAATATGCTGACTTATGTTTAAATTACCGAACACCTTTTATATTTTATGGAAATTTGGGATTGAGTTCTCAGTGAGTTCAATGACTGGTTAGGTTAGAAACGTAGCCTGCATGGAAGTAATCCATAAAGTCTTTTTGAATTGTAATAATTGAAATGAGGGTAGTGGTCGTGGACGTAACTTGTATGCAAATAAGAGAGAGAGAAAGATCCGTAATCGTGAATTATTTTAAACGCGGAAGGTGTGGAACGGTTCATAGCATCGCGCAATCCAATTCCCAAGCGAGGAAGAACTATATGCAAATCCGGCCTCGTCCCATATGCAGATTTCCATTTTCAAATGCAACAAGATGAAGACATTAAGACCACCGTTTTGATAGAAACTCCATTACACCTTTCCGAGTCGTAGATATCACCTTCGCTCACGTGGAAATGTAAATCACGAACGCCGTCCTATTTGAGAATATCCACTTGTCCCGTAAACATTTCGACGGCGTAACTTAGTGATATTTGCTACTTTTGCGACAGTCTAATCAATTTTCGTTTCGTTCTAAATGTTGCTTTTGATTGCGCAATTCCAAACAGAAAGGTAAATGCTAAATCTGTAAATCTACACTTACGTATATCCTTGCATTTCGGGGTTTCAAGTTATTTTACCTTATATGGGCTTTTGCGAGTATGGCTGTTTTGATGCAAGATTGTATGGTATTATGACACATCATTAGTTTTTTTTTTAATACCTAAATTTAGGTAGTTGTCTATTCCTCTTTCAATTTACAAAAAAGAGCACTTGTATGATTTTTTGGTGCAGTGGTTCGTTTTTGAGTAAAAAATGAAAAGGTATGTTTATGTCCCTAGAACATACTTGAAATAGTAGAGACCTGTAGCAAATTTAAAAAAATCTTGAAAGGTAAGCTCATTTTTAGTAGAGTTTAGAGGTCTCTGACAATTTTAGAAAATTCGTGAAAGCTTTAGGGCAGTTGTAGAGGCCTCTGGAAAATTTTGTGAGGTTTTCAATAGAGTCACTCGTAGAGGCCTCTAAACAGTTCTGTTTTCTATGGTGCTTAGAGGCCTCTAGATGTTTTGATAGATTTTTCGTAAGTCTAGGAGACATGTAGAAAGCCTTTGGCATTTTTGTTAAGTTTTCTATGGTGCTTGGAAGCCTCTGGCAGTTTTAAAAAATTCTTGAAAGGATCTAGGACACTTATAGAAGCCTCTGGGCAATTTTGGTTAGGTTTTCTATAGTACTTAGAGGCCTCTGGAAGTTTTAATAAATTCTTGAATAGTATGGGTCACTTTTAAAGGCCTCTGGATATTTTTGTGAGATTTTCGATAGAGCTTAGAGGCCTCTGGCAAATTTTACAAAATTCCTGAAAGGTCTAGGACACTTAAAAATTCTGATAATTTTTGTGAGGTTTTTATAGAGCTTATTAGAACCGTTTGGAAGAATTAATAAATTTCTGTTAGGATTTTAGAGCGTAGAGGCCCCTGGAAATTTCTTATAATGTTTTCAATAGAGTTTAGAGGCCTCCGGCAGTCTTAAAATTTTTTGAAAGCTCTAATACACTTGTAGAAGTCTATGGACAGTTTTGTTAAAGTTTTCTATGGTGTTTAGAGGCTTCTAGAAGTTTTGATACATTTTTCGTAAGTCTGGGAGATATGTAGAAGCCTCTAGCATTTTTGTTAAGTTTTCTATGGTGCTTGGAAGCCTCTGGCAGTTTTAAAAAATTCTTGAAACTCTAGGACACTTATAGAACCCTCTGGGCAATTTTGGTTTGTTTTTCTATAGTGCTTAGAGGCCTCTGGAAGTTTTAATAAATTCTTGAATAGTATGGGTCACTTTTAAAGGCCTCTGGATATTTTTGTGAGATTTTCGATAGAGCTTAGAGGCCTCTGGCAAATTTTACAAAATTCCTGAAAGGTCTAGGACACTTAAAAATTCTGATAATTTTTGTGAGGTTTTAATAGAGCTTATTAGAACCGTTTGGAAGAATTAATAAATTTCTGTTAGGATTTTAGAGCGTAGAGGCCCCTGGAAATTTCTTATAATGTTTTCAATAGAGTTTAGAGGCCTCCGGCAGTCTTAAATTTTTTTGAAAGCTTTAATACACTTGTAGTAGTCTATGGACAGTTTTGTTAAAGTTTTCTATGGTGTTTAGAGGCTTCTAGAAGTTTTGATACACTTTTCGTAAGTCTGGGAGACATGTAGAAGCCTTTGGCATTTTTGTTAAGTTTTCTATGGTGCTTGGAAGCCTCTGGCAGTTTTAAAAAATTCTTGAAAGGTCTAGGACACTTATAGATCCCTCTGGGCAATTTTGGTTAGGTTTTCTATAGTGCTTAGAGGCCTCTGGAAGTTTTAATAAATTCTTGAATAGTATGGGTCACTTTTAAAGGTCTCATTTTTTGAGATTTTCGATAGAGCCTCTGGAAAATTTACAAAATTCCTGAAAGGTCTAGGACACTTGTAAAAATTCTGATAATTTTTGTGAGGTTTTCAATAGAGCTTATTAGAACCATTTGGCAGAATTAATAAATTTCTGTTAGGATTTTAGAGCGTAAAGGCACCTGGAAATATATAATGTTTTCAATCGAGTTTTTAGAGGCTTCCAGCAGTTCTTAAAACATTTTTGAAAACTCTAAGACACTTGTAGAAGCCTCTGGACAGTTTTATTAAAGTTCTCTATGGTGCTTATAGGTGCCTCTAGAAGTTTTGATAGATTGTTCGCAAGTCTAGACATGTAGAAGCCTTTGGCATTTTTGTTAAAGTTTTCTATAGTGCTTGGTCTAGGACACTTATAGAGACCCTGGGCAATTTTGGTTAGGTTTTCTATAGTGCTTAGAGGCCTCTGGAAGTTTTAATAAATTCTTGAATAGTATGGGTCACTTTTAAAGGCCTCTGGATATTTTTGTGAGATTTTCGATAGAGCTTAGAGGCCTCTGGCAATTTTAGAATGTTCTTGAAAATGTTTTGGGTTTTTAGGTCTAGGACAAGAGGTCTCTGGAAGAGAAAATGCCTCTTTTGTCTAAGACACTTTTAGAGCCCTCTAGCCATTTTTACTAGCATCTTAGAGGTCTCTGACAATTCAATATTCTTGAAAGGTCTATGACACTTGTAAAAACCATTGGCAATGGTTCTTTTTGCATTTCAATTGATCGTGTTTGTAATATGATCAATATGATCAAAAGTATTTTCAGGTTTGTAGGCATTTTGATAATATTTTTGATTCGAGCAATCTGAACACACTTTCCAAGCGAACTTTAACGTAATTTGGAAAGTTAGCAACATGAGTTAGTTATTAAGTAATTTTCAACTGTTTCAGGGTTTGTATGGTATGATTCTGGCTTTATGTTCGAACACCATGTCCAATTTGGTTATACAGAGTTTCCAAGCATAAATCATGATAGTCGCCATTAAAAATTGTTCCCCGATCAGCCTGCCTAGTTAATGGACCTAACTAACCAGATGAAGATGTTGCGAGGTTAATTTCCTCTTTCAATTACGTTTAAATGTATCGTGTGAAGTATCGCCTTACATCATCCACTGCATTGCAGGATGCGTAAGTTAGTAGTTGCAGAAAAGAACAACTTGCGTTCAAAAAGGAAACATTTGTCATTTTAGGCTGAAAAAAGCAAAAAAAAATTTGTTTCAGGATAGAGAATTTATCGGCAAATTGGTAACTTTCTGGCTGGCATTTGGTAAATCGGCACTCGGCAACTTTTAAATTACATTTCATCTCGTTAAAATACCGATTCGGCTAAAGAACGGACTACGCGATGACGGCAAATTGTATTAAACCGCCTTATTGGCTTATTAGTTGGGATACATGGAGAAGGTGGCGGACTTTTTGTGCGACAGGAAACACTAATTTGGGATAATTGGAACTGATATCTTACCGATTATGAATGGCGACAACTTTAGATCATCGGAAACACGCGCAATTAAAACAGCCCGACAAAGCAAATTGGAGGAATTATTGAATGTGCAGATTAAAGGTGTTTTTCAAAAAATAATGACAAAAAGTTTTATCAATTTAATTAGTTTAATTTTAAATAAAATAATGCAAAAATGTAGACTCAGAATAGTCTTTTTGTTTCTTCGTCTAGGTCTAGGTTGGTTTATGGTATATTTCAGATAAATGCAAGTTTAAAATACTGCTAATAATAGTATTATTTATGTAATAGGCTAAATTAATAAAGTAGGGCTTCTTAACTACAAAACTTTTCTTTAAATCCTCGTATTTGGTAGCTACATTCTGAAGATTTAAGGTCTCTTTGCCAAATCTCTAACCATAACCGTTTCCAAGATATTCGATTTTTTTTTTAAATTGCTTCAAAATTTTGAAAGTTTGTTTTAATTGTTTTTTGAGAGACAACCACAAATAATACTATAATACTAGAATGCCAAAATCCTTACAAAAAGCTTTTAACTTAAAGGACCTTTAAGGTCGTTTCTTAGAAAAGCAAAAGAAGATTTATGTGGTGATATTAATTTGCATTTTTACGTGGATTTGATTGAATTGTCAATAGAAAAATGAACGAAATTCAAATTCAACACACCGCACAATTAATAATATACAGTGACTCCAAAAGTGATATGGACAAATTTTCTGAGATATTTAAGAGAGAGAATTTTCAGAAAACTGGATTCAAAGTACTGAGAGTCACGAAACCCAAATGGGACACACTGTATAGTTTTTAGATCAGTGGAGTGCTATAAAAAAGTGTCCCATGTTCGAGATATTTATATACAGGGTGGTCCAGTTTGTTGTCTCAGTTGACTGAGCATTATGTCATTTTTCTGTTTCAATCGTTTTATAGTGTAAAACTGAACTTTTAACACTTGTGAGAGTCCAAACTTGAAAATAGTCTGAAAACAGACTACCATCCTGGTAGAGTGTCTGAAACTGGATTTCAAGAACTAAAAACAGTCCGGAAATCAAGACATTGTATTGTGCATAAAACTCATTTTTTACTGCTAAAAATAGTCTAAAAGTTGACTTTTAAAGCTAGAACTGACTTTACTAGAACTAAAGACAGTCCAAAAGTCTATTTTCAGGACTTTAATTGGTGTACAACTTAATTTTCTGGACTGAAACAAGTCTAGAAGTAAATTAAATTTTAGGACTATTTCATGTCTAAAAATTAGTTCTCAAGACTAATATCGTAGCATTCGGTACCAAAATTGTTTACTTTTATTACGGAAGAGTCTTGACTTTTGAAAATAGTCTTAAAAAGCACTAAAAACAGTCTGAATTTCTTACCAGACACTACAATTTATTGCACCTATGAGTGTAGAAGTAAATTTAATAGTGAAGAAGCTTGAAACGACATTTTCAAGACTATGGACAGTGTACAAACTGGCTTTTAGGCCTGATAAGTCAAAAAGTCGATTTGAGGCACTAAAAACAGTCTAGATTTTTAAGAAATACTCGAATTTTTAGCACTGATGTGCTATAATAGCTTAGAATGACATTTTAAGTCTATGGAGAATGTAAAAACTGGTTTTGTAAGTTTGCTATGTCAATAACTTGGTGAAGATAGTTTTGAAACTCGATTTTCCAAGCTGAAAGCAGTTTTGAAGCACTAAAAATAGTCCAGAACTCTAAGAAAATGAAAAGCAAAGTAAAAAGAACGAAAAGTTAGTTTTCAAGACAATTTTCGTGAATCTAATGTCAATGGTGCTGTATCTAAGACTAAAATATTGAAATTTGTCTTCAAATTATGAAAACCTACTTAAAATGCAAATTTTAAGCTTCTGATGTCACTTTTCATTAGTTCAAGTCAATTTTTAAGATTTAAATGTATGAATTTGTAGTCAAAAATTCTAGAAAAAGTAGTTTCTTAATATCTACAAGTCGATTTTCAATATTAAAGTCTCTCGATTTGTATTAAAACTGGTTAGAAATACAATTTTTAAGCTTCTGAAATCAATTTTTATTTTTTCTAAGTCCATTTTCAAAACTAAAGTCTGGAAACTATGAAAACTGGCTACAATGAAATTTTTTAAGCTTCTTAAGTGAATTTTCCGTTTTCAAGACAATTTTTAAGTTGGGTTGGGTTAGTTTTGGGTCTTTGAACGTAATAACTGAATTATCTCGTAAACGAAGTTTCAAATCAGAATTTTATAAGAAATATTATTTTTCATTGTGACCAATGAAATTAAAAGAAACTGGAATTTTTGGAAAATATCCAGAGACGTAGAAAATGAGGCAAAAACTTGAAAATCATCCTCTGTCTGTATCTACGCTACTGGAGAATTTTGTTAAACTGAAATTTGAAGGACTGTACTTTCCTTAAGAAGCATTTTTCAGGAAAATAACAACTTATTTTTGAATGGGGTATGGAATGGTGAATTATTGACATTTAAAACTGGACCACCCTGTAGATATTTTTTTTAATATTGGTAATGTACTACAGAAATCTTTGTGAGACTGAGTCGTAAAAAAAATAATTTAGGTATTAGAAATTATTAAGGTGATGGTCGTCCCTTATTTTGGGCAAACTTGTAGAGAGATACATTTATAACTCTTCGGTGATTTTTCGAGAAAAACCAATAATCTTAAAGTTAACATTGTTTTATGCCTACGAGACTTTCACGTATAAGTCAGTGGCGTGGGAGATTTTTCTTCTTCTACTATCTAAAGGCCTCCCTATTGCGTTCCATCATCGTCAAATGGAATTCGTTAGGCAATCTTTCACGCAAAACGGTGTTTCACGCCCGCAAATTAATTGAGTTACAAAATCGAAAAAAACGAAAGTAACAACAACCGTATACGGACATGAGGAAGATAAATTGCCCGATTGTGATAAACGGATGGCAGGAATTTTTTGAAAGCCACAGGATCGTATTGATGAGCAAGATTAGATGGAGTTGTCTTTGCATGATGTATATGGTCTCGATCTGCGTGCCTAAACTACTATCATTCGTTTCTTTCTCGTTTTTGCTTGCCAATGATATGTGTATACTTTTACGAAAGAAAAGTGTTTAAAGTACACGTAAAATGACGTAAAGTAACGTTTTCCTGTTTAACTGTTGTAGAGAAAAAAATTCTAATAAGCATCAAATAGTAAGAAGACTTACCTATATTGCAGGTGGGGCCAGTCCAACCGGGGGCGCATTCGCAACTAAAAGCCCCTCCGGTTTCCTTACAGGTGCCACCGTGAAGACAGGGCGCCGGGGCGCAGGGGTTGTCCACCACTTCGCAATTAGCCCCCGAGAACCCTTCGGGACACGTGCACAGGTAGTTGTCGGGTGCCGTGTTTTCGCACGTGCCCCCGTTGAGGCAGGGTTCGTGGGTTCCGCAATAATTCAAATCTGAAAATGAAATCGTTTAGACTAGGAAGCACGAAAGAGAATTTTGATTTTTATTTTTTTACACTTTAGGGACATCCTGTATACATTTCCTGTCTTTCTTCGTTTTAGTGGCTTTTGTTGCCTTTTTCTAGCTTTAGGTTAAGCTAGTTCAGTAGTACATTAAATTCTTTGTCAAATATCTTAATTCGAATTATACTAAAAAATTGGACAATAGTCAACTATGATGAGCTTCTGTAATGAATTTGCATTAATTCGCACTAAAATACTCTACCGGTTTTAAAAATACTGAAATTCTAGTCTAAAAAGTTTATCTATGACCTAGTTTGACGTATACAGTGTATAATTCAATTATAGTATTATTATATTATACAGGGTGGTCCAGTTTTAAATGTCAACAATTCACCAATCCATAGCCAATTAAAAAATAAGTTGACATTCATTATGTCATTTTCCTGAAAAGTGCTTCCTAAGGAAAATACATTCCTTCAAATTTCTGTTTAAAAAATCGTTTTTTTTTGTCATAACTGTCAGACCGTTGGAGCAATATTGATCAAATTTGGAACAAGCACTTTATTACACGTTATTACGGTCAAAGAACCAAAACTAACCCAACCCAACTTAAAAATTGTCTTGGAAACGGAAAATTCACTTAAGAAGTTTAAAAAATACTATTGTAGCCAGTTTTCATAGTTTCTAGACAAACTAAAAGACTTTAGTTTTGAAAATTGAATTAGAAAAGATAAAAATTTCAGAAGCTTAAAAATTGTGTTTGTAACCAGTTTTCATGCAAATCGAGAGACTTTAATACTGAAAATTGACTTGTAGACATAAAAACTACTTTTTCAAGAATTTGTTACAACAAATTCATACATTTAAACCTTAAAAATTGACTTGAACCCCAAAATGTGACTGAACTAATGAAAAGTGACATCAGAAGCTTAAAATTTGCATTTGGAGTAAGTTTTCATAATTTTAAGACAAATTTCAATATTTTAGTCTTGAAAATAGTCTTAGATGCAGGACATTAACATTAGATTCATGAAAATTGCCTTGAAAACGAACTTTTCGTGCTTTTTACTTTGCTTTTCATTTTCTTCGAATTCTGGACTGTTTTTAGTGCGTCAAAACTGCTTTCAGCTTGGAAAATCGAGTTTCAAGACTATCTTCACCAAGTTATTGACATAGCAAACTTAAAAAACAATTTTTACATTCTTCATAGACTTAAAATAGCATTTCAAGCTTTGTCACTATTAAATCGACTTCTAGACACCTCAGTGCCAAAAATTCGGGTATTTCTTAATAAACTAGACTGTTTTTAGTGTTTTAAGGCTGTTTTCAGTGCCTCAAATCGAGTTTCAAGACTATCTTTACAAAGTTTTTGACTTATCAGGCCTAAAAGCCAGTTTGTCCACTGACCATAGTTTTGAAAATGTTATTTCAAGCTTCGTCACTATTAAATTGACTTCTACACTCATAGGTGCAATAAATTGTAGCATCTCTAAGAAATTCAGAGTGTTTTTAGTTTTTTAAGACTGAAAAATCGAGTTTAAGACTATTTCCAAAAGTCACGTTTCTTCAGTAAGAAAAGTAAAAAATGTTGGTACCAAATGCAACAATAATACTCTTGAGAACTAATTTTTAGAAATAAAATAGTCCAAAAATGTAATTTACTTCTTGACTTGTTGAAAGTTGAAGAAAATTGAGTTGTACACCAATTAAAGTCTTGAAAATATACTTTTGGACTCTCTTTAGTCCTAGTAAAGTCAGTTCTAGCATTAAAAGTCAACTTTTATATTATTTTTAGTAGTAAAAAATGAGTTTCATGCACAATACAATCTTTGTCTTGATTTCCGGACTTTTTTTAGTTCTTGAATGCCAGTTTCAGACACTCAACCAGGATGGCAGTCTGAGAAAGCGAATCATAAGACCATTCCTAGTAGTAAAAAAGTTTTTAGACTATTCAGTACAAATTTGGACTTTCACAAGTCTTGGATGTTCAGTTTTAAACTATAAAACGATTTTTTAAATTGAAATTTGGAGGACTGTATCTTCCTTAGGAAACGTTTTTCAGAAAAATGACATAATGCAAGTCAACTTATTTTTTGATTGGCTATCAAATGGTGAATTATTGACACTTAAAACTGGACCACCCTGTATTATTCAAATTATCTATAATTCACTATATTTCACACCCTATCTGATCATTTTTTTAGTAAAAATTTCACCTGATTTGAATGAGGGAAAAGCAATAAAGGACTAAGGATATGGTTAATGGGTGTTACCAAATTGTTGACACGACCCTGTATAGTTTTAGTTTATAAATTTAGCTTAAACAATTTCATAATCTCTAAACGTTTCCATTATATTGAGAAAACTCATATATTCATGATTTATGTTTCATTTTTAGCTAGCACTTTGTGGAAACTAATTTATCATCTTAAAAGCCTTTACTTTCTTCACTAGGTATGTAACTTTAATAAGGAGGTTGGAGACCTGGAGGTTGGAAACTCTTTGAAGTTGTTCCCCAGAACTAGTAGAACTTCATCAAAACTTTATAAATGTTTTGTAGCAAAATGTAGGTACAGGATGTAATAATTTTTAAGGGATTTTAAAAAACATATTCTACAACAAATTTATTCATAGAAAACTCCTACATAGAATTTTTCTTTGTTTTTTTTCCAGATAGTTCAAATATTCTTGTATTTATGGGACAGTTTACTTGTAACATTAATTTGTAGCACAGTTTTTAGATATAAATTGGTTTACTAAAACTGGACAAATTTTCATGTTTTTCAACCCTTTCAAAGCTGGTCATCAGTAAAAACAGACTGCTTTTGACCTTCTTTTTCACGAAAACCCACCTGGCTTAATTATACATTTGAAACCATTTCCCATAGTTTAGTTACACAATAATTGTTTTTAATCAGTAACATTCTCACTTTTTAGGGCTCTAGGGTATCATTAATCTTTAAACGCATTCCGAAACAAAAATTATATCAAAACATTTACATATTAAAGTTACCATCAAATTAGAAAAGTTTGAAATCCATAAATTGTTACCGAAAAAAAACTTTGATACACCTGGGGATTAGGTTTAAAAACAATCATAAATTCAATTTCTGTGATTTATGGTGTTCGATTAATTGGCCTGAAAATGGGATTCGTAATTATTACTGTTAAACTTTATCGAATTGGTTTTCCTTCCTAAGAACTTTTAATTGGTCTTGTAATAAAGTTTAAATTAGGAAAATTGTCATGTGCAGCATTTGCGTACATTTTAGCACCGTGGGTACAAACAAAACAAGTGCTGTAATTTACGTAATTCTGCACATGTGGGCTTACCATTAGCGTCAAAAAATTGCTTAGTAAATGACGTTAAAATGTCAAATTTTGACATTTGTTCGTTAGTTCAGACAGTGAGTGAGTTGTAGAAGTCTGTCAGGTTTTTGCAAAAAGTGCAATTTTTGCAATTTTTTATTTTGCTCTAGAAGGGTTCCAATGAAGAGCTAGAGAGGCCAGTTTTGGCTCATTTTGTAGTATTTTTTATCCTCTTTCTAATGGCGTTTTAGTGAAATCTATAAGAGTTCAAATAAAAAAGTTACAACCATTCAAAAATTGAAAAATTGCCGTTTTTGCAAAAAGTGCAATTTTTGCAATTTTTTATTTTGCTCCAGAAGAGTTCCAATGCACAGCAAAGGGCATATTAATACCAAAGAATCTTAAATTAGGTGAAATAAGTTCAAAAAAAGCACTTTAAAATTTTTCATTTTCAAAAAAATTTAAAGAATGGGGGGTATTAGGGGTCTTTTTTTACTACTTTTTGAAATTCGATATCTCAGTAACATGAAGAGCTAGAGAGGCCAGTTTTGGCTCATTTTGTAGTATTTTTTATCCTCTTTCTAATGGCGTTTTAGTGAAATCTATAAGAGTTCAAATAAAAAAGTTACAATCATTCAAAAATTGAAAAATTGCCGTTTTTGCAAAAATTGCAATTTTTGCAATTTTTTATTTTGCTCCAGGAAGGTTCCAATGCACAGCAAAGAACATATTTATACCAAAGGACCTTAAATTAAGTGAAATAAATACAAAAAAATCACTTTAAAATTTTTCATTTTTCAAAAAAATGGAAAGAATGGGGGGATATAGGGGGTCTTTTTTTACTACTTTTTGAAATTCGATATCTCAGTAACATGAAGAGCTAGAGAGGCCAGTTTTGGCTCATTTTGTAGTATTTTTTATCCTCTTTCTAATGGCGTTTTAGTGAAATCTATAAGAGTTCAAATAAAAAAGTTACAATCATTCAAAAATTGAAAAATTGCCGTTTTTGCAAAAAGTGCAATTTTTGCAATTTTTTATTTTGCTCCAGAAGGTTCCAATGCACAGCAAAGGGCATATTAATACCAAAGAATCTTAAATTAGGTGAAATAAGTACAAAAAAAGCACTTTAAAATTTTTCATTTTTCAAAAAAATGGAAAGAATGGGGGGTATTAGGGGTCTTTTTTTACTACTTTTTGAAATTCGATATCTCAGTAACATGAAGAGCTAGAGAGGCCAGTTTTGGCTCATTTTGTAGTATTTTTTATCCTCTTTCTAATGGCGTTTTAGTGAAATCTATAAGAGTTCAAATAAAAAAGTTACAATCATTCAAAAATTGAAAAATTGCCGTTTTTGCAAAAAGTGCAATTTTTGCAATTTTTTATTTTGCTCCAGAAGGTTCCAATGCACAGCAAAGGGCATATTAATACCAAAGAATCTTAAATTAGGTAAAATAAGTTCAAAAAAAGCACTTTAAAATTTTTCATTTTTCAAAAAAATGGAAAGAATGGGGGAGTATTAGGGGTCTTTTTTTACTACTTTTTGAAATTCGATATCTCAGTAACATAAAGAGCTAGAGAGGCCAGTTTTGGCTCATTTTGTAGTATTTTTTATCCTCTTTCTAATGGCGTTTTAATGAAATCTATAAGAGTTCAAATAAAAAAAGTGAAATTTTCAGCTTTTTCAGCGTTTCAGCTTTTCTAACTGTTTAAATATAATTTACAGAATTTTCAAGGTAAAAGACGACATTTTCTGGGTCAGATGACTGTTGTTGACAGGCGTCAATTCAACTTTACAGTGTTGCCAACTGCAAATTTAAACTGACACGATCACGTGACGTGCTTTTACAATTTCAGCTTTTCTAACTGTTTAAATGTAATTTACAGACATTTTAAGGTAAAAGACGACACTTTCGGGATCACGTTTCTTTTGTTGACAAGTTTTAACTTAACTTTACAGTGTTGCCAGATGAAAATTTAAAGGTCACAATCAAGTGACGTGTTTTTACAATTTTAGTTTATCCAACTGTTTAAATGTAATTTACACACTTTTCAAGGTTTAATACGACATTTTCTGGGTCACATGACTGTTGTTGACATGTGTCAATTTAACTTTATAGTGTTGCCAACATCACGAGAAGTGCTCTACAATTTTAGCTTCCTCAATTATTTAAATGTAATTTACAGACTTTTCTAGGTAAAAGACGACATTTTCTGTGTCAATTTAACTTAACAGTGTTGCCAGCTGCAAATTTAAATTTGCTTTTACAATTTCAGCTTTACCAACTTTTTAACTAATACCCTGATGTTGATTTGAAGTCAGCACAAAAATGCAATCAAAACGTATAAGTATAATAAATATACTGTTAAATTAAAGAAAACTGTCATCCTGTCAAAATTTGGTTTGAATTTGTTCTATTTCTGAAATCAGATTCCACAGGTTGAGGATAATACAGTTTTGCTAATTTGAACTTTACAGTATGATCAATATTAACAAAAATATGTAAACAATCCTTCATCTCAACAATCCCCGTCTTTTCTTGTTAGTGTTAACGTCTGATGATGCCTTTTGAAGGCGAAATCCGGGCCACGTAGTTGCCAAATATAAACTATGAGACTTAGAATTTTTTCATTGATTGTTGTTACTGTAAAGTCTCTTTGAGAATATGGACTACTGAGTAAACAATCCTTGTTTAGTAGGGGAGACCGATTTACTTTCAGACATCTACAGTAACAAAAAACGAGCCTATCGAAAGGTATAAATTATCGATCTTCACCGTTGAGTAAATCGATCAGTGACGCAGTATTTTCGCCCACAAAAATAAAACTAAAAAAATCCAGTTTATTTCCATCCACCATATAATGGTATCGTTTTCACACCAATTTTACCTTTAAAGCTTTTTGTGTCATGTGCGGGCACGATTGGGTTGAGGGGATACGGGGATGACCCAATTTAATGCCTATCGACTTTTTTTTACGCTCCCAGGCTTTTTGGGTATCCGAAATGTTCCAAACGAAACGACACAAACCGAACTGTTATTAATTTAAAATTATGATTGTGCCAAAAACTACAATGAGAAGAGGGAACTTAATAAGAGATAATCACCGTAAATAAGAGGATTTAACTTCTCACTAACTTAAATAATTATAATAATACCCTTCTTTTGACACCTTGCCCACAAAAACTAATCCTGTCAATTAGCAACCATGACTTTATCGTTTGTATAAATCACTCGTCGGTTGCCCTTAAACTACCTGAGTTGTCTGGAGGTAAAGGACCTCTTCAAGTTAACGACTTTCAGCCCTTTTGAAGTGGTTAACCTATATTTTCAGGTTAACAACCATATTAAACAACCAAATTCACATGCTTTCAAAGTAGAAAATAACGCTATATCGTTGTGAGTTAATCGAGAATAGGAGTTAACGGTTAATCGAATCGGACATGTTCGTGAAATCCACCGCCCCTTTTGCGGTTGCAAAATGAAATATACAGTGAGTTTTTCTTCACGATCCGCCCCTCTTCGGATTACAACCATCTATATAAACCACTGACATTCAAAAGCGGGTAATGTTCGTGAACTTTGGTATTAATTGCGATCATTTGCTCGGTAACCAGTTTTAATTAATCTGATGAGATTCCTGGCCTATTGTGAGAATGTCGGTGTAATTTGCCATCTACAGATTACAAAATAACCATTTCACTAGGTTTATTATTTTTACAGGAAATATTTAAGTAACAGAAATAGTTTCACTATTTTTGAAAATGCATAATTTAATGATACGACTTTTCCTGGAGAAATTAATATTTTCTGTGGTTGCCCAAAGAAGTATGATAGCTCTTCTCTTAGTTCTCTTTTCAGAATGGCAAAGATTTTTAAAGTTATCTTATCAGAGACCGACATTACTACTTTTAAGCAAGTCAGACAGTTTCAGTATTGGTTTTTTGCCTTTTTGGTATTCTTTTTGTTACGGACTTTAACACCCATCATTTAGTGTTGTTGTTTGATTATCATTGCAGTTGGTTTTTTACTGTTTATTCATAATTTTTGGAAGGAATAGCAGCAACCAAATTCTGGCACAGTTTTTAAGATATTTCTAAATCATCAGACAGTCTGCCATTTTGGATTTTTTCGAACACGTTTTCCTCATCCAGTACAATGTCAAAACCGTTTTTCCTTATTTTTACCGTTTCCGAGAAAACTGTAGATTTTCATGATTTTAAATAATTTTTTGGTAAAGTTTTTGGGCGATTTTGTCCCTGACTGTCCTTTTAGACTGTGTTTTAGACAGATTAAAATTTGACCCCGTTTTTTCCCCTGACTGTACCAAATTTTGTAGTGTTTTTTCAGGTTATTGGATAGGAAATTTAAAGAGGATTCTAAAAATGTGCTCAAAACAGTTATTTTCTCACTCCAAGTGGATTTTACAGACGATTTTGTCCCTGACTGTCTTTTCAGACTGTGTTTTAAGCAGTTTAAAATTTGACACTATTTTTCTATCTGACTGTACCAAATTTTGAAGTGTTTTTTCAGGTTATTGGATAGGAAATTTAATGAGGATTCTAAAAATGTGCTTAAAACAGTCATTTTTCTCACTCCAAGTGGATTTTACAGATGATTTTGTCCCTGACTGTCCTTTCAGACTGTGTTTTAAACAGTTTAAAATTTGACACTATTTTTCTATCTGACTGTATCAAATTTTGTAGTGTTTTTTCAGGTTGTTGAATAGGAAATTTAATGAGGATTCCAAAAATGTGCTTAAAACAGTCATTTTCTCACTCCAAGTGGATTTTACAGGCGATTTTGTCCCTGACTGTCCTTTCAGACTGTGTTTTAGGCAGTTTAAAATTTGACACTATTTTTCTATCTGACTGTATCAAATTTTGTAGTGTTTTTTCAGGTTATTGGATAGGAAATTTAATGAGGATTCTAAAAATGTGCTTAAAACAGTCATTTTTTCACTCCAAGTGGATTTTACAGCGATTTTGTCCCTGACTGTCTTTTCAGACTGTGTTTTAGGCAGTTTAAAATTTGACACTATTTTTCTATCTGACTGTACCAAATTTTGTAGTGTTTTTTCAGGTTGTTGAATAGGAAATTTGATGAGGATTCCAAAAATGTGCTTAAAACAGTCAATTTCTCACTCCAAGTGGATTTTACAGGCGATTTTGTCCCTGACTGTCCTTTCAGACTGTGTTTTAGGCCGTTTAAAATTTGACACTAGTGGATTTTTTTCTGACCTCTGACTGTACCCAATTTTGTAGTGTTTTTTCAGGTTATTGGATAAGAAATTCAATGAGGATTCTAAAAATGTGCATAAAACAGTCAGTTTCTCTCTCCAAGTGGATTTTACAAGCAATTTTGTCTTTGACTGTCTTTTCAGACTGTGTTTTTGGCAGTTTAAAATTTAACACCGTTTTTTTGTCTGACTGTACCAACTTTTGTAGTGTTTTTTCAGGCTATAGGATAGGAAATTTGATGAGGATTCCAAAAATGTGCTTAAAACAGTTATTTTCTCACCCCAAGTGGATTTTACAGGCGATCTTGTTCCTGACTGTCTTTTCAGACTGTGTTTTAGGCAGTTTAAAATTTGACACTACTTTTCCCTCTGACTGTACCCAATTTTATAGCGTTTTTTAGGTTATTGGATAAGAAATTCAATGAGGATTCTAAAAATGTGCATAAAACAGTCAGTTTCTCACTCCAAGTGGATTTTACAGGCAATTTTGTCCTTAACTGTCTTTTCAGGCGGTGTTTTAGGCAGTTTAAAATTTGACACCGTTTTTCTCCCTGACTGTACCAAATTTTATAGTGCTTTTTTAGGTTGTTAAATGGGAAATTTGATGAGGATTCCAAAAATGTGCTTAAAACAGTCAATTTCTCACTCCAAGTGGATTTTACAGGCGATTTTGTCCCTGACTGTCCTTTCAGACTGTGTTTTAGGCAGTTTAAAATTTGACACTACTTTTCCCTCTGACTGTACCCAATTTTGTAGTGTTATTTCAGGTTATTGGATAAGAAATTCAATGAGGATTCTAAAAATGTGCATAAAACAGTCAGTTTCTAACTCCAAGTGGATTTTACAGGCAATTTTGTCTCTGACTGTCTTTTCAGACTGTGTTTTTGGCAGTTTAAAATTTAACACCGTTTTTTTGTCTGACTGTACCAACTTTTGTAGTGTTTTTTCAGGCTATAGGATAGGAAATTTGATGAGGATTCCAAAAATGTGCTTAAAACAGTTATTTTATCACCCCAAGTGGATTTTACAGGCGATCTTGTCCTTGACTGTCTTTTCAGACTGTGTTTTAGGCAGTTTAAAATTTGACACTACTTTTCCCTCTGACTGTACCCAATTTTGTAGCGTTTTTTCAGGTTATTGGATAAGAAATTCAATGAGGATTCTAAAAATGTGCATGAAACAGTCAGTTTCTCACTCCAAGTGGATTTTACAGGCAATTTTGTCCTTAACTGTCTTTTCAGGCTGTGTTTTAGGCAGTTTAAAATTTGACACTGGCTTTCTCTCTGACTGTACCAAATTTTATAGTGTTTTTTAGGTTAATGGATAGGAAATTTAATGAGGATTCCAAAAATGTGCTTAAAACAGTCAATTTCTCACTCCAAGTGGATTTTACAGGCGATTTTGTCCCTGACTGTCCTTTTCAGACTGTGTTTTAGGCAGTTTAAAATTTGACACCGTTTTTTTCTCTGACTGTACCAAATTTTGTAGTGTTTTTTCAGGTTATTGGATAGGAAATTCAATAAAGATTCTAAAAATGTGCTTAAAACAGTCAGTTTCTCACTCCAAGTAGGTTTGACATGCAATTTTGACTCTTACTGTCAAACTGTGCTCAAAAGTTACAAAAAACAGGGTTTAGAAAAGTTTTATTGCAGTATTCGATACAAAACGTTTTTCTCAGATTTATGACAGTTAATTGGACAATAATTGTCAGTTTGTAAACTACAAATTGTTTAAATAATAATATCTCCAGATTTGCGTAATTTTTTCATCTCAAAAACAAATTATTTGTGATAATTTAAACATATGAGGCAATAAAGAAAAGTGGCACAAAACTGAAAATGATATTGTTTTAGGAAAGGCTACTTGTTCATAAAAAAGTTATAAGATTGAAACTTATTTGATACAAGAATTTTTGTCAGAAAAGTTTTACTTTATTTATTTTATTATTGGTAAACCAAAATCTCTAAAACAACAAATCAAATTAGGGTTTACTTTTCAAGATTTTATTTTGACAATATTGATCGAAAATCACAAAGTGTACTTATGAAAAGCGGGACACACTGTAGATAAAATGTATCTAGAAATATAGTAGACCTGTGTATCTATCACTTTCGTATGGAAAGTTTTCGTCTAAAACTAAAAGCAAAAACTTGTATTGGGATGGTTTAAATTCAATCAATAACCCTGTACATTCAATTACCAAATAATACAAAAATAAAGTGCAATGCAAATCTAAATTCCTATCGTTGATAATCAACAGCATCAGGTTCCTGATATATCTCCTCCATGATCAATTCACTGTATGGTTTGTCCCTTCGAAAAGGAAATCACCGTGGTTTATTTACCGTAAATAATGTCTTTATTATTAAAATTGTCTAAAATAAAAAATGCGGTCTAGGAAGGGAGTTTTGAAAAGAAAATAATGCATCGGTAACAGATGCGCTCGTTCACTAAACGCCAGCATTGTCCAGTGCCCCACTAGAGCGAAAGCCCAGCAAAAAAAATGTAAAAAACACCTTAGGGCTTTCGATAAACGACCCTTAAGGCCATTCATCATAATAATGGCGAAAAAGTGGAGTAAGCCACAAGGGTAAAAACATTTGGGGTGAGACCTACTAGGCTAACAAACTGTTGGCCAAAATGACAAGATTGTTGTATGATTAACAAAACTGAACAATCAAAATATTTTGTTCCTAACACTTGTGGAAAGCATCTTTGCCACACTCGACTGCTTGGCCGAAGGACGCGTAGCGGACTGCAATCGCGTGCGGAAAAGTACACTTTCCGCACTTGTTAGGAAAATAACTATTTTTTCTCCGTTCAACATAGTAGGCCTTCTAATGACGGTCTATTTTTTTTAGACCATGACGACACATGTAGATGAGCGTGCCACGGCAAGTGATCACTAACAATAGTGCACTTGATCAGGCCGTAGTCCCTTTCATAATAGGGCTTGGGGATATGATATCCACTTGGCATAAAACGATTAACTAACCCTTTTACACCCGTTTTTTTGGTCGTGTACTCAAACATGTGCGCGAAATTCACTTTAAGGGGCGTAATCATGGTTTTTTTTGATTAGCTTATTCATTGCGTGTCTGTTTCTAATTTAATATTGTGCAACAACTTGTGCAAAAAAGTGGATTATTTCATCTGCTCGCGTTACGTGCGTGTGAATTGATAGTTTTTTATCACTTGTAAAAAGTGAACAATTAATATGAAATGGCAGCGTTACATCCTTAAATGTCCCTTACAAGCGTATTACCATAAATGTCCGCGCCTTAAAAAGAGCGACCATTTCCTTTTCCTCGATTTTCTTTCAACAAGTCACGCACAAAATTCGCCACCAGACGTCTGTGCATAATTTTTCAGTTTTTCTCATGATTATACTGTAAATACGTTACAAAACCCAGAGAGAGAGGAAACAATCATTTTACAGGAAGTACACAAGAACACCGACTGATTTTCTAAATTAAAACTCGTATTCCAAATGTTTCGAAACGGTCTACCTTTTCCCACAAGGTGAAAGCTACAAATATGGAATTTTGGAAAAAAAAATCTATTTACTAATACACCAGCATATGTCTGCTTCATCGATTTGATTAAGGCATTTGATAGAGTTTGTCTCTCTGACATCATAAATATACTGATAGCGAAAGAAACGCCAGACATCATCGCAGTAAAGGCAGAAGACACCAGGAGGCATCAGACAAGGTGAGTCTCTTAATGGACAGAATTATAAAGGAAGTGTCATCACTAAATATGGGATACCGAATGGGACAGAATAAAAGAATCAGCATGGTATGCTATGCCGATGATGCAGCTATTTTCGTGGAAACGGAGCACGATCTACAGAGACAACTATGCAATTTCTGCCAGGTAAGCCAACCGATGAGTATGACCATATCTATAGAAAAAACGAAAAGCATACAGACTTGCATCAGGCCAATCATGACATACGGAATAGAAACCAGAGAAGAAACCAACAAAACGAAAAGAATGCTTCGAATAGCCGAAATGAAAACGCTCAGGACTGTAATGGGAAAAACAGGAATACCAATAGGGAAAAGGGCACCCGGAAGACCATCTAAGAGATGGAAGGACAGCTGGCAGCCCACCTCCCAGGAGCTGATCCAGAGGAACCTGCAAAACTAACAGATCGCGAGATCTTAAATATGAATAATAAGAAGAAGAAGAAGATCTAAAGAAAATAAATTGATTCAACTTTATAGGATATTAAGACAAACCTAGGGGGCCAGGGGGCCATTCACGTGCTGGCTAAGAAATCTCTCATATTGCGTGCAAAATGAGGAGGAGCACCGTCCTTTTGAAACCAAATGTCTTGGAACGTATTAGGATATATTCACCTTCAAGCAGGAACAACATTTTGGCACAGGATCATCCTCAGAGAGTTCTTGTAGCAGTTTTAATTTGTACGGATGTAATTTAAGATGTAATGCTGTTGTTGTTTTCTAGGACCAATCGACTAACAGATGTTTGTGGGCTATCCTGGACAGACAATAAATATCCAAAAAATTTTTCTTCTGTGGTGGCGGTTGTCGGTTTCCCACTTTTTGACTAATTTTTAATACTTTCTGAAAACTCAAATTTCTGAACAAGGTGGTATACGGTAGATAGGGATATCGGTTCTCGATCGGGAAATGTATTGTTAAACATGTCTTGTGCTTGGCGATATGAACGTCTTTTTCACCATATCCGACCATCATTCGTTCTCTTTCGTTTACTTGGACTACTTTCTATTCAATTTGCAATGTGACTTGACACATCATAAATGATGGATACGAAATGTTAACATATTTTGATTATTTTGAAGAATCGACATCAGAGAAGTACTATACTCATCCCTAGTCCACCTTCTAATTACACGTTATCAGTAAACTCAGATTTCTCGAAATTGGCTGTATGAAACTGGATGAAACAACCTAACCTAACCTAACCTAACATAACCTAACCTAACCAACCTAACCTAACCTAACCTAACCTAACCTAACCTAACCTAACCTAACCTAACCTAACCTAACCTAACCTAACCTAACCTAACCTAACCTAACCTAACCTAACCTAACCTAACCTAACCTAACCTAACCTAACCTAACCTAACCTAACCTAACCTAACCTAACCTAACCTAACCTAACCTAACCTAACCTAACCTAACCTAACCTAACCTAACCTAACCTAACCTAACCTAACCTAACCTAACCTAACCTAATCTAACCTATTGGCTAGATGAAACTTCGTTCAAACTTGATGATGATGATTATAGGAATTTTGGTAGAACGTGAAAATTGATTAAAACCATTACCGATCCATTTAAAGAAAAAGGTGGTGGATGGTCTGAAGATTTAGGTCTTAAAAACTCCAAACGATCATAAAAGATAGATTTTTTAAACTTAGTACGTGAGATATTCCAAAATTCCAAATTTGTAGCAGTCACCTTGGGAACAATTTGGGGGGAAACATTTAGAATACCCTGTATACTAAATGCTTACTCGTTTGGTTCTTACCAGATGACGAACGTCCTAAAAACTCAGTATCGATAAAAAATTCTAAATTTTGGACCTAAATTATCTAAAAATCTAAATTATATGAGTTGCGAAAGCCAGGACTTTACACTTGGGTCGTGGGTAAAGTATAGTAAGTCACAAGTGCTCTAAGGCATTTTACGCACTCATTAACTTTTTCCATATCGTGCGTAAAATGCTTCTTACATCGGTAATTTACCTATCACTAAGGTAAACTAATTTTTAGATTAAAGAGTCTGGTCAGCAGATTTAAATAATAAAGATAATGAAAATTTCAATTAAACAGGGAATTTAAATAATGTGAATCTATCTAGGTACCTCAAGCTATTTTACCAGATTACGGTATCTGGAAATGTCAGGTTTTCTAATGTTTGAAATAACGAGCATTTAAAGTTTGCTTTTTATGTGTCATTTGGATCTTATCTGAACGTAGAAACCGTGTAATCACTACACAAGATTTTTCAAAAAAATTAACCATGTTAACCTGTGCGCTGACAAAAAATCGAGTCAACACTCGAAAACCTCTCGACAAAAGAGTTTTAAAATATTAATCTGCATTCATTAAAAGCCACCCAGCCCTAAAAGCTCACTTGAAGCACCTGTGCATTTATCCCACGGTGTTTATAATTCCTATCTCTCTCTTTCTACCTTCAGCGTTACTCATTAAGCGGTAAGTGCGTGAGCTTTTCTACTTTTTTTTTGGTTTCTCTCATCCCGATCTACTTGGTAGCGTAAATCTGTTTAAATTGGTTTACCGACCACTTTTACGGCCAAAGTACACATTAATATGCGTAAAGCTGGTCGGGAAATTAAATGTTGCTTGTTACCTTGATCGCATAGAATTCCTCCCCAATTGGTATCGCAGATACATTGCCACGAGGACCCGTTGCAGTATCCATGTTTGCAACCTGGATATGGTTCGCATTGGTCGCAGTAATCTCCTCTCCAACCAGGACGGCAACTATGGCAATAAGAAAAAAAAATTAAATCTGCTATAATGAAGGAAACAATCATAATACTCGTAAAAAGGCAGAAAAACATCAGTTCAACGTTTCTCTATATTGAACATCCATAAAGCTTCATCAGAGCTTAAATTATACAATAACAGTTGTTACTGGTCACTGTGTGTTAAGTACTGTTATGTTTAATAATTTTGTTAACACTCATTTATTCATTTTTAAGATGTTTTCTTGATTTCTTTGGATTCAGTTCGAGAAGTTAGGGATTTGTATGTATTTTACATGTCATCTAATTATCGTAAATAGTTTTCATGATGAAGCTGTATTGAATAGAGCGAAACGTTGAGAACACACCAGTTTCACTTAATTACTAAAACGTATGTTTTAGTAGGGTACATGTTATCTACACATGACAATAGATTATCCATGTCACGTGATAAAAGTCCTTTGAGAGAGATTTTCTTTGAGATATTCAGCTTCTCTAAGAACATTGTTAAATAGCCGATGGGTTATTATCAACAACCACAATTGTTCGAAATTAAATCAAATCTGTGTTTTTAAAAATTTGAGAGTTGTTTACCCAGCTATTTTGACAGCTATTGTAACTGTTCTTTTCACAAAATACTTGTTTAGAATCTCCATTTTAAGATTGCCTAAAGCTTCTCTAGAAACATTGTCAAACAGTTTGGTTATTCTACCAAATATCACAATGGTCCTAAATCAAAACATACATGTGTTTTCAAAATTTTGATAGCCCGTAACTCGCTATTTTGACAGGTATTGTGACCGTTTTTTAAACAAAATGGAAGCCTAAAAGATCTTCTTTAAAATGACTCAGCTTTCTAGAAACATTGTCAAATATATTAATAGATAACTTATCAGCAACCACAATTGTTCAAAATTAAATCAAATCTGTGTTTTTAAAAAAATTGACAGGTTTACCCAGCTATTTTGACAGCTATTGTAA
This sequence comes from Ips nitidus, assembly GCA_018691245.2. Taxonomy (NCBI): domain Eukaryota; kingdom Metazoa; phylum Arthropoda; class Insecta; order Coleoptera; family Curculionidae; genus Ips; species Ips nitidus. Next base: position 2,505,460 of record CM042798.1, read on the forward strand.
CTGTTTTTTTCATAAAATACTTGTTCAGAATGTCCTTTTTAAGATTGCCTAAAGCTTCTCTAGAAACATTGTCAAACAATTTGGTTATTCTACCAAAAATCACAATTGTTCTAAATCAAAACAAAACCTGTTTTTTCAAAATTTTGACAGCCCGTAACTCGCTATTTTGACAGGTATTGTGATCGTTTTTTAAACGAAATGGAAGCCTAAAAGATCTTCTTTAAAATGACTTAGCTTTTCTAGAAACATTTTCAAATAGTTGGGTTATTATCAACAACCACAAATGTTCAAAATTAAATCAAATCTGTGTTTTAAAAATTTGACAGTTGTTTACTCAGCTATTTTGACAGCTTTTTTAACTGTTATTTTTACAAAATACTTGTTCAGAATGTCCTTTTTAAGACTGCCTAAAGTTTCTCTAGAAACATTATCAAATAGTTTGGTTATTCTACCAAAAATGACAATTTTTCTAAATCAAAACAAAACTTTTTTTTTTCAAAATTTTGACAGCCCGTAACTCGCTATTTTGACAGGTATTGTGATCGTTTTTTAAACGAAATGGAAGCCTAAAAGATCTTCTTTAAAATGACCCAGCTTTTCTAGAAACATTATCAAATAGTTGGGTTATTATCAACAATCACAATTGTTAAAAATTAAATCAAATCTGGGTTTTTTAAAAATTTGACAGTTGTTTACTCAGCTATTTTGACAGCTATTGTAACTGTTTTTTTACAAAATACTTGTTTAGAATGTCCTTTTTAAGACTGCCTAATGCTTCTCTAGAAACATTGCTCAAATAGTTTGGTTATTCTACCAAATATCACAATGGTCCTAAATCAAAACAAACATGCGTTTTCAAAATTTTCCCAGCAAACGCTATTATGACAGGTATTAAGACCGTTTTTAAACGAAATGGTAGTCTAAAGGATCTTCTTTTGGCAGCCCGTAACTTGCTATTTTGACAGGTATTGTGATCGTTTTTTAAACGAAATGGAAGCCTAAAAGATCTTCTTTAAAATGACCCAGCTTTTCTAGAAACATTGTCAAATAGTTGGGGTATTATCAACAATCACAATTTGTGTTTTACAAATTTGACAGTTCTTTACTCAGCTATTTTGACAGCTATTGTAACTGTTTTTTTTACAAAATACTTGTTTAAAATGTCCTTTTTAAGACTGTCTAAAGCTTCTCTAGAAACATTGTCAAATAGTTTGGTTATTCTACCAAAAATCACAATTGTTCCAAATCAAAACAAAACCTGTGTTTTTAATATTTGGACAGCCTGTAACTCGCTATTTTGACAGGTATTGTAAACGTTTTTTAAACAAAATGGAAGCCTAAAAGATCTTCTTTAAAATGACCCAGCCTTTCTAGAAACATTGTCAAATAGTTGGGGAATTATCAACAATCACAATTTGTGTTTTACAAATTTGACAGTTCTTTACTCAGCTATTTTGACAGCTATTGTAACTGTTTTTTTTTTCAAAATACTTGTTTAGAATCTCCTTCTTAAGATTGCCTAAAGCTGCTCTAAAAACATTGTTAAATAGTTTGTCACAATTTTTCTAAATCAAAACAAAACATGTTTTTTCAAAATTTTGACAGCCCGTGACTCGCTATTTTGACAGGTATTGAGACCGTTTTTTAAACATAATGGAAGCCTAAAAGATCTCAAGGATGCNGTNTGCGNTNCGAGGGCTTCATACCTCTNCCGCATNCNCAAANCNGGNNGCNGANGCCCACCACCNTCCATTTNGNCNNCGCACCCTNTACGCNCAACAATAAGNTCCTTTNNANTCNNAGCACCNAAGGATTCANATCCNACCCGGNCAGNCGTGAGGNATNAATNTCNCTGTNNCNCAGTCGNCTCGGTACNCGNNNNTCCNACNACCNTGNACACNGNTGTAACTTTGGCCACTANAAACGATCATCNATGNANNCACCAGTCTCNGGCGGTTTCCNCGTNGANCTNTACACNGTGCNCGTTGGATTAAGCCTCNNGTGCNNCACNAATCNGTCCNGCNTTGCTTNTCTAANNGTGGTNGANNNATATGGGNCGCCATNTNTANNNANNTTTGGATTANTNTCGCCTNTNGATCNCTTNCTNCNCCGTNGGTTCACCNCCNNTTCGATGNTTATTACNAACATCCATNCCCNNCCTTANCCNTGNTGCTGACAACCTTTTAAAAAGTGCCAGAGCCTTTTACAAGTTTCTTAAACCTTCCAAGAATTGTTTTAAGTTGTCAGAAGCTTCTAGATTTATTAAGAAAGTGCCAGTGGCTTTTAAATGCTACTGACAACCTTTTAAAAAGTGCCAGAGCCTTTTACAAGTTTCTTAAACCTTCCAAGAATTGTTTAAAGTTGTCAGAAGCTTCTAGATTCATTAAGAAAGTGCCAGTGGCTTTTAAATGCTGCTGACAACCTTTTAAAAAGTGCCAGAGCCTATTACAAGTTTCTTAAACCTTCCAAGAATTGTTTAAAGTTGTCAGAAGCTGTTAGATTCATTAAGAAAGTGCCAGTAGCTTTTAAATTCTGCTGACAACCTTTTCTAAACCTTGTATTGATTAAAATTGCTACAGGCTCCTAAATACGACTAAAAAATTTCTGAAAATTGCCAGAAGCCTCTGTAAATGCTCTACACTTTCTAAGAATTGTTTGAAACCACTGAACAAACTATAGTTGAAATCCTTGGGAGTATTCACAAATAGGATAATATACTGGGTGCTCTATTTAAATTCAATCTTGACAAATTTAGTTTTTTTTAGCTTTTTTTATCTATCGCTGCCTTTTTAGAAATACACTTTTGTCTCAACTCTATTATTTAATTTGTGTTGCCCAGCCAAAATATTTACTGTCGCCCAGATCAGTTTTTTCTATAAGAGAGTCACCCAAATGACCTTTTGGAAAAAAAATTGTAGCAAGAGCTTGAACAAGTAGTCCAGACAATTAGTCACTTTGAGAGTGTCCTCCAAATGAATAAAATTTTGTGCAGAAACTCAACTTGTTCAGTCAATTTTAAAGGCTGTCAAAATATTGGTACTATACAGAGTGTTCCGCAAATGCGATATACAGAGTGTTCCACTAACTCACACGCGACTGTTCTTCGCAACTATTCAGCGTGTAGGACTTTGAGAAGAAAATCTTCGTGATAAGAGAGATAATAATTTGTTGGTTGTAGTAGTTAAATGAGAGCAAAGTAGCTATTGGACAAAGTGTTTGATTAACTTTATAATACGTACAAGTCACTGTTTATACAACTTTTAAATACGTTCTTCACTACTAAATTTCTAACACAACACAAAAAATTGGAATATTGAAACTGTGAGTAAGCAGTATATTGACGACAACTGAAAAAAATGATGGGTGATGATTATGTCCGCTATTTATGAGATATTTTGATCTAAACCAAGCTGGAGACCGATAATAAACGAGCGTTTAAAAAGACGCGGTACATGCAAAATAAGATTTGCGATGCACGATTTCACTAAATTAAACGGTAATTACGGACACTCCCTTGGACTACCACACATCTTTCATTCTCTATGCACAACCACTGCCGTTTAATAATCGTCATACTCTCACGAAATCTGGTCTACCTTAACGGTTTTTCATGAAACTCAAGATCGATCCGTATTATTAACTTTCATACCACCGATCTCGGTTGGTATTCAATGAAGTAATTTATTGCGTGCTTATTCTTGTATTTTTTTTTGTTTTCTCATAACTACAAATTAAAGGAAAACAGGGAGTAGAGTGGTCAATCTGTAATGATTTACAGGAAAAATAAGGAACACAAACAAATCAACTATTGGCAAATTACAATTACTACAACGGTTCTATAATAAAAGTAAAATAATAATATTTTCAAAGTTTAAACCTTGGAAAGTTGAAATTTGAGCACCCTGTAACTTGATTATTTTTGTGAATTCAGGGAGGTTGAACCACTTAAATTAACCGTCTTGAGCTCCCCTTTCCAGTGGTGTAAAGCAAAAAATTCTATCTTAAAAATTGCCTTCAGGGTGGCCAAAAAATCTGAATCACTCTAATTTTTATGCACCCCCTGTATAGTAGCAGCACTGACGGACTGTAAAACTTCCAAAGATGAGTTTAGCAGTTTACACACATACTTTACAAACATTTTTGCTCTCTCTCACTCAAATTTTTCCTAACTTTTACCGTTTCTGCGTTATTTAGTAAAAACCACCATCATTTTCTTGCACACCCTGTATACTGGAAGCAAAAACGGCCCTACAAACTTAGGGTGTTGGATTAAGGAGTTGTTTAGGATCATTTTTGGTCTCTTGTTTCTAATTTTTTTCTAACTTTTACCGTTGATGACCGTTGAAATCAGTTGAAGTTGTGGTCTGAAATTTGAACACGGTTTAAAGGACAAAATCACCTGTAAAACCCTTTTGGAGTAAGAAAATTATTGTTTTAAGCACATTTTTCGAATCCTCATTAAATTTCCTATCCGATAACCTGGAAAAACACTACAAAATTTGGTACAGTCAGGGAGAAAAACAGTGCCAAAGTCACCTCCTGTCTTCTTATCACTGTCAACCCACTCCCACATTTGTCCCAGACTATTCTCTTTTGACTAATTTTTTGCGGATTTTTTGGTATTTTCCCACAGCAATGTAATCAAACCTGTATAACACAAAACCTTGTATTTATTATTAATATAAAACTAGAATAGAAAAACCGTGTAACTGACAGAGAAACATTGATAATTGCATGCGCGAGACAAAGACAGAAAACCTAATAAAATATCTAAGTAAGCGAAAACTTTGGGGCAATGTTGCCAGAAGCTTTCTGAATTGGCCTGTTGGCATTAAGTTAAGCAATTAAAAAAAAGGAAAAAAATTGATCCAAATCACTAGGTTATATTTCTGGCGCCATTTTTTCTTGTTAGGTTAGGTTATAGTGTTTTTCGTTCGGTTAGTTACTTAGTTGTAAGTTTTGGCGCCAAAAAAGTGTGAATTACATTTTTGACACCATTTGTTTACCGAAAGGAACATTAGGAGCATTATACTGGTAGCAACAGAATAAGCGGTATCGCCCCCAAGATCAGGTGACTTAGCAAAACTTTCTGATGTTGCCCCACTGTCTGCAGCTGCACCAGATGAAGCTTCAGACTGACGACCTCCTGATGTTTGGCTTGGGTAACTTGCTTGTTGAGCACGTCGACCAGATTGGCTAGAGTAACCTTGTGAGCTTTCACCAGCTTGACCTGGGTAACTTCCACTAGATCCTGGTTGTGTTCCTGAGCTTTTGCTGGCATATCCAGACTGCTGAGGTGTTGATCCACCATGCCGGTTTGGCACCACCATTTCCTCCACATGAACCACCAAATCCTGAACATTCACTAGACTGACTTGGATAATTTTGCAGAGAGTGGAGCCTGATTTAAGTAACCTGTTGTTTGGGCAAAACTACACCAGGTTGACCAAGGTATCTCTGAGAACTTTCGGTGGCTTGATCACTAGCAGCTTCACTAGCCTGCCCTGAAATACCAGGCTACTTGAAGGTGGTGAACTAGAATAACCAGGTTGTTGAAAATCGGGTCTCCTTGGTTTGGTCGCATGAGCATCCACTAGACTGGCTTTTTGCAAAAGCTCCGCCAGTTTCCAAAAATTTCCTTTGGGCTGGTCCGACGAGCCTAAAGGCTGTGGATCTGGGCTGCCATTCAACTAGTCCTGAAGATTTGGCAGGTCCATGAGTACTAGAAGGTGCATTTCATCCACAAAACCGCCAAATTCTGAACATCCTCTAGACTGGCTTCCTGAAGAAGCTCCCGCTGAATAATCTGGTTGTTGAGGTCTTAAAGGAGCTCCACCAGCTTGGCCTGGATAACTTAACTTCCCGAAGAGCCTGAAGGCTGTGAAGCCGAATACCCAGGTGGTTGAGATTGTGACCCACTTGGTCCTGAAGGTATAGCAGGCCCATAAGTAGTGGAAGGGACACTTATTCCACGTGAACCACCACCGTGGCGTCATTTTTTCTGTGATTATAAAACAAATCGTCTCCAAAAAACACGGTTTATGTTTTAGCGCCATTTTTTTAGTAAAGGCACTTCCTTTGTATAGTAAAGCAATCGCTTCGTTTGTGTACAAAATTCTATTTTAAGTGAATGGTAGATAATTCCTAGAGGTTTAACGTAACCATAGAAGTATAATTATTATATCTCTCTTTACGTAAAGTATGAAAAATATTTCTTTATTACAGGAAGACACTGTCACACCGATATAGATGAATGCGCGTCCAATCCGTGCAAAAATGGTGGAGAATGCGTGGACCAAGTCAACGGCTACAGATGTATTTGCCCCGTCGGTATTACCGGTCATAATTGCGAGGTAAGCTTGAATATCCCAGATATTTTAGTAATAATAACCGGTACCCAGTTTCCTGTAAATGAATTACATATTGAGCGAGGTTCAAAGTTCGTACCGTGTTAAGCATTCGTTTTAAAAGTGGAGTCGTGTTGAGCAGATTTGAATTTAACTGATTGTTCTAACTCGTTTGCTAATTCTAACAATGTTCGAAAATCCGGAAATGTCTCGCAACAAGAAAGGAGCTCGCACGCATACATGCTCCCGGCCAATCGTCGTGACCAAGATATCGATAAGTAAAACGCAACGAAATCGTATTAGGTCATTTTAAATTCAAATCAAAAATCCTTTTCCCCCGACTGTAAATTCACTCTAGTGAACATACTATAACGAGACTTGTGAAGAAATAGTGAAGGAAGAATATTTATACCAATTCAGGTTTTTTTGTTGATACTGAAAGCATCAAAATTCGTTGATTGCTGGAAGAAGAGGTATAGATGGTATGATAATAATTTTTGGTTTTTTTCACTGGAAATGTTAAAGAGTAAACCAATTTTTTATTAGGCAAATAATTCTCGTTTTCAATTTTTGTGCTTCAGCTTTGATAGTTTTGTAAAATTTTTACTCAATTTCTGTGATGAGCAGAAAAAATAGAGTCAAAACTGTTAATTTCTACAGCTTCCTTTATCCCTTTATGAACTGGTCAAAGAGATTGAAGATACTTTTTTCTAATTATGGCATATAAAGTGACACTTTTCAAAACTGATTAGAGTGACAAAACGTTTTACTTTATGTAACTACACATAACCACTGTCCACAATAAATTGTATCTCATTACTAGTTCCACTTGTCATTGCTTCACTATTTTCATTAAAACTGCAAAAAGCTACTTCTTCTTCCTCTGCAATATTACATTTTCCTTGTTTGAATTTCATTTTCCTGCATTCTGATTTTTTGTGTCCCCTTATACCACAATAATGACACTTGTACGGAAAATTTTCACTTGAGGTCGCACCGCTTCTATAATCAGGAAATGCATAACGATTTGTAGTTGATGGTCGTTTGTTTATTGGCTGACTTCCTGGATGTCTATATCCTTTTCCAAAATGTTTTCTTTCTTCATCTCCTCTACCATAAAAAGCATGTGGCTGTGATGTGTCTACATTCTCCTCTTTTACCTTTTCTTGTCTTGATTCCTCCATAAGTAATTTGTTTTTTACAAAGTCAAGAGAGATGTTACTTTCACCTTGACAAAAAATAATATTAATTGCAGTGGTAACTACTTGATAGTTCTCTGGCATTGCAGACAATAACTGTGTAACTATCTCTGTGTCATTTATGTTTCCACCACAGTTTTTTAACTCTGAGACTGTTTTCTCAAATTCAAACAGAAATTCACTTAGTTTTCCTTTTCCAAAGTATTTCATGTTTCTTAATTTCTTCTGCAAATGTACCTGGTTTGCTATTCCTTGCTTTTGAAAAGTACCTTTCAACTCATTCATGATTTCTTTAGCTGTAGTTTTGGTTTTCACCATTTCAAGAACATTATCAGCCAATAACTGAACAATTAAATTCCGAGCTTTTATATCGTTTTTATTAAAAACTGCAAGTTCATTTGTGGCTGTTGATTCCGGAGGATCTTTCTCCAACATTTCCAAAACACCTTGTTGCTCAAGACACAATCTTACTCGAAACTCCCAATTTGAGAAGCCGTTTCCATCAAATGGCTTTACAATTAAATTACTAGGGATTGTCGCCATAATTTGTCTTATCCTTCAGGTTTTCAAAATACGTTTCACAACAGGATAATTACTGCTTACTTTTCCGGTTTTCCTGGACTGGGCCCATAACCTGTTAATTTCTACAGCTTCCTTTATCCCTTTATGAACTGGTCAAAGAGATTGAAGATACTTTTATTAGATTTTATACAACTTTATTTTACTGACATAAAACAATGGAAAGACATAAACACACTCGAATAATAATTACCGTCTATCTTCCTTAACCTGAGTATCTTAAATTGTCATTAGATGACATAATGTTTATGTAGTATGTTCAGTAAAATTGATTATTTTAACAAAAACTACTATAGCCATTAGTTCTGTTTTGGTTAGAATGATTTCACATGGGATTGGCATCATTTGCACTATGATTAAGTTTGAAACCTTCATTCAGAATTATAAACCAAATCATGTAATTTCTGTGTGTAATTCTTCTTTATCCAAAAGTAAACTGTACAACTCTGGAAGGAATTTACCTACAAAATTATTGGAATAAATTGTTTTTTTTTGTGTTGCCCGAACGTGGTGGGCTACTCCCCGGTCAAAATTCAGGTCAGGCATAATCAAGAACTAATGAATAAAGAAGTAGCCCGATCACGAATTTGTAATGATGAAAGCAATCGAAAAAAAGGCATCGAACAAAAACATGATGTATCTCTTTTCTAATTAAGCCATTTAGTTACGTTTCGTTCGAGGTTTGTATAGTTGTTATACGAACTTTTATGGGCGCGTTAATTGCGTTTTTCAGTTTGCAATATACAGTCGGTTTCAGTTACTAGTCATAGAAGATTATCATTGATTACCCATTGTAAGTAATTTTTTAGTTATAATTAGAAAACACCTTCAGAGATGAAAAATGTTTCAGTTCTGGAAATTTTTTAAAGCTTTCAAACTGCTTTAGAAGCATACAGAAGATTTTAGACTCTTTAAAGAGAATATTGAAGGTTCTGGAATGCTTTAGAGGCATTTGGAAACTCTTACACGGTTCTAGAATTTTTTGAAAGCTTCTAGACTGTTTTGATATCTTCTGGGAGCTTCTAGACTAGATGAAAAGCATTTGGAAGGCTTTAGACTGCTTGAGAAGCATTTTGGAGTTTCTGTAGTGTTTTAAAACCTTTTTAGACTACTTTAGGAGCATTTGGAAGGTATTTGGACAGTTTAAAGAGCCTTGAAGGTTCTGCACTGCCTTTAAGGCATTTGAAACCTTGTAGACGGTTTTAGAAACTTTTGGAAGATGTTAAACTGCTCTAGAAGCATATGGAAGCGTTTAGACTGTTCTAAAAGCTTTTGGAAGCTTCTAGGCTGCTTTGTAAGGCATTTTAGAGCTTCTATAGTGTTTTGGAATGTTTTTACATTTTTTAGACTACTTCAGGAGCATTTCGAAATTTTTTGCTCAGTTTAAATTTGTAAATTGATACTTATACATTTTGCAACATATTTTTGTCATTCAGAAGCCTTCAATATAGTAAAAGTCATTACCACTTAGGGCGGCCCCTCCTGTCCTAGGAGGATGACAAAGGAGCTCTTTTGGCCCTCTTCTTGTACTCCTTCTTTCTTCGTCAGCTCGTTCATCTGGCGGTCTTGGCAAACTTTACGATGTCCAAACAGTTCAATCTTCTGGGGAAAGGTCTGGCGAGTGGGGGTGATTTTTCCCCTATTGAGTGCAGTAAAAGTCACAGGCTATGCCAGGACTGATGATGATGCGAAATAACACACAGAGGAAGCTTTCACGAACCAAGAACCGGTCTTGCTGAAGCAGAGTATCATCTTGGAATGGTGCTACGAAGAGCACTCCGGCTCAGGGCTGAGAACGCCGGGGATGGTCCATTCCAAGAAATTCTGTGTTTGTCTAAGACTAGGACTGATAATTAGACTCAGTAGACAACACTTAAATGCTATGACAACACTGTATACTGGTCACAACCGCCTAAGGGCTCACAGCACCAAACCTGCTATGCTACTGTCCGGCTTTTGCTAGATCCCGTTTTTGGACAGGAAGCACTCCGGGCTGAACAAGATCTTGCCGAGAAAGATCATCCGGTTCCTGGAAGGGCTGGATATTCTGAGTGATCTATGATACAAGAGATTATTATGTGTAAGCCAGAATAGAGTAGTAGAGGGCAGAAATTGTTCACTGACTTGTCACATAACATTAGATTAGGGCCCAGCCCCAGGTTATTTGCGGAGAGGTTGGTTAGTCCTGAATTGTCGTCCATCTGTAATAGAAATTACCCATTGTCTTGTAGATGATATAGGGAACCCCTTCCATTGTGGTGGTGAACTTCTAGTCTCGCTGGATATCCACGTTTCTGACGTATCATGAAGCAAAATGTTTTCCCTCCTACCTCCAAAGTGCCAATTTCGATGTCCTTTTTGTCATGGGGTACAATTTGGCTCTGGTGGATCTGACGTATTCTATGTGGTTTTTCCACGTTAGTTTTGTGTACGTAGAGTGTCGTCCGCATAGAGTGCTAAGCTAAACGATGTTGCATAAGTCATGTCTGTCATCCAGTTGATATACTGGAATGAAGGTTTTGTTCTTTGGTCATCAAGCTATAATACGGCGAAACCGGTCAGAAAATTGGAATTAATAAAAAAAAACACAAAACATCATTTTTAACCAATCATATGTGTTAACCGAATGATGTGGCACCAATTTCTAGATTTGGAGACGCCATTTTTACGTTCTAACTCATATACAACAACTAAACTAAATCATTGAAATTACTGAAGTGAGAGTTACTTTGCTGTGGTGATACAAATCATTGTTCTTAAGGGATCAGCGAGCTTTATGTGTTTGAATGAAACCAAAACATTTTGAAGGTTAATGCAGAAAAGCCCTGAATTTCAAGCAAGAAGCTATTACGACAAAGTATATGAGCCATTTGTAAAATCGATGGCAGAAAACTGTGTAGAAGACGTTAACAAAACTCTTCTGGGCCTAATTCTTGAAAGCAGGGAATGTAATTCTCAAGAGAAGTGATGATAGAATGTGACAGAAGAAGCTGATAATGGCGGGATTCCTGTCACATTCTACAGGTCTTTCTCTTGATAATTCCCTTTCCTCGTTTCAAGAATACGCACCCTGGAGTACTTTGGTGATCTCGCAGAAACATTGTTGCTTGATGCTGACAACAAAAACTAGTAAATCTGTTAATTACTTACCCAGAAGAGGAATGTTTTGAGATCAAAACTGTGTGTTTCTACTATTGTTCTCAAAGACGAAATGTATAGTTTGTGAAGGTGATCAGCAATTTCATTGATTCACGATTCACAAGGATATTCACACGTTTATCCACGTTTTGGACGATCCATGGAAGATAATTAGACCCAATTAGGCAGGCAATAAAAAATCGCTTTGTCAGTCAAAAGCAAAGACGCAAGTAGCGGCTACCATACACATTTGTTTTGTTGGTGCTTTCATGTTTCGTGCTCAATTACCTGGTTAAATGTCGCCATGGGCAGTCGGCCGCTTGCTAAGCTATATGCATTAGCGGCTCAAGTCGTTTCGACTCACGTAATCGTTGCTTGTTATTCACTTCTTCATAATTTGCAATTTTATAGCTTCACCAAAATTTCCACTAACAATTGAGTTACCATAAACTATTTAAAACACTCAAACCACATCTAATTTATAGCTCTATAATATAGTTAGCACCTTGAGTAATTAACTAAACACCGTTCTACCTGTGATTAATATCAAAATGATCGAAACTAATTTTAATCTTAATAGCGACAATTTCTGTTACATCGACCTAGATAAAAGTATCTACTAAACGACCGGTAATTTCAACATCTCACAGAAAAAAAATTTTGAAAGATACAACCGTTTAACCACGCCGGACGTTTATGGTTGTATCACATTCACTTACGTATATGGTCGAATTAATCACAGATTTTTTCAAAAGATTTGAATTTATATATCTAGTCCCAATATGCTAATTCGAGACTGAAGTGGAGAAAATCGAGTGTGAACAATAAATCTTCGTAAACTGGATTTGAACGTAAATCGGTAGTTAATGTAGGATTTAGGCCTACTTTTTCCAAAACTTGAATACTAATGAAACCATTATTTCATTTTGGTTGATCAACTTACTTGAAATGGGTTAATACTTTTAGAAACAATCATTAGCAGTAACATTTAGTAATTCAAAACCTTCAAAAAGGAGAATGAACACTTAAGATGCTCTCCAGTAGACAAGACATATCACAGTGAGAGGAATGGTCATGAAGGGATGTCTACAAGGAGGGGTCTTATCACCCCTTCTTTGAAACATAGTTCTGGATACCCTAATTAATCACCTCAACAATAATGGATTCTACACAATTGCATACGCAGATGACATAGTTATCTTGCAGACCGGCAAATTTGTGAACACACTGTGCGATAGAGCGCAGGATGGGCTCAAATTAATAGAAACATGGTGTAAGGAACACTCACTGTCGCCCAATCCCGACAAGACTGAGATGGTCCTTTTCACCAGGAAAAGAAGTTTATCGGGCTTACAACCTCCCGAAATCTTCATAGGCAAACTAAACTTCTCTGAAGAGGCCAAATACCTTGGTATTACCCTGGACAGGAAGTTAACCTGGAACTCTCACCTACAAAGCAGAGCAAATAGAGCATATGTGGCTTATGAGCAGTGTCGGAGGACAGTGGGACCTATGTTAACATGCGGAGCCATTGCATGGGGACCGAAGGTTCTACAAGCAACGGCTATCGGAAAATTATATCAAATACAGCGATTGGCTTGTTTAAACATCACAAGAGCCATGAGAACAACACCAACCGCGGCAATGGAGTTAATTACTGGTCTGACCCCTCTGGACCTGTACGTTAAGGAGGTTGCGTTAATGACCATGTTACGATTGCGCACGGCTGGTGTAAACCCCGCAGTAGGAGCAGGTCAATTGAGGCTTTTGAGCACCCAGATTTGTTTTTTAAAAACCCTACAAAATACAAATAAAACAGAACTCAGAGTCAGATGCTGCAAATGCAATGCGTATTTACACAGACGACTCAAAAACCAAAGAAGGCTCAGGATGTGGAGTTTACTCTAGATCACTAAGCCTAAGGATTAAGTGGGGAACGGGAAAAAATACCAGCGTGGTTCAAATGGAACTGGCTGGTATCTCAATCGCCACCAAAGAACTAACCAGAAAAGGTATTTCTGGCAAAAACATAATAATCTGTACGGACAGTAGACAAGCCCTATTAGCCCTGAACAGACAACGTGTTACCTCAGGGCTAGTACTAGAATGCCACCAAGATTTAGCTAACGCCTCGATAGATAACAATATTATCCTGAGATGGGTTAAAGGGCACGATAGGAGCAAAAGTAATCGCATTGCCGACTCTTTAGCCAGGGAAGCGGCTGGACTACAAATTTTAGGACCCAGTGACACCTACGGCCTGATGACTTCGACAATTGCGAAGTTAGCCAAACGCTACACCCATGCTCAATCCCTAAAGAGGTGGGATGGAATCAAAGAATGCAGTCTTGCCAGGATCACCCTGGGAAGCTGGCGCCGAAGAAATATTTGGCGATGACCAGGAAAAACCTACGTTTAACAGTAGGATTTCTGCCTGGCCACTGTCAACTAAGAAAACACCTCCATATACTATGAGGCTAGTGGACACACCTCAATGCAGGATGTGTGAACAGGAAGATGAAACTGTCGGGCATGTCTTATGCGAGTGTCCGGAGTTATTGTCAATAAGAGAGTGTGTTCGGTAAGTCTTGGCCCACATAAAAGAGATGACCCCTAGTGACCTGTCCACCTTCCTGGGAAACACATGATGGGCGGTGACCTGGGAGGACAAGAGGAAAATATGATATTTTGTAAAAAATTCAAAACGTTGTTGTAGTAGATAAATCAACAGATCACAAATTACTTAAGCTGGGTTTATACAGCGCACAATGCATAACTTAATGCATAACATTGCACAAGAAATCACAAGTGTTTCTTTTTGGTGTTTATACAGTCGCACAACATATAATTTTTAACCAATGAAAAGAGTTTATGACAACACGTGATAAATGTCATTGCAATGTGAAATGTTATTTTTCTGTCACTTGCCATTTGTCAATCATGTCAAGCACAGATAAGAGATAAGGACGATAAGGCAAAAAAGGTGTGCTTACTGTTGTAAAGTTGAAAAGGGGGAAAAAAACCATTTTTAATAACAACAATATATTAGATGATTCCAACCACCACTCCCAACACAATATGGCAGCGTTCAGGTGTCATTATTCCATGCTATTTCCTGCATAGAACAACCTTCTGATAAATAACTGAAAAACAGAACTGGCAATACTACACATTTTTATTTGGAATTGAGAATATACTTACTGCAGAGTGAGGGCAAGACGTTGTTTTGGGCTAATTGGATTTTTTGTCTTGTCTTTCTGCAGGAATGGCCCCACAAGAGCTAATAACTTATGGAACAGTTCTGGAGTCATACGCGTATATTTGAAAAACTGCTCTGTATCATGTTTTTCTGCAAACTGAACTATTTTTTCAAAAACACTATGTTCATTGCGTTTTCTATTCATAGGTCGCGTTTTAAACCTCCGTATTCTCCTTTTCTTGACATCTAAGCTTAATGCTGTAGCTGCAGCACCCATCAAGAGTAGAAGCCCCAATTGTTGCCAAGGTTCCATCTGCAATTGTTTAATAAATTCTTGATGTAAAGAGAAACTAATTAGCTCTAGATAATTTTTACCACTAAACTCTGTTTTTTCCGTAGACACTTTAACTGTTTTTATTGCTCTAAATGACCAAAAAATCACAAATACAAAATCAATAACAAATCACAATTCTTGAACAATCCAAATCCACAATTCATAAGCAAAACAATAACACAATACAATGACGGACGGCGGATGTCAAAATATGACATTACAAAATTTTGCGCACGCGTACAGCCACCGCCCTCTATACTAGAAAGCCTAATGCCTGCTTTATACCTCTCAATTAACAATTAAACTAAACTTTCATTTAAACTAAAATTAATTTATCAAAGCTGAAAGTGAACTTATAAGCGAGCCCATTTATACTTTCAATTTACACTAAACTAAAATTAATTTTAAAGTTAAACCAACTTTATTAAAGTTCGGCTTAATTCGCTTAAATTCGTTGACTTTCGGAACTATCACTGTCATACTTGTCATCACTCATGATGTAAATCGCTGTCTTCTATTGCGATACGTAGTCTATTAGACTTGAATCGTCTATTTCCATAATTGGATTTTTTACCGAAAAAGTGGTTTAAGAACAATTTTTTTAAATTATTTTAATAAAAATTTTCTTTATCCACAAAAAAACACGCGTAATGACGATGACAATAGAAACGTCAACGTCAAACATCAACGTCGAACGTCCAGTAAGTCAAAACAGTCATTTATTTTTCTAATTATTAATTTGCAGTATAAACCTAAACAAGATTTCTTAATTTAAATATTAATTTTAGTGGAAATTTAAATTTAATTTAATTCTTAAATGGGAGGTATAAAGCAGGCATAAAATATGCAGATGCAGTAAAAAAAATGTTTTTTTTAATTGTTTTGTGTAATTGATTGCAAGTTGTCAGTGAAAAATCAAAAAAAGGTTCATTCCTGTTCCAGATATGTATAGATAGAGCTTTTTTATACACAGTCAAGTCCAGCCTAAACAAATTGGTTAGAACATTTGTCCTGGAAAGTACAACACAACAACAAATTAGTTTAAACACTGTTCAATGTAAGAAAATCTGTAAATCCTTGAAACTAGGTAAGCAAAACTGATAAATGGTTCTATGTTATTACCAAGAACATTCATTCAAAATTATTTTTATTGCTCTCACAATGAAGGATGCTTTAAAATGTAACGCACATACCTGTGCATTTAACAAGTACTTGATAAGTTTACTGTACTAGAAAGCACTTGTACCTACCATTGAGTATATTGTTGGAGAAAAATCATCCCAGTTCAAAGTGTTCCACCACTGTTGAGTTAGATCCGGTTTTTTGTAAAGTAAAAAACTGACACGGTTGGGCTTTTTCCTGAATTGCTGTTACAATGTGGCTTGAAAAACTTATGAAACAAAAATAACTTACGCAAATAACCTCAAGTTTTGATTTTAACTTAACACTAAAACTTTCTATGCGGTATTGCGCAAGTGTTGTGCGCTGTATAAACGACAGTAGGCATTACTGTAAAGTCAACTTTCTATGTTATGCATTAAGTTATGCATTGTGCGCTGTATAAACCCACCATTAATTGATTTAAGAAAAAATTTGCTACTATATTAGAAAATTGTTTTTTTTTTTGGGCAAAATTTTAAAAATATGGTTAATGATGATAACTAAGTACATGATTAAAAATTTAAAAATGGACAATGTGGCAACATTGTAAAAGTTGGTCGTTTAAGAGATGTCTGTGGTTGGCAGTAACGGTCTTAAAACACTGGAACAAGAATTTATTAAATTGTGTTTTACTTTTAGAACGATTACGACCATTGCAATCCTGATCCGTGCCAAAATCATGTTTTTAAGCACATTTTTAGAATCCTCATTAAATTTTCTATCTAATAACATAAAAAATACTACAAAATCAGGTAAAGTCAGGGAGAAGAGTGGTGTCAAAATATAAACTGTCAGAAAAACGGTTTGAAAAGACAGTCAGGAACAAAATCGCCTGTAAAACCCACTTGGAGTGAGAAAATGACAGTTTTAAGCACATTTTTGGAATCCTCATTAAGTTTCCTATTTTAAAAAACACTACGAAATTGAGAACAGTCAGGAAGAAAAACGGTGTTAAATTTTAAACTGTCAGAAACACAGTTTGAAAGGACCTCCTTTAAAACCTCTTTAAAACCACACAAGGACAAAATCGCCTTTAAAAACCACTTGGAGTGAGAAAATTACTGTTTTAAGCACATTTTTAGAATCCTCTTTAAATTTCCTATCTATTACACTGACAAAATACTACAAAATTTGATACAGTCACGGAGAAAAGCGGTGTCAAAATTTGAACTGCCACAAACACAGTTTGAAATGACAGTAACGGACAAAATTGCCTGTAAAACCCACTTGGAGTGAGAAAATGACAGTTTTAAGTACATTTTTAGAATCCTCATTAAATTTTCTATTTAATGACATAAAAAACACTACGAAATTGAGAACAGTCAGGAAGAAAAACAGTGTTAAATTTTAAACTGTCAGAAACACAGTTTGAAAGGACAGTCAGGGACAAAATTGCCTTTAAAAACAGCTTGGAGTGAGAAAATTACTGTTTTAAGCACATTTTTAGAATCCTCTTTAAATTTCCTGTCCAATAACTTAAAAAAACACTTTAAAATTTGGTACAGTCAGGGAGAAAAGCGGTGTCAAAATTTGAACTGCCACAAACACTGTTTGAAAGGACAGTAAGGGACAAAATCGCCTGTAAAACCCACTTGGAGTGAGAAAATGACAGTTTTAAGTACATTTTTAGAATCCTCATTAAGTTTCCTATTTAATGGCATAAAAAAACCTACAAAATTGAGAACAGTCAGGAAGAAAAACAGTGTTAAATTTTAAACTGTCAGAAACAAATTTTGTTTTACTTTTAGAACGATTACGACCATTGCAATCCTGATCCGTGCCAAAATGGAGCTCCCTGCTTCAAAGCCCAAAACGACTACTACTGTCATTGTCCCGAAGGATGGGAGGGAAAGAATTGCAGCCAACCGAAGATTTTCTGCGAAAATCCTCCATGCGACAACGGTAAGTTTTCCGTTTTTTTTTTTTTGCGGGTTATTAGGTAAACCGCTGGTTGTGCACAAAATGTAGCCGATGTCAGCCAGTCAATAAAACTCATTTTGCTCCGTTTTAAGTACTGCAACGTTCCAGTTCGGCAAACCGGCCGGGTATATAATTCGAATAAGAAAAACCGGTACAGGCGTATCCCGCAATGTCAAACGTAATAACATAACCATTAATACGATAATCATAAAAATCTTTATTACCGTGCTTAAAGCCAGTGTTTAAACGTGTAATACGTCTACGAATTTTTTAACTGTTAACAAAAATGCGTTAACGTTAAAACATTTTTGATTTTTATAAGCGTTCATATTGGAGTCGATCCTTTTTAGGGAGTTTATCACGCCTTTTTTTAACTCATCCGTGTCAATTAAGCATTCTCTTTAAATATATACGAGTATAAACCGTGGCAGACAAATAACGAAACGACGATACGGTCCGGTCTCATTTCTGAACCGGCGGGCGGTCCCGAGTTCCCCGCAGATTTAGCTCCCCTTGAAATTACCTGTCAGCCAGCGGATTCATATGCCCCCATCTCTGAATATGCAGAATATTCAATCTAGATCCCAGAAAACCGACACAAATTCCCAGAATCCAAACAGTCGTTCTTCCTATTAGAAATAAATAGAAATCGAGGAAGTTGAGTCCATTGTTCGTGTGTCTGGTGATCGGCAACCAGCTCACTCAATTAACCTATTGGCAACAATCGTACAATACCAGAATTAACCTCCGAATCAAGATCTAGATAAAATGATACAGCCGGCTTTGGTATCTTTTCATCGGCGTTATTGTGGCCATACAACATCGGTGACTTGCACCATCTCTCCGAGGCCCAAACAGAAGAGTAAACAGAGTTCTCTCGGTGCTATTGTTGTGGCGCAATTTTTCTACGTCCGTGATTGTATTATGAAGATTTGATATCGAATTAGATATAATTCGATGTAATTAAGGATCGGGGGTTTCGTGTTTTGGTTCGCTATAAATTAGCTGGGTATTATGTGAAAATATCGATGAATGTAATCATTATTAGTGATGGGAACTAAGAATAAGTCCTAGAGGACATAATATTGTGATTTTCATAAAAAGTAGTAACACTGTTTCAAGTCATTGTTGTCGTCCTGAAAATATCACTTATAAACTAGTGATGGGCGTAAATTTACTGTGGTCAAGTAAAATTCAGTGTGACAGGAAAATTCACCAATTTGACTAGTAAATTTATGGGTCTAATTTGCTTGAAAGATATCATTTTCCAATCATGGATCACACTACACTTTTCTTGCACTCCCTGTCTGGTAGCAGCACTGACAAATTGTGAAAAAACATTTTTGCTCTTTTTCAAATTTGTCGTAACCTTCACCGTTTCTCAGTTATTTAGCAAAAACTGGTTTGATGCAACAAATTTTCAAAAAACTTGAGCACCCTGTAACTCGGTTATTTTTGTGAGTTCAGGGTGGTTGAATCACTGAAATTAACCGTCTTGAGCTCCTCTTTGCAGTGATGTTGAGCAAAAAACTCTCTCTGAAAAATTGCATGCAGCGTGACTAAAAACAGTCAATCAACATAATTTTCATGCACACCCTGTATACTGGAGGCAAGAACCGTTCTGCAAACTAACGGTGTGCCACAAACACAGTTTGAGACAGTTAAGGACAAAATCGCCTGTAAAACCCACTTGGAGTGAAAAAATGACAGTTGTAAGCACATTTTTAGAATCCTCATTAAATTTTCTATCTAATAAACTGACAAAATACTACAAAATTTGATACAGTCACGGAGAAAAGCGGTGTCAAAGTTTGAACTGCCAGAATCACAAACAGTCAGGAACGAAATCGCCTATAAAACCCATTTTTAGTGAGAAAATGACAGTTTTAAGCACATTTTTGGAATCCTCATTAAGTTTCTTATTTAATGGCATAAAAAAACACCAGAAAATTGAGAACAGTCAGGAAGAAAAACAGTGTTAAATTTTAAACTGTCAGAAACACAGTTTGAAAGGACAGTCAGGGCAAAATCGCCTTTAAAAACCACTTGGAGTGAGAAAATGACTGTTTTAAGCACATTTTTAGAATCCTCTTTAAATTTCTTATCTACTACACTGACAAAATACTACAAAATTTGAAACAGTCACGGAGAAAAGCGGTATCAAAGTTTGAACTGCCAAAATCACAGTTTGAAAGGACAGTCAAGGACAAAATCGCCTTTAAAAACAACTTGGAGGGAGAAAATGACTGTTTTAAGCACATTTTTAGAATCCTCTTTAAATTTCCTATCTACTACACTGACAACATACTACAAAATTTGAAACAGTCACGGAGAAAAGCGGTATCAAAGTTTAAACTGCCAAAATGACAGTTTGAAAGGACAGATAGGGACAAAATCGCCTTTAAAAACCACTTGGAGTGAGAAAATTACTGTTTTAAGCACATTTTTAGAATCTTCATTAAATTTTCTATCTAATAAACTGAAAAAATACTACAAAATTTGATACAGTCACGGAGAAAAGCGGTGTCAAAGTTTGAACTGCCAGAATCACAAACAGTCAGAAACAAAATCGCCTATAAAACCCATTTTTAGTGAGAAAATGACAGTTTTAAGCACATTTTTGGAATCCTCATTAAGTTTCTTATTTAATGGCATAAAAAAACACTACAAAATTGAGAACAGTCAGGAAGAAAACAGTATTAAATTTTAAACTGTCAGAAACACAGTTTGAAAGGACAGTCAGGGCAAAATCGCCTTTAAAAACCACTTGAAGTGAGAAAATTACTGTTTTAAGCACATTTTTAGAATCCTCTTTAAATTTCCTATCTACTACACTGACAAAATATTACAAAATTTGAAACAGTCACGGAGAAAAGCGGTATCAAAGTTTGAACTGCCAAAATCACAGTTTGAAAGGACAGTCAAGGACAAAATCGCCTTTAAAAACAACTTGGAGGGAGAAAATGACTGTTTTAAGCACATTTTTAGAATCCTCTTTAAATTTCCTATCTACTACACTGACAAAATACTACAAAATTTGAAACAGTCACGGAGAAAAGCGGTATCAAAGTTTTAACTGCCAAAATCACAGTTTGAAAGGACAGTAAGGGACAAAATCGCCTTTAAAAACCACTTGGAGTGAGAAAATTACTGTTTTAAGCACATTTTTAGAATCCTCATTAAATTTTCTATCTAATAAACTGACAAAATACTACAAAATTTGATACAGTCACGGAGAAAAGCGGTGTCAAAGTTTGAACTGCCAGAATCACAAACAGTCAGGAACAAAATCGCCTATAAAACCCATTTTTAGTGAGAAAATGACAGTTTTAAGCACATTTTTGGAATCCTCATTAAGTTTCTTATTTAATGGCATAAAAAAACACTACAAAATTGAGAACAGTCAGGAAGAAAACAGTGTTAAATTTTAAACTGTCAGAAACACAGTTTGAAAGGACAGTCAGGGACAAAATCGCCTTTAAAAACCACTTGGAGTGAGAAAATGACTGTTTTAAGCACATTTTTAGAATCCTCTTTAAATTTCCTATCTACTACACTGACAAAATACTACAAAATTTGAAACAGTCACGGAGAAAAGCGGTATCAAAGTTTGAACTGCCAAAATCACAGTTTGAAAGGACAGTCAGGGACAAAATCGCCTTTAAAAACCACTTGGAGTGAGAAAATGACTGTTCTAAGCACATTTTTGGAATCCTCATCAAATTTTCTATTTAGTGACATAAAAAACACTACGAAATTGAGAACAGTCAGGAAGAAAAACGGTGTTAAATTTTGAACTGTCAGAAACACAGTTTGAAAGGACAGTAAGGGACAAAATTGCCTGTAAAACCCACTTGGAGTGAGAAAATGGCAGTTTTTAACACATTTTTGGAATCCTTATTAAATCTTCTATCCAATAACCTGAAAATAACATTATAAAATTTGGTACAGTCAGGTAGAAAAGCAGTGTCAAAGTTTGAACTACCAGAAACAGTATTTGTAATTTACCAGTAATTTACCCATCACTATTATAAACAGATTCAATTTTAAGGTAGCCAACATTTTTAAGGACATAAATTTACATTATTGTCACCGCTTTTATGTTTAATAACATGTGATATTGTCATTTTCAGGTATGCAGTCTTGTGTAGTTGTATCAGTTGGTGGCAGTAGGCGATCACCTCCAAGTCAATGTGGGGAGCACGGACATTGCGTGAACCAACCGGGAATTGGCTACAAATGCCAATGCCAGCCAGGCTACACTGGCAAATACTGTCATGAAAGTAAGTTGTTAACAAATTTAGTGAAACTGAAAATAAACCAAATTTCGTTACCAAACAGACATCAACGATTGTAAAGTGAACCCTTGCGAGAACGGCGGAACCTGCGTAGACAAAGTAAACTCCTTCCAATGTATCTGCAACGAAGGATGGGAAGGAGCGCTGTGCAGTATAAGTATGTTATTATTATCCCTTTTTTTCCCACTTACTTACTTAAAATTTGTTTGTATAACAGATAGTGACGATTGCACACCTAATCCATGTCGCAACAACGGCACCTGCATCGATCGAATTGCGGACTTTGAATGTAACTGCAAAAACGGGTGGAAAGGCAAAACTTGCACCCTTAAAGACAGTCATTGCGACCATTCCACGTGCAAGAATGGTGGTACCTGTCAGGATTTAGGGAACAGCTTTATGTGCCGTTGTCCGCCCGATTGGGAGGGTACTACTTGTCATATTGCCAAACAGACTGCTTGCACTTCGAATCCATGTTCGAATGGAGGTAAGTTAGGTTAGACTTGGTTAGAAGCAAAAGAGTTTGAGTAAATTGCGACAAAAAATCATCACTTAAACTCTTCTGCTTTTATCTCCTGATTGTCGTAAATGATTCGAAAACTTACTTTTCTGTACAAAACTCTTCAATTCTCAACAGGAACCTGTGTAAATACGGGAGACTACTATCAGTGCATCTGTAGAGACGGTTTCGAAGGTAACCATTGCCAAGACGATGTGAACGATTGCAGTCCGCAACCTTGTTACAACGGCGGGAAATGCATAGACGGAGTGAATTGGTTCCTGTGCGAATGCGCAAACGGGTTTACAGGACCGGATTGCAGGATTAACGTTAACGATTGCGCTTCTAATCCTTGCGGATATGGTTCCAGTTGTATCGACGCCATCGGGGACTATCAGTGTATCTGTCCTCCAGGACGAAGAGGACGAAACTGCAACTGTAAGTATACTAGAATGAAATGATATATTGTCACGTTTAAATTGTTAAGCCTTTTCAGAGGTAGTTAGTAGAACTAAATGACAAAATGGTTGTTTTATCAACTTAGTGAATCAGAATAAAACCACCAAACATAATTCCCAAAAGTAACACTTTAACAGATTGTACTTACATTCGTTAGACGATGAGCAAAACTTTCTGGAGGGTTTGGTTTATAATTTAGAAATGACTACATTTTGTGGCACGAGACGGAGTCTTCTGACTGACTCCGGCCTTACTAACGAATGTCGAGCCTTATTTATACCAATTGAAAACCAACTAACCAAATATCGTTCGTCGCTTATTTTCATATTCCTGCATAGCAATTGCAGTGATTTGTCATTGCTAAAACCAAACTGCTCGTCAAAAAGAATGGGACAGCAAAATTTTTGCTCTTTTTTGAGCGGCTGCTTCTTCAAATTGATTTACTTGATTCTAATAATTTTTTTGAGGATTAAAAGGCATTTTCTTCCTCTTTCTTTTGACTTAAATGATCTTTTTGAAAGGTGCCACGGATCCGAGTATACAGGGTGTGACTTAGGTGTAGTCAAAAAATGAAAAATTCGGTCTAACGCCATTTCTAGCAAAAAAATTTTTTACGTTTTACAATAGCCTTAATCGAGTCTTGCGGTCAATATCTCTAAACGTTTTCGCCAGTTTGGCGATTAAAGGCCGTTTACAAAATTTATTGCAAAATTTTTAAAATGTGGTTACTTTTGATTCTCTTGTTTAAAATTAAACAATTTCTTTAGATCTTTTGTGGAAGAAGAGCGGGATTAGCAAGTTTACACTTAAAACTACCCAATTTAAGTAAAAAACATGCACTGCCAGATACAGGGTGACCCAAAAAAAAATTTGAAAAGAAAATCATATGTTTTATCATAAATCTTAGCATGTTCAGTCATTTTAATGGAAAATAATGATATTGGATAGAGAAGCACACTATTTGTTTAGTAATCCAATTCATATCTCTAGACGTTTTCGCCAGTTTGGCGATTAAGGGGCGTTTACGATATTAAAAAAATGGTTCTTTTTTATCCTCTTGTTTTAAATTCGAAATTATTGAATTTAAAACAAGATCCAAAGAGAAAAAAACCAAGTCCACAGCATTCATATCCGATGACTTTGCGGGCTACAAACCCATTTGTTCTTAATACCTTGTCGGTCCCCCAGCAGTTTTTTTGCAGCTCCCCAACCCTTCTTGGCATGCTATCCACCAACTTTGCAATAAAATTTTGGGGAATTGCCTCCCATTCAACCCTCACCATTTCTGCCAACTCATTCAAATTTTGAAATTCATGCTCTGAGCAATTTATTCTCAATTTCATTCTACTCCATACGTGCTCTATTACGTTCATATCCGGTGATCTTGCAGGCCACTCCATTCGTTCGATGTGGTTCTCTCTCAAAATTTTTTGTACGATTCTGGCTCGATGTGGACGAGCATTGTCGTCAATTAAGATAAAACCGTTCCCAAAGTTTCGAGAATAGGGAACAACGATATTACGTATACACATATCCCTGTACCTCTGCGCATTCATACTATCCTCAATCAAAATGGCTAAATCTGTTCTTCCATTCCTCATAATCCCGCCCCAAACTGTAATTCCACCTCCCCCAAAAGCAACCCTAGCATTCATGCATTCTTCCATCAGATATTTCAAAGTCAAAGATAATGTCATTCGATGCCAATAATTCGAAGTGTCGAAATAAATTGTCATTATTGACAATAGCGTGTTGCTATGGTACTCAACACACGTCTACAAATGCATGCACATAAGATTTTATTTTGATTTTTTTTTTGGTTCACTCTGTATTAATGCAGTTTATAAGTTTTTACTTAAATTGGGTAGTTTTAAGTGTAATTTTTCTAATCTCGTATTTCATCCGAAAAAGATCTAAAGAAATAAATTATGAATTGGATTACTAAACAAATAGTGTGCTTCTCTATCCAATATCATTATTTTCCATTAAAATGACTGAACTTGCTAAGATTTATGATAAAACATATGATTTTCTTTTCAAATTTTTTTTTGGGTTACCCTGTATCTCGCAGTGCATGTTTTTTACTTAAATTGGGTAGTTTTAAGTGTAAACTTGCTAATCCCGCTCTTCTTCCACAAAAGATCTAAAGAAATTGTTTAATTTTAAACAAGAGAATCAAAAGTAACCACATTTTAAAAATTTTGCAATAAATTTTGTAAACGGCCCTTAATCGCCAAACTGGCGAAAACGTTTAGAGATATTGACCGCAAGACTCGATTAAGGTTATTGTAAAACGTAAAAAAATTTTTGCGAGAAATGGCGTTTGACCGAATTTTTCATTTTTTGACTACACCTCAGTCACACCCTGTATACTCGGATCCGTGGCACCTTTCAAAAAGATCATTTAGGTCAAAAGAAAGAGGAAGAAAATACCTTTTAATCCTCAAAAAAATTATTAGAATCAAGTAAATCAATTTGAAGAAGCAGCCGCTCAAAAAAGAGCAAAAATTTTGCTGTCCCATTCTTTTTGACGAGCAGTTTAGATATGGTGAACTACGTGCATTCTGCTTGGAACCTTTCCCTGTGCAATTATTATTTTACCTTCTTTTTCTTTTTAATATGGGTGTCCATATAGGTAGGCTAATGCATGTTTTGTCCTATTATACCTCTTCGAACGTTGATGTCCAGCGTTTTGGAGGTCTGCCTTGGGTTCGTTTTCCAACAGGATTGTTTGTTTTTGCAATTTTTACAAGTCTGTTGTCTTCCATTCTGTTTACGTGTTTATTCCAGTATTTTCTTCTCTGTCTTACCCACCTTCCTATGTCCTGTATCTCGCTCTGTTGTAAGGTCTTTGCCTCTGATTCTGTGGTGTAGGGTTTTTTCGTGTATACTTCTTATTATTTTCCACCAATCGCACTTTTTCTATTCCAGTGGACGATATTGCATACTTACCTCCGCCAGGCAGTTGCCTCTGGAACAGTCACACTCTGGAAAACAACGCTACCTGGCAGCACGAATGCAACACTTGCATATGCAACGCGGGCATTGTGAAATGCACCAAAATATGGTGCGGAATCGGCAACTGTCGGTCATCGAACCAGCAAAACTCTATCTGCAACTTGAATCAAGTTTGCGTGCCTTCGCCCGCTGAATCTTGTTTGTCCCCACCCTGTTTGCCGTATGGGGAATGTAGGGAGTTGGAGAATGGTGAGTTGTTAGGGTGCCTTGTATTAGAAGTTTACAAACTAAATTTAGAATGTCTTTCCTTAGGTCGAAGAGTAAAACCGCCTGTAGTGCCTAGCCCGAACACCTGCTGGCCTAATCAAGCAGTATTGAGTAACACATGTGCTCGTCTCACTCTCCTTTTGGATAAAGTCAAACTGCCTCAAAACACCACTGTGGAAGGGCTTTGCGGCAATCTGAGACAGTTACTGGCCCAACAGCAAGCAATCTCCGGTTTACAAGATGATTTGGTACTACTTTGCGATTTGAAGACCGACTATAACGACACCATTGAAGTGACTTTGGTACTAATCAACCACCAAACTCTCCAATCTTGTACTACAACTTTTAATCTGTTGCAGCATGGCACCCAGTGGGTACTGGACGGAATCCGCGTTGTAGGAGAAGCAATTTCAAGGAAGCAAACCTCACTGTTGGCGTTAGCCTCTATTGTAGAGGTTAAGGTGGAAACTGCTTTGGTTTCCGGAGAGCAACAAAGCAACAAACTGCTGGTTGCTTTAGTGTGTTTCATTATAATTGGTGTGGCGACCGCCATTCTTGCTGCGGTATTGTACGTCAGGCAACGGAGACGACATTTGGGGTTGAGCGGGGTGAATTTATCTCCTTCAGCCGATTCGTGCCATCGGAACCACGAGGATGAGAAGAGTAACAATTTGCAGAACGAAGAAAATCTTAGACGGTAAGTTTATGTCTATCTCTTATAAAATGTTGTCCCATCTTTGTTGAACGCCTTGGTTTGCGATGATACTCTCTCCTACTGAAATGTGAATATAACAAAACCAGCAGTGAATCACAATAACAGCAATCAAACATTATTATGCCCATGTTTGAAAGACTTAAGTTTTGAAAATTGACTTAGAAACCAGTAAGTTTACTTTGAAACGGTGAAAATTAACTTGAGAGACTTAAAAACTGTCTTTGTAGTCAGTCGTCATAGTTTTCAGATAAGTTGAAGAGCTTTAGTATTGAAAATTGACTTGAAGACATGAAAAACTACTATCTAGAATTTTTGACTACAAATTCACACATTTAAACCTTGAAAATTGACTTGGACACCAATGAGAAGTGACATCAAAAGCTTAAAATTTGCATTTCAAGTAAGTTTTCATGATTTGAAGACAAATTTCAATATTTTAGTCTTGAAAATAGATTAGATTCATACAAATTCACTTGAAGACTAACTTTTCAAGTTGTTACTTTGCTTTTCATTTTCTTAGAACACTACTGGACTTATTTTAGGGCTTTAAAACTGCATTCAGCTTGGAAAATCGACTTTCAAGACTATCTTCACTAAGTTTTGTGTCATTTCAAGCTTTGCCACTATAAAATTGACTTCTAGACACGTTAGTGCTAAAAATTCTAGACGGTTTTCAGTTCTTTAAGGCTGTTTGCTAGTTTCAAGACTATCTTCACAAAGTTTTTAACTTATTAGGCCTGAAAGCCAGTCTGTACACTGTCAGTAGTCTTAAAAATGTCACTTCAAACTTCTTCACTATTAAATTGACTTCTACACTCATTGATGCAAAAAATTGGAGCATTTCTAAGAAATTCGGACTATTTTTAATGCTTTAAGACTGAAACAACGAGTTTAAGACTATTTATAATAGTCAACGTCAAGTTTCAGACTTTTCAGTGATGAAAGTAAAAAATGTTGGCACTAAATGCTACTGAGAACTTTCTGAAAAGTTCCAGAGCCCTTAGAACTATCTTAAACTTTTCCAGAACTGTTTTTTAAATTGCCAGAAACCTCTACGACCATTTTTAAAGTTCGATAGACTTCTAAATGCTATTGAGAACTTTATAAAAAGTGGCAAAAGCTTCTACAAGTTTCTTAAACCTTCCAAGAATTGTTTTAAGTTGTCAAAAGCTTCTAGATTTATTAAGAAAGTGCCAGTGGCTTTTAAATGCTACTGACAACCTTTTAAAAAGTGCCAGAGCCTTCTACAAGTGTTCTTAAACATTCCAAGAATTGTTTAAAGTTGTCAGAAGCTTCTAGATTCATTAAGAAAGTGCCAGTGGCTTTTAAATGCTGCTGACAACCTTTTAAAAAGTGCCAGAGCCTTCTACAAGTGTCTTAAACCTTCCAAGAATTGTTTAAAGTTGTCAGAAGCTGTTAGACTCATTAAGAAAGTGCCAGTGGCTTTTAAATGCTGCTGACAACCTTTTAAAAAGTGCCAGAGCCTTTTACAAGTTTCTTAAACCTTCCAAGAATTGTTTAAAGTTGTCAGAAGCTTCTAGAGTCATTAAGAAAGTGCCAGTGGCTTTTAAATGCTGCTGACAACCTTTTAAAAAGTGCCAGAGCCTTTTACAAGTTTCTTAAACCTTCCAAGAATTGTTTAAAGTTGTCAGAAGCTTCTAGATTCATTAAGAAAGTGCCAGTGGTTTTTAAATGCTGCTGACAACCTTTTAAAAAGTGCCAGAGCCTTTTACAAGTTTCTTAAACCTTCCAAGAATTGTTTAAAGTTGTCAGAAGCTTCTAGATTCATTAAGAAAGTGCCAGTGGTTTTTAAATGCTGCTGACAACCTTTTAAAAAGTGCCAGAGCCTTCTACAAGTGTCTTAAACCTTCCAAGAATTGTTTAAAGTTGTCAGAAGCTGTTAGACTCATTAAGAAAGTGCCAGTGGCTTTTAAATGCTGCTGACAACCTTTTAAAAAGTGCCAGAGCCTTTTACAAGTGTCTTAAACCTTCCAAGAATTGTTTAAAGTTGTCAGAAGCTTCTAGATTCATTAAGAAAGTGCCAGTGGCTTTTAAATGCTGCTGACAACCTTTTAAAAAGTGCCAGAGCCTTCTACAAGTTTCTTAAACCTTCCAAGAATTGTTTAAAGTTGTCAGAAGCTTCTAGATTCATTAAGAAAGTGCCAGTGGCTTTTAAATGCTACTGACAACCTTTTAAAAAGTGCCAGAGCCTTCTACAAGTTTCTTAAACCTTCCAAGAATTGTTTAAAGTTGTCAGAAGCTGTTAGACTCATTAAGAAAGTGCCAGTGGCTTTTAAATGCTGCTGACAACCTTTTAAAAAGTGCCAGAGCCTTTTACAAGTTTCTTAAACCTTCCAAGAATTGTTTAAAGTTGTCAGAAGCTTCTAGATTCATTAAGAAAGTGCCAGTGGTTTTTAAATGCTGCTGACAACCTTTTAAAAAGTGCCAGAGCCTTTTACAAGTTTCTTAAACATTCCAAGAAAACGTCAAGTTTCAGACTTTTCAGTGATGAAAGTAAAAAATGTTGGCACTAAATGCTACGATTTTAGTCTTGAAATTTTTAGAATTAAATTAGTCCGAAAATTTAATTTGGACGGTTACCAGTGTTTAATTGAATTCTAGACTTGTTTTAGTTCAGAAAATTGTACACCAAGTAAAGTCCTCAAAATAGACTTTGGACTTTTTAGCCGTTAAAACCAACTTTTAGACTATTTCTAGTAGTAAAAAATAAGTTTTATGCGCAACGATCTTTGTCTTAATTTCCGGACTGTTTTTAGTGCTTGAAATCCAATTCTAGACACTCGACAATGGATTGCAGTCCAAAGAAAACTATTCCTAGTAGTAACAAGCTTTTAGACTATTTAGTACAAATTTGGAGTCTCACAAGTATTGAATGATCAGTTTTACACTCCCTATAGTCTAAAAAATTGATGGCCAGTAAAAAATAGTATATTTTTAGTGTCAAAAATTAATTTGTAAACCTCACAGATGACCAGGCTTTTTCAGGAAAATGACATAATCAAAGCAATATGTCAATTTATTTTCTGATGAGCTATCGAATGGTGAATTATTGACACTTAATACTGAACCACCCTGTATATTAGTAATTGAGGCACCAGTTTTAATTTTTTTTCTCTTATTTCAGATACGCTAATCCTCTGAAAGAAGACGTAGGAAGTATGGCGAGCATCAATTCAGCAGGAGCGTGCGGTCTGGACATACCCAGAGTAAACGTCGTCCGACCACTCTCGTCCCTATTGCCCGCGGAAAGTTCCAGCGAAATGCTGGAAATGATATCAGAAGTGGAAAATCCGGGTTCCAGAAAAACTGTCCTAGTGCTACCGGGAACCAGCGGGTCAGAAACCACCCTAAAACTGAGCGAGAGCATGACCCTGGACGGGCTCAGTCCCGCCCATCGGAGCAGCCAAATCATGCTCTACAAAGCTCAAAATCCGGACGTGCGGAAGAACACGGCGCCCTTCGATGATTCCTCGGGCCACAAAGACTTCACCAAGAACATTATCAATGTAAATAAACAGAGGACATTGCAACAACAGAACACTAGTGCCAGTGCGGATGTGCTTACAGTTCTCGTTTAGTGGAGGGCCAGTTTTTTTACAGGTTAAGGTTAGCTTTTTAGGTAATTGTTATAAACGACAACGGATGAGTGCTCACTAAGTGTAAAAAATGGTAAATAGAGTTTTTTTTTGGGTTGTTGTAGTTTTTAAGGCGCGTGGCCACTAAAATGTACTAAGGTAGACTTAAAAATCGAAAGGCAATATTTGGATGTACAGCGCGAAAAATAAATTATTGGATATAGAGCCTATATTATAATTAATAAAATTAAGAGTAAAAAGTAAGGTAGACAATGCGGTAAGATTATTATTTTAAAACCTGGCTACGAAGGACAATTAGCAAATACTCAAATTCAACTTGATCAAAACTGTTACATTTGCAGTAATGTCTCTAAGTTTGCTTTAGATATTTTTATTCAGAAAATTGATATGGAATTAGGTGCTAACTTAATTTTATATTACTATCAGGTCATCTAGGCTGTAGAAAATGAAGTAATATGACAACAATATCAAGAACTCGATTTGACAGTAAGTAGAAAACATCTCGAATACGCCTAGAACAACCAAAGATATACAGGGTGTTTCAGACTGACTTTACGATAAAGTAGACGCTTTGTTTACGAGATACAGAAGGTATAACATTCTGTCGTCAATATCTCAAAAATGGCTATTAGAGCTAATAGCATGAAACGATGATAGCAAATACATTGCAGATTAGAGGTTTTTCTTTTAAATTCTTCTTACTCGGTTAACTGATCAAAATGATACATAATATTGGTAGTCCAGAGTTTCAGCTTATGTCCAATATCTCAAAAAACAGCTAGAGCATTCAGTTTTTTAACAACTGACTGAAAAACGGTTATATATCAAAAATGTTGCACTTTAATTGCTTTCAATTTTTATAATTTTCTTTTTTCGACAGATACAATACAAACTCAACAAATTCAGAATTTTAGAACTTTTTTTGAAAACACTATTTTTCAAACCATATTATTTTATATTCCTCTTAATAGGTCTGTTTTCAGAAGCAATTCATTGGTTAAAGACTCACGTGACTTAAGACTCTGATTTCTGGCCAATAGTAGCTCTACATATTTTACGAACAGATATAAAAACACCCATACTTTTATGGTATTTTGAATAGATAAAAAGATTCGAAATTGTTTTTAAAATTTTTATCTGAAATAAGTATTTTTGCAAATAACTTAAAACAGTAAAAAATACGAAGAGAGACAACAAGTAACAGAAAATAGGAACTTTAAACATAAAACTACAACTACTACAGCTACAGGTTTGACAAAAAAGTGTACTAATATGGACACACACAACAAACTTAAAATATTTTTGTTGTTACAGCGTTGCCACGTTTACATGCAATCAGTGACAACAAAGAATTGTTTGTTCTGTCCAGTTTATCTTTTTAGCTCACTCTAATATTTAAAACACTAATGTTTAATAGTCATTATATCAAAAACGACAGCATTTATAGGGAAATTCCTCAGAACCAAAAGTGTCTACACTAGTAGATTCTTTTTTTACCAAATTATTTAGCAATAAAATGCTCAACTTTGCCTTTATTTAACTAAAGCTCTATCCATTATAGTTCCTGAGATAGCAATGCTAATGCCTCAAATAAACCACCCTGTAGAAATGTAAAATGGACTATGGAGTTTACTTCAAAATTGGATCAATTTATGTTTACAACTTCACAACATTTATTGCTACAGTTTGATAAAGGCCGTCCAAAACGTCAGACCCAAGGCCAACAAATTTTTTTCGTTTTTGTAGAAAGTGCATATTTACCGCAATTTACAAAAAAAAAACACAAACATTTAATTACTTCAAATGTTGAACATCAATACATGTCTGAGCAACTATAATTACTGATCAAGTATATTTAATAATAATTAAGCAAGTAAATAATATTGGAAAAACAGTAATTAAATATTTTTAGCGCCTTGAACCAGCACCAGAAAAATGTTGTACTTTGTAAAGCCCAACACAGGGAAACTAGTTATTATGATTGGTCAAAAAAAAACTGCTTTTTCTTAATCTTATTGGTCATTTTTCTTGACCAATCACAAATTAACAACAAACAGTGCTGTAACTTACGCAAACACTGCACATGTTGACTTACCTTAAACACCCTGTATACAGATGATTTTCTGGTAAACTAATTTGATCTCGAGTGTCCGCCAAGCCAGGTAACATCACGAAAAAAGTTTATATAAACGTGTAGTGTGATATTATTTAATATTTGAAATCTTGTTTTTATACTTGTTAGAACATTTTAAAAAACTTTTTATTTATAAATTAAGTATCCTCCCCCAACTCCATATATAGATTTATTGTGTGTATATAGGTTTTGTTTTTTTTTTTTTGTATTTATTTGTATCATTGTTCCTGATTTTTTTTTATATAAAACGACTTTTTATATTTTTTTACTCTCTAATATGTGAAATTGTTTCGCTGTAGGTATTTATTTCTTATATACCTAAAATGTTGTCTAAACCCAGACGTATTGTTGTAAATATGTACATGTGTGTAGTTTAGACAGGACTAAGATTACATCGGATTATTTTTAAATTTTGTCCTGTGATTGCAGTATTGTGTAGTATATTATTATATTTTATTATTTTTAGGCATTTCCAAGTAAGATGAGCATTCCAGTTTTTTTAATATAACTTTTAGAAAATGTTTGTACAACGGTACTTATGACTATAATGTTAACTATGAAATAGTGCCTTTTTTGTGCCTGACACATCAAATACTTATACAATTTCCTCTCTTCATATAGTGTGTAATAAATAGTAGAATGGAAGTATTGAAGCACTTTTTGAGAAATTTTTGTATGTACAATTTTGTAAAAAAATAGCGTATTTTCTGCAAGATGCTTTGTATTTAAATTCACGTTAGTGCTTGTCAATTTAGTTATAACAATAAATGAATTAGAAAATATGTTGTATCTTTTTTCTATTACCTTTGAGATAGAGAAGAAGAAGAAATCCTGGTTTGACTACCTACAGCAACTACTTTTAAGAAACAGCCAACGATTGGTTGGTATATTAACTCATATTTTGTTGTAACATGGTTTTAAGGCTTACTATGGATGGTACAAACTTATATAAAAATCTGAAAAACCGTAAGAGATTGGTTAAATTGAGTCACATGTATGGCAAAAATCAAAGGACAATGTAATGACGCAACAATGTAATAAAAATGTTTAGAATGTTATATTTGTTTTTTTTTCTCTGGTGGGTGGGCAAACTGTCACAAGTAGATTTTTTGTGAAAATAACTTCAATAAAGACTTTGCCCCAAACAACGTAAGCTAAAATGCAATTATTTGATACCAATAACTGTCAGTGGAGTCACAAGGAATGATTTTTTGACAGTCAAGATTAGCTGTAATTGGTTCATTTCATATCTCATGCTGAAACCTTCCTGGGATTGGCCTATTTCATACCCCACAGTTAGGATTAGACCGAGGGGTGTGACACTTGAATAATATTTGGGTCACTCACCAAATAATATGCAATAATACTAATACCAATATAATAATCTGAATAATACGGTCATAATATCAATATTATTTATTATTATTATACTTATGCTTCAATAAAAATAAAATAATAATTTTTTTTTATTATTAAACGTGCACTTTTTCCAAAAATTGTCCTTAACTTGCTTATTTGACAGTTGACGACCAAAAGTGATTGAAATTAAAAAAATAGCTCAGATCGTAAGTTAATCGGTGGCACCGTTTGGCCGCTAGAGGGCGTCAAAGTCAAGCTTCACTAACCTTCAAAGTGATTTAATCACTTTTGCTTTAACCTAAAATAACTCAACTATTCTTAACATAACAATTACGACAAAATGTCACTGAAGGTAAAAATATAGTCCAGACCAAAGGCTTTTCAACGTAGTATTCAAAAAAGGTCATTGGTGTGATAGTTTGACCGCTAGAGGGCGTCAAATACAAGCTTTTTGACAAATTTGCTTTTAACACAGTTTTTGAGATAATTCCCGAAAACTAAAAACGGTTTTTCACTTTTTTGAGACACCCTGTACTCAGCCGCTAATCTGAGACACCTTATTGACATCCATTTTGCCTTAACTGTCACGGTATTGAGGATGACCTGGAAATTATGTCAATTTTGACGGATTTCAGTGCGTGGCACCCTTAAAAAATGACATTTTTACAAATGACACTTTACGTCATTTTTGTATCATTAACCTGAAGGAATTTAGGCAGTAAAAGTTTATTTTAAAAATTCAGAAAAGGTTCTCTAAATAAATTAGGTTTACCACCCTTTAATTTTTTTGACAATTTTGGTTTTTAATTTTTCAAGGACAAAGGTGCGTTTGTGGTAAACATTTCAGACCTCTAACTTGAAGAGTTCCTCAGATATTTCGCAAAAACTACGAAAAAACCAAGGTCAACTTTAACGCCCTCTAGAGGCCGAACCGGGAAACTTAGCCGTGTTTGCTCAACGTCACGTGAGAACACCATTCATTAGCTTTCTTTTGTTATATGGCTCGTATATACAGGACGGTTCAAATAAGCAAGTTATTCACAATTTTCTGGAAAAGTGCACGAAAATTTTGCTCAAATTAGGAATTTCTGCTCGACTTGAGGGCTGCTAGAGCAAAAACAGTTTTGAGTATCGATACAGACATTTTACATCAAGTAGGCCTAGAATTTGACGTACCTAGCTTCCAAAAATCAAATAAAAAATAGGTCATCCTATTTAACAAACTATAAATTTGGGACACCTTGTATACTAATGGATTATCTAGGAAAAAACAAACTTTGCGACAATAAACCAAACACCAGTCCGATGTGTACGGTTTTTTTTAAATAATCTTTTCGAAAACAATTGAATATTGACATAGGATATGATGCTGATGATAATGATTCAATTTTGGGACACTCTGTATATCTAATTTTTGTCTACAAAAATGCGTGTTTAAAAATAATAACATGCAAGTGTCCAAGCATTTCTCTGAAAGATAATTTCCTGAATTTTAATCGAGTTTATTCCATACTTTATGGACACACTGTATATATCAACAATCTTTATTTTTTCGCTATTATTTAGTATTTTTTTGTTACAAAATTCAAAGAGTGTAAAAACAGCTTACCCCATATTAAAATAACATAACATAACACAACATAACTTAACTTAGTTTAACCGCACCGCACGACAATGCAATGTTGTGTTGTTTCATGCTATTTTGGGTTAAACTGGGCTCTTTTGACTGTTTTATGCTATTTTCGGTTAGATTAAGCTGTTTTAGGCTATTTACGCTGTTTTTATGCTATTTTGGATTAGACTAGACTGTTTTATTTTATTTTGGGTTAGGTTAGGCTGCTTGACATAACATTTTTTAGGCTATTTTACGCTGTTTTTGCTATTTTGGGTTAGACTAGACTGTTCTATTTTATTTTGGGCTCTTTTGGTTGTTTTATGCTATTTTTGGTTAGATTAAGCTGTTTTAGGCTATTTACGCTGTTTTTATGCTATTTTGGGTTAGACTAGACTGTTTTATTTTATTTTGGGCTCTTTTGGTTGTTTTATGCTATTTTTGGTTAGATTAAGCTGTTTTTGGCTATTTTACGCTGTTTTTATGCTATTTTGGGTTAGACTAGACTGTTTTATTTTATTTTGGGCTCTTTTGGTTGTTTTATGCTATTTTTGGTTAGATTAAGCTGTTTTAGGCTATTTACGCTGTTTTTATGCTATTTTGGGTTAGACTAGACTGTTTTATTTTATTTTGGGCTCTTTTGGTTGTTTTATGCTATTTTTGGTTAGATTAAGCTGTTTTTGGCTATTTTACGCTGTTTTTATGCTATTTTGGGTTAGACTAGACTGTTTTATTTTATTTTGGGCTCTTTTGGTTGTTTTATGCTATTTTTGGTTAGATTAAGCTGTTTTAGGCTATTTACGCTGTTTTTATGCTATTTTGGGTTAGACTATTTATTTTATTTTGGGCTCTTTTGGTTGTTTTATGCTATTTTTGGTTAGATTAAGCTGTTTTTGGCTATTTTATGCTATTTTGGGTTAGACTAGACTGTTTTATTTTATTTTGGGCTCTTTTGGTTGTTTTATGCTATTTTTGGTTAGGTTAGGCTGCTTGACATAAGATTTTTTAGGCTATTTTACGCTGTTTTTGCTATTTTGGGTTAGACTAGACTGTTTTATTTTATTTTGGGCTCTTTTGGTTGTTTTATGCTATTTTTGGTTAGATTAAGCTGTTTTTGGCTATTTTACGCTGTTTTTATGCTATTTTGGGTTAGACTAGACTGTTTTATTTTATTTTGGGCTCTTTTGGTTGTTTTATGCTATTTTACGCTATTTTCGGTTAGATTAAGCTGTTTTTGGCTATTTTATGCTATTTTGGGTTAGACTAGACTGTTTTATTTTATTTTGGGTTAGGTTAGGCTGCTTGACATAACATTTTTTAGGCTATTTTACGCTGTTTTATGCCATATTAGGTTAGATTCCTCCCCAAGGAGCTGTGTGTCCTTAAAGTTAGTGGGGAGGCTTATTCTGATGGTACCTATACGGAATAAACTTTGTCACCCCATTTGTATTTCCGTTAACTTTTCTTCTAAAATAATTTGTAATAAATCCTAAACTATTAAGTCATTAAATTTGTTACGATATGGGACATCCTGTATAGTCAATAATAATAATTACATCAAGTAATGCATGTCGAAATTGTACGAAAATAATATAATCGGCAAGTGAGTGTGAGTGTTTATTTTCCAGTAGGTAACCTTCAGTTGATGTTGAACCGGAACCCAGTGCCGAGTTGTTTTGGTTTGTTGACCTTTAAAGTGACTGCATAAAACAAAATATTAATTGTATACTAATTTACACAGAAATTGGACAAACAAAATGTCAAAAAACAGGTAAAAAATTGTTTTTAAAGATCATCTACTTCAATTTAAAAAAATACATTGTTTTGTTGCAAAGTTAATATCCAAATAATTGTGTAAATACTTCAAACGATAACAAAAACAATTAAAACTCGAATTTGCAGAAAAACTCGTGGATTGACACCGCAACAAAAGAAATTTTACGAAGAAAATGGATATATCATTATTAAGGAAAATGTGGACGACACCCTGTTGGACGAAATGAAGTAGGTATGATGGTTGCACTTATTAATGTCTAATATTTCTAAAATATTTTTTCAATAAAAAAAAACTGTATAAAAGCTGTCAAAGCTATGACGTTTTAAAATTTAATGCAACAAACGACCCCAATGTAAGTAATCCAGTGAGGTTAGTTCTGGAGAACCAGGTGGCTAGTCCATTTCACCTCTTTTTACTTATCCATCGGTTGAAAAAAGTTTTATCTAAAAATATTTTTACGTGCACACCAAAATATGCAAGAAAACTTGTTAGTACCAAACTGAAGCAACATTATAACTTTAGGAAGAATTTTTGTCATTCACTTTTCTAGATTCTTGGATATGTGCTTCTTGCATACAATGAGAAATACATAATAACCACACTAATATATTCGTTATTTCTCTTAAAACAGACAAACAATTATTATTTGGTTATGCAGGAGCGTTAAAATACTTACTCCAAAGATGTGCAATGATACCAGAAGGTCTATATTCTACCGCAAACGAACAATGGCTCTACAAGACTCTCCTTTTAGCAGAAAGCACTCTGAAAACTGTGAAAACACCAGAATGGTGGTGGAACTGTCCCAAAAAGCAATTCCATGTCACAAAAACAACCCAATAAGTTCTTAACGTGTGCATGACTTCAATTCCTCGTGTTTCTGCTTGTTGGTTTCACCAGGTATAACTCCGTCTGTATGAAGGAAGGTTCAAAAATCCTATGGCCATCCGGAGAGGAATTGTACAGGAAAACAATAAAAAGACGTTATTTTTGGCTAGAAGTTACTAGAACTAGAAAGAGTGATCGAAATCTACTCCGTCAGCCTGCCCAAAGATTCTTCCTGCCCTCCTCAGACTAGGATTAAGTAAGAAATTAGTAGCAAGCGCTCTAAATGAGTCTGGACGCTTAAAATGTATCAGACAGGCATGGAACAAGGGGGAATGTTGCAGACAAGCCAAAGACTCGATTGGTTTACCAAAATAAGGCGACATCCAAATGGTTGTCCATTGTCCAGACCATTGTGAACTGAACAAACATGAATTGACAATGATCCCGTATGTGCACAATGGGAATCTTTTTTGAGGCCTCCACAGTATCCCGTGAGATCTTCCTTGGCGTCGTTAAGATGATGGTACGCCTGCATTACGAATGTTAAAAAATAAGAGGTGAGGATGGATGCAAGGGAAATACCGAGCTATTCTCCCCACACAACTATTTCTATTTAGTACCCAAATTACATATTTCGGCTTACTTAGTAGTATATTTCAACTGGTCCTAAGAAATTGAGTGGTCAAGTTAAAGTGGAGCTAGGTAGGGCAGGTTGCACACCAAAACAGTAAAAAATGGACCATCAGGATAGTACTTTGGCAACCCAGAGAAACAACAAGAAGTATAGTTAGATCACAAAGGCGCTGGATAAATAATATCAAGGAAAAAGTAGGTCGAAGCTAGTTCCGGATAGCACAAGACCGACAACAGACATGGAGAGGCCTATATCCAAAAACGAATGGAAGGAGGCTGAAGAAGAAGATCTTCGGTGCAGAAGTTGAAATGTCATCATTATCTAACTTAGAGTAACGAATTTAATAAATGCACAATGCCTTCCATACAATCAGAAAACTAAACAAAAACCTTCTTCAATATACCATTTTTTCAGTAGACTAGTCCAATTAACCTCACCAATAATTTTTAAATATGTTTTAGGCAACATTTTATCGATCTATGTAATGGAAAAGCTGATGGTCGAGCGGTGATGATGATAATGAAAGACCCATCTTTAAAGAAAACAGGAGCGAAAGGAGAATATTTAATAAATAAAGTAAAAGTTCTAATAAGTCAATTAACGAAAATACTATACAATTATTTCAGATTCAAGACTTTATCTTTGACAACATATTCTGGAAATACATATCGAACGACAACGTCGTGAACGTAGTTCAGGATATTATAGGCCCTAATATAACTGCGGTACACACAATGTTCATTAATAAACCACCTAACGCCGATTCAGGATCTTCTTTACATCCAATGCATCAAGTAAGTCAGCCAAAATAAGGATAAAAACTCGTTTTTACAAAACTGAGTGACATGGTGCTATGAAAGTGAATATTTGTGTTAAATCACTTTAAAAGATGGTTTTTACCGCTTTTTGGTCAAAATTAGAAAAAATTATGTATGCAACACGTTTCGAAAATGTCTTATTGTGTAACTCATTCAAATTGTAGGACCTCGCTGCGCTCGCCCTACAAAAATTCATTCGTTACACAAAATCGATCTTTTCGTAACTGGTTACATAAATAGTGTTTTTCTAATTATGGCATATAAAGTGACACTTTTCAAAACTGATTAGAGTGACAAAACGTTTTACTTTATGTAACTAGTTACATAAAGTGATACTGAAATGTTCATTTCATCACTCCCTGTTTTTATGCATTTCCGTAGAAACATATGGGCGACATCCATCATAACATGTCGTTGTCACTGTTTATACAAGGTGCTATGAAAGTGAATATTTGTGTTAAATCACTTTAAAAGATGGTTTTCACCGCTTTTTGGTCAAAATTAGAAAAAATTATGTATGCAACACGTTTCGAAAATGTCTTATTGTGTAACTCATTCAAATTGTAGGACCTCGCTGCGCTCGCCCTACAAACATTCATTCGTTACACAAAATCGATCTTTTCGTAACTGGTTACATAAATAGCTATTATTGACTGTAAAATGTTGCAGGATATGCACTATTTCCCATTTAAACCGGCTGACAAAATTGTAGCTTCGTGGACTGCTATAGAGAGAGTTGACGAAAATAACGGATGTCTTTATGTGGTTCCGGGATCGCACAAAGGACCCCTTTACCAGCACACATACCCAGACGTAAAGAAAACCAACATTCAAACTACTTTGGCAGTACATGTAGTACTTTTTACAGGGGTTCAAAAAAAGCCTCTATCATGGAGTTAAAGGATTCGAGCACATGAAAAGGGTACTGGTCATTATGGATAAAGGAGATACCGTCTTCTTTCATCCTCATCTTCTGCACGGTTCCGGACCTAACAAAACTAAAGTAAGCACACAAATACCTACTGAATAGATTTGTGTAAAGCTGTGCATTTCGTGTAGGGTTTTAGAAAAGCCATATCTTGTCATTACGCAAACAGCGATTGTGTGTTTGTGGACGTGACAGGGACGACGCAAGAACGCTTGGGGCGCGAATCCGAGACTTTGGCCAAAAAACTGTTTGGGATCGACATGAAATTCCAGGTGACCGTTTAGTTGTGAGTTTCGCTATTTGTGTTGTAATTACTACTCGATCAGGATCTTTGGAAGCTAAAAAGTCGACTGGTTAGAGGAGAACCCGGAAACTTCCAGAAGATGGACAGCCATTTATAAGATCCTACAGAATTTTTCGAACCAACTAAATCGATTTTTCTTGTGTTGGGAGCATTACTAATTAATGAGTTGAACGAGCCCATATTCTTCACACTTGGTGTTTGCAGTTTAGTGTATAATAGTTGTTTTGTTCGAAAGACAGTGTAAAAGATGTATAAATTTTTATATAGCTGATATGCCATAGAACTTTTTTTTCATTTACTATATCATCTCATAATAGAGCCCCACGTATGAAGATTACTTTTACGAGAAGGAATTGGTGGAATTCAACAACTGGAAAAAAAAAAGGTTTAGCAGAAGGAGTAAAATTACAGAAGAGGTTCTATTATCCTATTTTTTTTAATGTGAAGAAACGGTTTGCTGCTTCTTCAATGTGGACAAAATATTGATATTTCGAAGTATGGTAAACTTACTTCATATTTAAAATCCGCATAAAAAAATTGCAAGCCGAAAAGGGCAAAGATACTGGAAAGAGAGCAAATGAAAGAATTTTTAAGAAAAGCACCGGATCAGGAATATTTACAAGTTAAGGTAGGAAGTTCACGATGTTAATATTTCAATTTACATATGAAATCGAACCTTTTACAGGTCACAACGATCATGGGAGTTGCAGGTGCTTGTCGATGCAACAAGTTAACCTTTTTGGATATCAGCCAAGTCCTATAATAATAGAATACGAAAACAAACATTTCAAGAAGCTTTACATCATCACTCAATTAAGCACTTGGGGCCCCTAACCATAAACTGGCTCACACAAATGATGAACAAGTGCGTCGCTACAATGCAAATCCCAAAATCCTGGAGGAAAGCTAGAGTAATTCTAAAACCAGGGAAAGAGCCAACATACCCCAGGAATTTCAGACCTGTCTCCTTGCTATGCCACCTATTTAAAGTCCTCGAAAGATTGGTTCTTAACCGAGTCTTTGATATCATTGAAGAGGAAATTATACC
Organism: Ips nitidus; assembly: GCA_018691245.2. Classification (NCBI taxonomy): domain Eukaryota; kingdom Metazoa; phylum Arthropoda; class Insecta; order Coleoptera; family Curculionidae; genus Ips; species Ips nitidus. Next base: position 2,547,592 of record CM042798.1, read on the forward strand.
AGAACAAGCAGGCTTCAGACCAGGCAAATCCTGCTGTCGCCAAACCCTTAACCTGACTCAGTATATTGAGGATGGGTTCGAGTGAAAATAGATAACTGGAGTGGCTTTCATTGATCTGTCCGCGGCATATGATACTGTAAATCATCAAAGGCTGTATGAGCTCACAAAAGACTTCCTTTTGACCAAATTAGTAGAGTGTTTTCTCCAAAATCGACGTTTCTATGTAACTTTACAATCCAAGAACAGTCGATGGAGAAATCAGAAAAACGGCTTGCCTCAGGGAAACGTCCTCGCGCCTACCCTTTACAATATCTACACTAATGACCAACCCATAAATAAACCAATGACAAAGCCACCTAAGTGGCCGATTTTTGGAAACACAAAATTTAACAATGGTGACCCAGACACGGAAAGTAAGTAAATAAGAAACTTCAGGATTATTGAAGAAAACTTTTCAGTCAATGCTGTAGAAATATGTCGAAAATACATAAATTTGCGACCTAAAACTGCTGAAGAGAGATTTTTCTTGCGATATGTGGAAGGAAAATGTACTACACAACCTATCGATGATGTCAACACAATTTCGAAAACTTTGAGTGTTTTTGGACTCCCTGATCCAGAAAGTTTTACCGGAGATGGAATGAGGCGCTCTTCGGCAACATTATTAGTCAATGCTGGAGGCGATATTACCCGGAAAGCTATATACAGGGTGGTGCAGTTTTAAATGTCAATAATTCACCATTCGATAGCCCATCAAAAAATAAGTTAACATACATTATGTCATTTTCATAAAAAATGCTTCTCAAGGAAAATACAGTCCATAAAAGTTCAGTTTAAAAAATCGGTTTCTTGTCATAACTCTCAGACAGCTGGAGCAATTTTAATCAAATTTGGAACAAATACATATGAAATTAATACTAATTAGGTGATGTTAATGACGTTTGTCGAAACTGTCTCTGTGTGTTAATTTTTCTATTTTATCCTTATTTTTCAAAAATTTCAATTTTTTTTACTTTACTTGTTCAATTTAACAAAATAAGTATCTTTTATAAAATTCTGATTTGAAACTTTGTTTACGAGATAATTGAGTTCAAAGACCCAAAACCAACCCAACCCAACTTAAGAATTGACTTGAAAACGGTGAAAATTGACCTAAGAAGCTTAAAAAATGTCTTTGTAGCCAGTTTTCATAGTTTTCAGACAAATTGAAAAACTTTAGTTTTGAAAATTGACTTGAGAGGCTTAAAAATTGTCTTTGTATGCAGTTTTCACAGTTTTCAGACAAATTGAAAGACTTTAGCCTTGACAATTGACTTGGAAACTGTGAAAATTGACTTGAAAGGCTTAAAAACTGTCTTTGTAGTCAGTCGTTATAGTTTTCAGATAAGTTGAAAAACTTCAGTAGTGAAAAATTGAATTGTAGCCATAAAAAACTACTTTATCTAGAATTTTTGACTACAAATTCACACATTTCAACCTTGAAAATTGACTTGGACACCAAAAAGTGACTCTGAACCAATGAAAAGTGACATCAAAAGCTTAAAATTTGCATTTGAAGTAAATTTTCATAATTTGAAAATACATTTCAATATTTTAGTCATAAATACAGGATATTGACATTAGATTCATGAAAATTGACTTGAAGACTAACTTTTCAAGTTTTTTTACTTTGCTTTTCATTTTCTTAGAACTCTGGACTATTTTTAGGGCTTTAAAACTGCTTTCATCTTGGAAAATCGAGTTTTAGGGTTATCTTCACCAAGTTTTTGACATAGCAGATTTAAAAAACTATTTTTACATTTTCCATACGCTTAAACATGCCATTTTACGCTTTGTTAGTGTTAAATTGACTTCTAGGCGCTTCACTGTGCTTTAAGACTGAAAAATTAACTCGAAAACCTCACAGATGACCAGATTTGAATCCTTTTGAACCATTTTAAAGTAAAAAATACAATAACCCAAGTAGACTTTTTGTCAATTTTGAATAATATCCAGTGAGCGTAGAAAATAAAGACTATCCTTCTAAACAATTTTGAAGAATGTCATTCACATCACATAACGAGTACTCATTTCGTAATTGCTTGTTCCAAATTTGATCAAAATTGGTCAAACGGTCTGACAGTTGTAGCAACTCTGGAGGTCTGTGTCTTCCTTAGGAAGCGTTCTTCAGGAAATTGGCATAATGCATGTCAACTTATTTTTTGATGGGCTATCGATTGGTGAATTATTGATATTTAAAACTGGACCACCCTGTAGAAGATTTCTCATTGTGGGCCTCTCCAGTTCTCAGAAACTCCAAATCAAGTGGATTCGACAACTGCTGACTAAAATAAGTGCGTTTTTGACATAAATGTTAATGTTAAAATAATAATTCCAAATAAAATATTCGTAATTCCGACTACAGCCTAAACTGGTCAATTATAGAAGTGAAAGCGAAGTGAGAATAGGAGGAAAAGAAAATTTGATAAAAATAGGTACTGACTGCAGGTAAGCGTAGCGTTATGACCTTAATACACGACAGTTGTAATACTTTAATATACCGGTAGTGGATAAAAAAAATTTAAACCTCTAGTGAATAAAAAATTGTTTTAATCGTTGAATAATTGACTAATAATAGGGCAAAACTTAAAAAAAGAATTTATTGTTTTACATTAACTTTTCTCTGACTTTCTGTTGGAAATTGGTTAGAAATTAGCTTCGCAAACAAGCCTATTTACTGACCGTCTCAATTAAATTAAATTCAATTTTAACTGGGCATACTGATGGGAAGTTCTTCTAGTAAATCAGGCTTTGACGATTGAAAAGGTAGGAAAAAACCAAATTAGGTAAAATTGACGTTCTTGTAATGGGGCTCAAAAGTGCCACATAAAGTTCCCCTTGTTTCTATCCAATAACTCATTATTGGCTCAAATTAGAGGCAAGTGTTACCATTAACTTTTGTAACTATAAAAGTTTCAATTTTTATATTAAAAAACCGGATTTAAGTGGGACCACATGAAAAACAAAGATAGGTAATTTTATTTAGATTGTTGTCTCTCTCAGAGTTTTAAAAAAGGTTATTGTTACAAAATGCATTACGCTCACAATAAATGCTTTCAAATCGTAAAAAAATAAATCTAACAATATAAATCCTCAGGTAACGTTATGGATTCCAAGCCTCCTCTTAGTTTACCGATAATTACCTAAAACATTGTAAAAAATAATATTTACTTCTTTGTAGTGATAAATTGATTGATAGTGATTTGAACTCCTACTAAAAACACCCAATTCTAAATTAAGCGGCGGAAAATTTCGAGAGATATTAAGAAACACACAAATTGGTTCTACATGTATACCGTAAGAGCTACAGAGAATAAGTAATAGGAAGCAATACCATTGCATTTGATTTTTTTGAGATATCTAAAATAAAAGTGCAATTTTTGAACAGAAAATGCTCTTTAAAATGCCGCAAAAACGAAGTTTCTACGATTAGCCGTTTTCGAGACATTTCACTTATTTCAAAGCAAACTTTGGACTAATCCCACCACTTTATTTGAAGAGAATTTTTATTGAAGGAAAATTCTTCGTAGAAACTAGGGGATTAGTTTTATGAGATTTTTACTATACCTTTCCATTTAAATTTTCAGACTTTTTGGACATTTTTTGACAATTCTACGCAGTAATCTCTTAGTTTCTGCTAGCTGTAAACAATTGTTTTCCGGAAAACGGAGAAAGAAAATTAAATTTGGAAACCGGAAATAAGTTTCACATAACATTCTCTAAACCTGTCCCCATTTAACCGACTCTGTAGCTTTTACGGTTACCGAGAGCCCATTACATGTAGAACCAGTTTGGAACACACTGTACACATTTACAAAGTAAGTAACACGTATTTGTGTTCATTATTTCAAAAACAAATTTAAAATCAAGTAACTTTAAAGAAAGAGGATTAACTTACCTGTTTATTCAATACTTGCAGACACACAATACTACTGCCACATTCTTGCGACTCTAGCGTACATTCCAATTTGTTAGAATCCAAATTATAGACATAAACAGATCCATTGTAACAACCAATAAATAAAAGATATTTGTGTACGCTCATGCAACTTATACCCTTAAACTTGTCAACAACGATTTTCTTTGCTAATGTTCCTTCCTGAAATTTTGTTTAAAAAATTGTAATTGATAAAATTATAGAATTTTATGAATCTATAAAGTTTTTCTTTTAGCCCACCCTGTGTATAAAACAATACTTACATGGAAGGAAAAAACCAATATATTATCCTTTGCAGTTCCACAGTAAACGTAACTTTTATGAACCACCAAAGAATAAACGGTAGGAATAATAGCATCGTTACTAAACTGTCTCAGAAACAACCCCGAGAGGGCGTCCCTGACGTAAATAGCAGCATTTCGATGTCCCACAATCAAAATACATCTGGGTCCCTCTTGAGCCGCTTTCAACGACAAAATTTCACTGCCAGTTTGCTCTTCAAACTCAATTTTTTTCTTCTACAGAAAAAAAAACAGGTAAAACGTGCCAGAGTAAACTCAAAACTTAGTACTTTGCATCCGTATCGAATCAGATAACCGTTTTTACCGCCCATAAACACATAGTCCCACATCGAATCCATGCAACGGATTTCATCACTGATCCTGTGGATTTTAGACAAGTTTTTCGTGTCAAAATCGTAGAGGCGTAAAGCGGGCTCCAAACATCCGACAAAGAAATGCGTATAGTCTTTTTTAAGGAACTGGATACACGTTACAGGGCGAGACGATACGTCTAACCGGTGTAATATTGAGCCATCTTTCATACTTAGAAAAATTATATCTCCACCTTCCGTTCCTACCAAAAGCTCACTATGGACCACCTAAAAGTAATAATTACTTTGGCGGTTGTATAACAATAAACAAGTGTCATCGCGTCTTAATTTAGCATTAATCTCTAGTACATTAGACAGAAACTCTGTATGTGTCTGTAGTTGTTTGCTGCTAGAGGAGTAGATAATTTTTTGTACACCAAAATGCCTTTTGCATACAAAATACCTTGAAATGCCTTTAAAATTCGAAATAATGCTTCTATTATTGCTCAAAATGCCTTAAAACTGCCTAAAATGCCTCAAACTGAAAAAACTTGAAATTAATTTTTTTTTGGATATTTTCATGAATATTCTGAAAATTAATTTAACTTCAAAGTGTAAAACTTTCAATGAGATACAACTTTTACTAAATATACAGGGTGGTCCAGTTTTAAATGTCAATAATTCACCAATCGATAGCCCATCAAAAGATAAGTTGACATGCATTATGTCATTTTCCTGAAGAACGCTTCCTAAGGAAGACACAAACCTCCAATGTTATATATTAGCTTGTCTGTGATGTTATTCAAAATTGACAAAAATGTCTACTTGGGTTTTTGTGTTTTTTACTTTAAAATGGTTCAAAAGTATTCAAATCTGGTCATCTGTGAAGTTTACGAGTTAATTTTTGACACTGAATATTAGTCAATAGTCAAAAAACAGGATTTTTGGACTAATGTTTACTGGCGTTCAATTTTTTTGACTATAGGTAGTGTAAAACTGATCATTCAATTCAAACTTTTTTTTTATTTAATTAAACATTTTGGACTAATTTAATTCTAAAAATTAGCGTTTAAGACTAATATCGTAGAATTTTTAATGACAAATTTGTTTACTTTCATCAATGAAGAGTCTGAAACTTTACTTTTACTATAAAAATAGTTTAAAATTTGATTTTTCACTCTTAAATCACAGTGAAGCGTTTAGAAGTCAATTTAATACTGACAAAGGGTGAAATGGCATGTTTAAGCCTATGGAAAATGTTAAAATAATTTTTTAAGTCGGCTATGTCAAAAACTTGGTGAAGATAACCCTAATAGGTACTTGATTTTCCAAGCTGAAAGCAGTTTTAAAGCCCTAAAAATAGTCCAGAATTCTAAGAAAATAAAAAGCAAAGTAAGAAAACTTGAAAAGTTAGTCTTCAAGTCAATTTTCATGAATCTAATGTCAATATCCTGTATTTAAGACTATTTTCAAGACTAAAATATTGAAATGTATTTTCAAATTATGAAAACTTGCTTTAAGTGCAAATTTTAAGCTTTTTATGTCACTTTTCATTGGTACAGAGTCACTTTTTGGTGTCCAAGTCAATTTTCAAGGTTGAAATGTGTGAATTTGTAGTCAAAAATTCTAGATAAAGTAGTTTTTCATGGCTACAAGTCAATTTTCACTACTAAAGTTTTTCAACTTATCTGAAAACTATAACGACTGACTACAAAGACAGTTTTTAAGCCTCTAAAGTCAATTTTCACAGTTTCCAAGTCAATTGTCAAGGCTAAAGTCTTTCAATTTGTCTGTAAAACTGTGAAAACTGGTTACAAAGACAATTTTTAAGCCTCTCAAGTCAATTTTCACCGTTTCAAAGTAAATTTACTGATTTCTAAGTCAATTTTCAAAACTAAAGTCTTTCAATTTGTCTGAAAACTATCTACAAAGACATTTTTTAAGCTTCTTAAGTGAATTTTCACTGTTTTCAAGAAAACTTTTAAGTTGGGTTGGGTTTGTTTTAAACGTAATAACTCAATTATCTCGTAAACAAAGTTTCAAATCAAAATTTTATAAGAGATACTTATTTTGTCAAATTGAACAAGTAAAGTAAAAAAATATTTTTGAAAAATATACAGTGACGTAGAGAATAAAGCAGAAAAATGGAAACCATCTTTCTGTATTTACATCACTGGACAGTTTCGACAAACGTCATTAACATCACATAATGAGTATTAATTGCACATATATTTGTTCTAAATTTGATTAAAATATTGCTCCAGCGATCTGACAGTTATGACAAGAAACCGATTTTTTAAACTAAACTTTTATGGACTGTATTTTTTCCTTGGGAAGCATTTTTCAGGAAAATGACATAATGTATGTTAACTTATTTTTTGATGGGCTATCGAATGGTGAATTATTGACATTTAAAACTGGACCACCCTGTATTTTTCTGTACACCTTGAAAAATAAAAAACTGAATTTCTGACTTTTTTCACTGGGTACCTCATGGATTTTTTCTGCGGTCTAATCCAACATCTAGAAATAATTTAAAAAAAAACAATATTGAAAGCTACATTACCTCCATTGTGGTTATTTTATCCTCGATTCGAGAAAACACTAACTTGATTTCCTCCTCCGGTTCTGATTTAATGACAGTTTCATCAGTTACATCTAACTTCGGCCTTTTTGACACTTGTTCTTCTTTTTCACCTTCACGCTTAGTAGTAAATGCGCTTATCAACCTGGTTTCGCACGATTTTTGCGACAGCACGCCGTTTCCTGTTCTATGCGAATTATTTAGCTCCGAATGAAAATTCAAAAATGACTCCATAAGATACTTTCTATAACTAGTCAACTCTTCAATGCATTTATCAAGCAAATTGGTTTTTTCAACTATCTGCTTCAGTTCGACAATTTCTTGTTGCTTGTTCACTTTAATCGTTTCACGAATCGTCGTTTCTAACGATTTTAAAAGTCGCATATGATCAACATTCGATACTGTAGCGGTTGAAACTTGATCGTCATTACAGTCATTCAGAGTATGATTTGCAGTTGTCACACTTGACTGAGAAAATCTGTGGTCCAAGTTAGGAATAGTCAGAACAGACTCCTGGTCCAAGTTGGAGGCAATTATAGTAGACTCAGAAAACACATGATCCGACTCCTCTTTAATATCAAGAGATGTATTCTCTAGTACGTTTGTTGTATTAGCATCTTGCGAAGGACTGGTATTTAGAACAGAAGCATCAGAAAAACATGTCGTAGGTTGTTCGTACGTTTCGGGCTCTTCTATTTTCGGTTCGATTAGTACTTCATCTGGTTCTAGTCTGTCAACTACTTTTGCAGAAGCGTTTTCATAACTTACTTCTGAAAAGTAATCAGAAAAGAAGTAATTTGTATTGCCTTTCATACATACATTGTAAAAAGTTAATAACTTTAAAGTCATATTAATAAAACACGACTATTTAATACTATACTACGCTAAAATAGTAATTTTTCCAACAAGTGCAGGGAATGCTTTTTTCAGAAGCGACAGGGAATAAAGTTTTTCTATCGTGGTTTCAAATACATAAATTCATTCATTTGAGAACAAAAATAGTTAGCACAAATGGTAACATTTTCGTAAGCTTGTTTTTACATTACACTTTGTTTAAATGTTCTTTTGATGAATGAAGTAGGAAGTAAAAATAGTAAGTCTCCCTATTGTTGGCTAGAAAGTAGACCTTGTAAACAGTTTAGAAGATAACAATAGTAGCCCATAGGGATTGGATATAAATCAAGCATATTCCCAAAGTAGTTTCCATAATTTAATATTTGAAGATCAATTAACAACAAATAAAGCACACATTTTAAATAGAATTCGGGGAAAAACAGCACCAGTTGAGGTTAAGTTAGTGTTTTCCATTGCCAATTTTATTGCAAAACTACTGTGTATGCCTCCTCTATTTAATGTCATTGAAGTAAGACCAGTTTTACAGTAACCATATACTATTAAAATTTAAAAAAAAACCTCAACTGTCAAAATAAAAGATGGAGATCATTTAACCAATAGCAAATCATAAATTAAAATCTAATCACTTAATCAGGGTTGATTGGTCATATGGAATGCACAATTCTGTCAGTGTTTGACGGGCTATGAAAATGATTACCATGGCGTGGTAAGCACTTAAATATGAGGTTACTATGTCACTAAGTAATAATAATTATTTACTTTTTTTGAGTAAGTGTTTTAAGTTCGTCTCTTAATCATTGGAAGATATTAATTCTAATTAACTATTATTTGTCTGAGATATGGCAACATTCTTTAACAACCTGAATGACCAACCAATGAAACTCCTGATAATTAAGGATCAAAGCCCATATCAGTAGATTGTCTTTTAACTTTGTAGGGTGGTTGTTTGTGTGTGGTAGGCAAAGTCTACTCTCTTTTTGTTAAATAGCTATTCTTTGGCAAAACCTTATCTGATCTAAAAATGACTAGTATTCCTTCTAGATTAGATGCATTTACTTGAAGTTGTACAAGTATAAGCTGACGCTTGTTTTCTTCAAATGTGACATTAATTTTATAAAAACAGATGGGGACTAATTTACTATGCTCATTGTCTATTCGTCCCGCGCAGCTCTGTTATTTGAGGAGTTTCAAAAAACTATAAATAAGGAAAGTTGTAAGAAATTTCATCTTCTACTAGATTGTATTAAGGTCTTTTAGCCTTTAAGGGCCCCCTTCAAGAGTTACAACTGTTACAAAGCAAAAAGTGACAGGGTGCACCAAACACAAGGGTGCATCACTAACTCCATTTTGACTGAGCGTAGCTCCGTTATTTGAAGATTTGCAAAAAATTGTAAATAAGAGAAGTTGTAAAAAATTTCATCCTCTACAAGATTGTATTAAGGCGTTTTTGCCCTTAAGGGGCCTCCTTAGACTAAAGTGGCATAACTTCTTGTAGTATGCTCAAAAAAGAAGTAAGAACTTCTTGACAAAATAGCATTCTTGAGTGCAAGAGATTGAAGAAATCAGTTTTAAAAAATTGACATTTATGACTTTTTCATCATGACTTCTAATTTTTCTCTAAAATGGTTGATTTTAGAGCTTTTAACTAAAAATACATTTTTTTGTGTCCTTGTGTGTTTTTTTTCCAGTGACATAAAAAATGGTAAAATAAAGTACTATCAAGTCTTATGTTGTAAAAACTCATGGTCATTTTTACCACAACTTTACAGATTTACAGTTAAGCATACTAGTATTGTGATAAGAATGTTAGTAAACTAAAGTATTCCCTTACTACTAAAACCAAGGCTAAACTATTTCCCACTTATGAGTTTTTTCTTACATGTGAATAAAGTACCACAAATTTTATTCATGCACACATACACTCTAACATGCAAATAAATTAATAACAAACTAAGGTAAGAAAGTATAGAGTCAAATTCTATGATGTGATAAATAATTAGTATTGTACTGCACCTAAAACCAATCTAAAAAAAATAAACACCAAATAAAACTCCCTCAAACATTAAACAGCCAATTGTACAGTCAAAAAACCAATTAAATACCTTCATTCCATTGATCCAAATCAATGTTTAAAGTATTCCTCAGCTCCTCAATCACATCAAAGGGTAAATCTTCAAGTTTGATGCCAACATCAGGTTCCAACAAACTGGAAATGTCATCTGTAGCCTGACTGTTGGAACTCATAGTTCTCAGTATCCTTGACAGTTCAAGCCTTTGCTGTTTCTGCATGTCAGTTATTACCTGATCCCAATGAGTGCTTTGATCAGCATTAATAAAGTTTTTTTTTCGGCCTTCAGCCAGTTTTCCTATGTGCTTTATAATTTTATCATAAATTTCTTTACCATGTAGGTTAACTTTTTTGTTTTGTAATTTTGAAGGAGATTTCAAGGTGGTACTTTCATTCTTGCTGTTACAGTTCAGTTGGTCATCTTTAGTGAAGTCAGTCTCCAGGTTATTACTGGATTTTGTAAGTTGTGGCATTTCTTCAGAAGGGGTTAGCAAGTGTCTCATAATTATTGCACTTGTATTTTGGATTTTTCTAGTCATGAACTCTTCAGTACCTTCAATAGGTGAATTTGACCGTGACGGTAGTTTAGTCCCTACAGGTTTGTATTTGGGTCTGTTGTTATATCTACCATTCCAGGTTTTGCCCGGAATGTAAGTAGGGAATGATCTTCCCTTTAAGGGAGCGCTTCAATAAAATGATTGAACGTAAAATAACATTTAAATAAGATAGAAAATGTACTAACCCATTCCAGAAACCCCTTTTGATGTTAGGATCAGAGTTTGGAAAATATTTCCTGGGGAGATAGGAGGGTCGTTGATAGTACTTATGAAAGTGACGATTTTTGTCCATTTTTCCAGTTTGTTTTTCATCCATAATGCCATTAATATTATTAGTATGATTCTTAAGTAAATTTTATACTTTATTTTATTAAATTTTAGGCTATTTGTTTGTTTTGGTAGTCAAAAAACCAACCTAATTCCTATAGTAGTTATGCAGACTACACTGACAATATGCCATGTGACTACTGTATAAACAAGAGTTACCGGTATCACGTGGGTCTTTTTCGAAATTATCACGTGAGTTGATATAGCCTTCTTGGTTAAGATAGCACGTGACCGAATGGAAAAAGTTGAATTTAATTTTAAACAGGGCTTAACGAAATTCAAATCAAGTTACTATTTGCTATTGCTTAAGCTATTTTTAATTAACGATTAACGAAATTTATATTAACATTAACAGCGTTTTTTCATCATACACAATAACACACACACACAGAATTAACCTGACAGCTTAATCACACCATATTATTCACATTTTGTTCCTCCCAATGCTTGTAATCCGAAATAACAAAATCTACCGCTACAATACAGAAATTGTACTCACTTACTTTTAAATTGATTTTTTTCGTTTGGCCAAAGTTTATCATTTCTAACATCTTCAAATGTAGTCGAGCAAATCCATGTGAATCCGCTTCCGCTTAAATAACGTTTTGGTGGAATCCCTTTGGTTTTCCGGCGGCTTTTTCGGGCACAGGACTCCATCAATTTAGATTAACGTACTAGAAATTTACTATCCAAAAAATAAAACAAAATTATCACAGCACAGAGATTAAAAAAAAAATGGCGAATGGAAAGCGAAAAGCTAGCAAACTAGCTGTCAAGTTTTTCTTCTTCTTTTTAATAACACTTTGAGTTATTAAAAGTACATAGATAGGATACTTGTTTTTATAAGATAAAGAAAAATTATATGTGGCAAAACTGGAAAGTACCAAAACCATTAAAGGCATATACCATTACCACAGTACCATCAGTCAAGAGCTAGAAGACCCTGTCATACCATATAAATTTAAAAGAAGAATAGACGATGACGATATTTTTATTTGAAAATGCATAGGTTAGGTAAAGTTGTGTGTTGTTTATTTGAAGTTTTGTTTATTTTAAATTTTACATCAGTACATATTACACGTAGCATAACAGACAACGAATTAATTAATTTGGGTGTAAAGTCTTAACGAGCAACTTAAAATTATCATCGAGAAGCAATGTACAAACTAAAATAGCATAGACCAGAATTCAAAATGTGTCCTTTACACAACAGTCTTATTGTAGTTTTAATAATTTTCATTCCTTTGGAATTGATCGATTCAGTACCTCCAGACATTCCCGGGTTCGTAAAAGCACAAAACGCACAGAAAGAACCTAAAACGGACAAACCAATTGAACCTATGGTTATTACCATTGTGGATTCACCAAAAGTGAAAACTGAACTGAAGCCTAAACAGCCTTCCAATAATACTGTGGAAAAAAGTACCCCAGCCCATTCCACAGTACAGATGGAACTACCAAAAATTGATCAAACTTTTGAAGGAAAAGGTACTGAACTGGGCCCAGGAGCAGTCAACAGGGCTATTATAGTGTTTGTTTTGATAAGTTTGGCTTTTTTCTTATTTGTAGGAGTTAAAACTTGCAGGTAACAAATGGGTGATTTGTCACTATTTCAGTGTTATATTGCAACTATTGTTTTGCAGGAGAAAACATACAGATAAGTCAAGGGTTATGGTAAGAAAATATGGAGTTAGAACTAACCGAAGTGATATAGAAATGGAACCTTTACCATTATCAGATGAAGAGGATTATGATACATTGTTTGATATTACATCTAGTAGATCAAACTTAACCTAACTAGTCTTGCAAAGGTGTTGTAAATATTGTTCATACATTTGAGAAATTAATTTATTAGAGTATATGAAATTTATTTGGATACTTATTCTTAACTGTGTGAGGTTCTCTGTATTCAGAATCATTGATATGCAAACCTAAAAAGATGCCTTATTAATAACTATTACAAAGGTGTAGGTATTTAGAATGGCTTATTTCATAAAGACTGAAAGTATTTTTGTAACAATGATTTTAAGGTGCTTGGATGATTTTGTAATGTTTTCTGCACAGACCAACATCTAATACCTATTTTTACTTAAGTTTACTAATTGTTATTAGTATTCCAATAATTGATGTTTTGCTTTAAAGATTTTAATGCAGTTGGGGCAATAAAAGTTATGTAATGTAGCATAGTTGTTTTGACCTGACATTTGTCCCAACAATATGGTTTAATCATAAAATATTTAATTTTTCTTCATGCTTCATGTAATGAAAATATTGAAAACCTAATAATATCATTCAAATTTGGCAACCGCGCTTGTCAATGTTTCGATATTTGACACCACATCACGTGAGTTTGCTAAGCGTTTAACGAGCTATGTCACCTGATACATCAAGCGATGGGTATGAAGATTGCCTTTGTCGATGTTATGTCATTTAAATGCCGATTGTTTTGAGTTGAGATCTTAAAAAGCAGCGCAACTTTGGATAATAAGGAAAGTTAATGATTTTTTGATTAAAATCAGATTTTTTAGTTTATACATAATAGATTGAATCAGTTGTTATTGTAAAAAATGACTGATTCAGCCGAGACCAACGCTGAAACTTGCGCGCAAGAGGAAACGCCTGCAGAAATTCGCAAAAGAAAAATACTAAAATGTGCCAAAGAGACATTGGAACAAGGTAAATCACCAAATTGTAGACCATAAAGCAGGAATATACCAACTTGTACTTGATGTAGCAATAATATTTATGTCACCTTTTGTTATTATTACAGCCTCAGAACTGTTGAAGAAAAAAATTCCTTGTGCTGGTCATTTTTTGGCCCCGAAAAGACTCTGGCTCAAGCGGGTTTCAACCCCAAATTGTGACGTCGTAATATGTTTTCCCCCAAACACAAGTGATCAGTTTTTACTCTGGCTACTCCAAAAACTGAAACAATCTTCTGGATTGATTGTACAAGCCCGGCATCATGCCTCTACACAAAGCAGTGCCTTTTATGTTACGGCATCCCCTCAAGTGTATGTAAAGTCTAAAAAATGTACAACCAGTATACATTTAAAATAATAATTGTAGCTTGCTTAAAACTGCAGAAGAATACCATCTATCAAAATCTTTAAAACTGTCCAAAGGGGGTGGTTTAAAAGAGTTTTTTATTCAAGACTATGATATGTACGAAGGGTCTGAGGATGAGGCACATTTTTTTACTACCGAGGAGAGACAATGGCTTGTGTTGAGGTTGCTTGAGGGTGTCAGAACCAGTAAAGATGATTTAGCAGCAGTTCCAAGTTTAACACTTTTGGAAGGACAACCAATAGGTAATTGTGTATTTCTACTTTTTATTTCAGCTTTAGTTGTCTTCTTTATCTCTTTATTTGATTTGATTTCAAGTCATAAATTAGGTACTCCAATGAAATGTCAAAAACAGCTGATTGAAACATTTGGAAAGACAAGCAGGGCTATTAAAACACACTTTCTTATGAATTTGAACTGAAAGTCTTGTTTGTATGCCTTCTTTTAAGATAAAAAATTATGGTTTTAAAGTTATTTGTAAAATGAATTACTTTATCTCATTTGATATTATTTCTCTTGGATCATTTTATTCAAGACTGTAAAACTAAATCAAAATTAGATGTTTTTTCAACATCCTGGCTTACACCATGGCACATTTAAAAGAAAATTACAGAATGCTGTTTTTTCAACAAACTCTTATACCCTCTGTTTTTATTCAGGGTATTATCTGAGAAACAATGTGCTAAAAACTTGTGAATTCAGCATAAAAATAAGTCAAAAAATCAAACCTCTTTTTGTACATCAACTTTTTAAGACAACCCTGTATATTTTCTTGAGACAGGCAACATGGAGAACCATTTTGTACCTACACAGATGTATGATTATTTTAAGCAAATTGCAGGTTTGACCAAATTATCATTTTGACATAAATATCACTCGAGGGGTAAACCACTGGGGCATTATAGTGTACAAACTGTAGGAATTAGTGGGCATTACTGGACATTAAATTAGTATTATTAATAAAATTGAAAAGGTCTAAATTATATTTTAAAAAAATTATCATACAATATTTTTTTCTATACATCTACCATTGAAATATAAACATAAATAAAATAAATAAAGTTTGGTAATTTCAATGAAAACCGTTAGAAAACAAAGAAAATTTATGAATTTTGTAATTTTACTCTCAAAAATTTCTCTCTAGCGGCGAAACCGTACAACTAATCAATCAACTTTATACGTCAATAAAAAGCTCATTTCATTAGCTATCCATTGACATATAAAAGCTTATAGAAAGTGTAGCAAATAAGCTAGTTATTGACGGTTGAACGAAAAAATGCACCAAAAAAGTCATGAAAAAATGAGTTAACTTTGACGTCCTCTAGTGGCCAAACCGGCCAACCTATTAACCCCAGTTGGGGTATTTTTAAAAAGCTCATTTCATTGGCTATCCATTGACGTATAAAACTTTACCAAAAATAGTGCAATTAAGCGAGTTTTTGGGGATTAAACAAAAGGATGCACCCAAAAAGTGATAAAAAAATTTGACCCCCTCTAGCGGCCAAACCGTCTAACCTGTCAACCCAAATAGGGATATTTTTAGAAAGCTCATTTCATTGGCTATCTATTGACGTATAAAACTCTACTAAAAGTAGTGCGAGTTTTTAAGGAATAAACAAAAAGATACCCCAAAAAAATTGGTCAACGTTGACGCCTTCTAGCGGGCAAACGGCTAACCAACCAATCGATTTTTATACGTCAATGGAAAGCTCTGGTCATTGGCTGTCCATCGACATATAAAAGTCTATACAAAGTGTTGTGTGTGACAATAAAGACAGTTTTGACTAAATTTGACAACTACTACTTTAACCTTCATTAATTCGGTTATTTTGACAGTTACAGTGATTTGTTTAAATAAGTGGCGTAATACAAACTTCTGTGATTTTGAACAGAGAATCAGACAGAATTATAAGAATGTGTTTCGTTTGAAAAACTAGACTTTCTGTCCTTTTTTAGAACTGATTTTTTGACCACACTGTATTGGTATATTTTGACGTTTTTCTGCACCCATTCCTAGAACAAACCTTGTCTAACATGACAAAACACAAAAACCAAGAAAAAAACCTTTCCTGATATGTATAAATTAAAAATGTTTTGGAGACCAAAAATATCAAATTTTACATAAAAGTAATTGTAGTAATTTCAGAAACGGATACGGTCTATGACATTAATAAACGAAATATGTCTAGAATTTGACGTAGAATACAAAAATGAAAAAATATACAGGGTATCCCATTCCGGTTAATTCGTTGCACGCATATTTTCTTATTTTTACTTTGTTTAATTAAAAAAGGTTCTTTTAGACTCTCCAGTTGTGATAATTCAGGAAGTTACTGGGTATTGATAGGCTAGGTAGGAATTACTGGGCATTACAAGAAATTAGTGGGCATTACTGGCATATTAGGAATTAATGTACAAAATTTTACTCAGCAGTTTACCCTCTCGATATCACTGCAGTTGATCCCAAAACTACTTTCTAACTGACGCATGTTGACAGTATCGCGTTTTTTGTTAGCAAAATAGCTGAAATATTTTATAAATTCTGGTGGCAAAAGCTTAAGATGATTAAAAAGTTAATTTAAGATGCACTTTTTTTAAATAATTACATGCAGTGTGTGTACAAGATAATTGCTGGAGATGACACTTTTTCACAGCAACTTTTAAAGCTCTTTAAAGTGGTATTATCAGTGTTTTCTCCTACGTTTTGTATTTGCGGAACCATCATCAACCTCATTTTTTGTAAATGCAGTCCTTATTGTTTTATATCAGCCTCTGAAAGCATTTTTTTTTCGAATTCAATGATGTAGGATACTTTATGGTTTTGGAAATGTCCCATTAAAGATCTGAAAATATTTTTTTTTTATTAAAAATTGCTTACCAATAAACTAGGTTATACAGGGTGACACCAAGGTTGGGGCTTTCCATTCACCTGCAAATAGAGCTTTAAAAAAGAAGGTTTTACGTTTAAAAACGAAGATACAGGGTGTTAAAGTTTTACTGATAAAAAATAACTTTAATTTAATTTGAAAAGAGAAAATTGCTGTTTTTTGAAAATTTAATTTCCACGTAACTACTGACACTTATTTTTTAAAGCCCCAACTTTAGAATCGCCCTGTATAGATGACTATTATTAATTTAAACTAAAAAATTAGTTTTTCTCCAAAACCAAAAAAAAAAAATTAATAAATCATTGAATTTGGAATGAAAAGTGCTTTCAGAATCTAACAGAAAAAGACCGTATTTAAATTAAGTTGATGATGGCTCTGCAGACAAAACGTCGGAATCCAAAACTGACAACGTCAGTTTAAAGAGCATTTAAAATGTCTGTTACTGCTGTTGCTTATGATTTGTTGTTTGCAATTTTCATTTTAATTTAAATAAAATTCCCTATATTAAAGCTGAATTATAAGTTTAGTTTTGAATTTTTGCTTTAACCCATAAAAGTGACCGTTAAAACCGAAATCTTTCAGCTTACAATTTGTTTCAGTACCAAAATGTTTAATTTCCGGTTTTATATCTCAAGTATTTCCGATTCACGAACCCGCGGTATTGGAACGATTGCAGCAAATTTGGGTTCAGGATATTTTCGCGAAACAGCCTCTGGGTAATTTAGTTGGGTTTTGCGAGTTTTGGTACACTACATTTGTTTTCCAGACGAAATAACCGAATATTTTGGGGTTAAAATTGGAATGTATTTTGCGTGGTTAGGCCACTACACCACTGCATTGAGTATACCAGCTTTGGTTGGTTTTTTCTTTTGGGTAAGTCTTACAATCTTTGTTCTTTTGGGGTTTAAGTAATTTCGTAATTTAGTTGACCTGCGCTAGCAGACATCAAACCATTCAAGACGTGGGCTACGTTCTGTTCTCAATTTTCAACGTTGTGTGGGTAACGACATATTTGCAAGCTTGGAAAAGGTATTCAGCCGAATTAGCCTTCAGATGGGGCACGTTAGATCAGAGAGATGATTTGCTAGCTGAACCTAGACCGTTGTTTAGAGTGAGTGTATAGTTGTGCTTTTTAGAGCATTTTAGATGGTTTTACACCAAAATACATTAACATGACGCTTATTTATTACTTAACTAAAAAAATTTTAAACTTGCCAGATAACTTATTGATGGAAACCACCTTGTTTTATCTGTATATCATTTGGATGGTCTTTCAAACTTAGGAAAGTCTACAGAAACTTTTTGCATATATAATTGAGCCGCCTAAATAATTTTATTTTCTATTGAACACAATATTTAATCATCGTTATTTAGCTTAAGAGCTTTATAGTTGCAAATTTCACCGTAGTGCCCTTTAACATGTCGTCGTATAGCTACCTCGACATGTTATTGTTTGTTACCAGGGCCCATTAAGACCGAGCCCGGTAACCGGAAGGCTGGAGCCCTACCATCCAATTTGGAAGCGACATGTCTTTCGTTATTGCGTTTCGGTGCCCATCATAGTCGTTTCCCTGTTCACGGTGTTCGTGGCCATGATCATTTCGTTGCAAGTTCAGGTAAGATCTATTTTAGTGTCCTTTTGTAAGTTTTTTTTAAAATACATAGTTTTGTTATTTGATTAGTGTTGGTTTCTACTATTATTCCACAGTTTTCGATACCAGCAAAATACTGTTTATATAAATAATTCCAAGAGATCCGTAATGAAATGATTTTGACGAAACATCAGGAAACTGTTCTTTTTCAGGGACAAACCATCAAACAGACGCACAGTGGTAGATTTAAAAAAAAGGCAATAATTAAAAACATCAAACTGGCAGAACTCTAACTAAATGACATAATAAAGGTTGCAATCCAGTTCTTATTCAAAAATAGTTAAAAGCAAACATTATAATATACAGAGTACTTCATATTGATAAGTCATAATTAGAGTCTGGATTTCTAGAAATGCTGCTTTTTGTAAATAATAAAAGCAACCAAACTTTGACATCTAGTGTGATTTTTTTCATTCTTTTTTCTTCTTTTTGTGCCTAATTTAGTTTTTTGTTCTTATTTGCTGCCATTTTTTGTACGGTTTTATTTTGTATAGGTTAATTTAACAATTAATTTACAATTGCAATAGCTATATTAAGATATTGTAGGCTTCTGAGTGACAAAACATACCAATTATCTGTTGCAAAATGGGTATCAATTTACAAATATAAACTGACCAAATAATTTCCAAATGCTCCGAAGTAGTCTAAAAAAATGTAAAAACATTTCATAATACTATAGAAGTTCCAAAATGCCTTGCAAAAGCTTACAAAACAGCCTAGAAGCTTCCAAAAGCTTTTCAACTTATCTATAAAAGCTCTCAAAAGATTTCAAGACAGTCTAAAAGGTTCCGTATGCTTCTAGAGCAGTTTAATCGTCTACAAGGTTTCAAATGCCTTAAAAGCAGTCTAGAACCTTCAATGCACTTTAAACACTTTCCAAATGCTCCTAAAGTGGTCTAAAAAGGTTTTGAAACACTACAGAAACTCCAAAATGCTTCTCAAGCAGTCGAAAGCCTTCCAAAAGCTTTTAAAACAGTCTAAAGGCTTTCAAATGATCTTCAATTAGTGTAGAAGATCTCAAAAAATTTTAAGGCAGTCTAAAAGCTTTCCTATGCTTCTAAAGCAGTTTAAAAGTTTCCAAAATCCTTCATTAGTTTTCAAATGGTTTAAAAGTAGCTCCTAAAAGTAAATCCTTCAATGCTTTTTAAACTCTCCAGAAACCTTCCAAATGCTCCTAAAGTAGTCAAAAAAGATTTGAAAATACTACAGCAACTCCAAAATGCTTCTAAAAGCAGTCGAAAGCCTTCCAAAAGCTTTTAAAACAGTCTAGAAGCTCTCAAAACATTTCAAGACAGTCTAAAAGTTTCAGTATGCTTTTAGAACAGTTTACAAGTTTCTAGAATCGTCTACAAGGTTTCAAATGCCTTAAAAGTAGTCCTAATGCTCTAAAGTAGTCAAAAAAGATTTGAAAATACTACAGAAACTCCAAAATGCTTCTAAAAGCAGTCGAAAGCCTTCCAAAAGCTTTTAAAACAGTCTAGAAGCTCTCAAAACATTTCAAGACAGTCTAAAAGTTTCAGTATGCTTTTTGAACAGTTTACAAGTTTCTAGAATCGTCTACAAGGTTTCAAATGCCTTAAAAGTAGTCCTAATGCTCTAAAGTAGTCAAAAAAGATTTGAAAATACTACAGAAACTCCAAAATGCTTCTAAAAGCAGTCGAAAGCCTTCCAAAAGCTTTTAAAACAGTCTAGAAGCTCTCAAAACATTTCAAGACAGTCTAAAAGTTTCAGTATGCTTTTTGAACAGTTTACAAGTTTCTAGAATCGTCTACAAGGTTTCAAATGCCTTAAAAGTAGTCCTAATGCTCTAAAGTAGTCAAAAAAGATTTGAAAATACTACAGAAACTCCAAAATGCTTCTAAAAGCAGTCGAAAGCCTTCCAAAAGCTTTTAAAACAGTCTAGAAGCTCTCAAAACATTTCAAGACAGTCTAAAAGTTTCAGTATGCTTTTTGAACAGTTTACAAGTTTCTAGAATCGTCTACAAGGTTTCAAATGCCTTAAAAGTAGTCCTAATGCTCTAAAGTAGTCAAAAAAGATTTGAAAATACTACAGAAACTCCAAAATGCTTCTAAAAGCAGTTGCAAGCCTTCCAAAAGCTTTTAAAACAGTCTAGAAGCTCTCAAAACATTTCAAGACAGTCTAAAAGTTTCAGTATGCTTTTTGAACAGTTTACAAGTTTCTAGAATCGTCTACAAGGTTTCAAATGCCTTAAAAGTAGTCCTAATGCTCTAAAGTAGTCAAAAAAGATTTGAAAATACTACAGAAACTCCAAAATGCTTCTAAAAGCAGTCGAAAGCCTTCCAAAAGCTTTTAAAACAGTCTAGAAGCTCTCAAAACATTTCAAGACAGTCTAAAAGTTTCAGTATGCTTTTAGAACAGTTTACAAGTTTCTAGAATCGTCTACAAGGTTTCAAATGCCTTAAAAGTAGTCCTAATGCTCTAAAGTAGTCTAAAAAGATTTCAAAACACTACAGATACTCCAAAATGTTTCTAAGACGGTCGGAAACCTTTCAAAACAATCTAGAAGCTTCCAAAAGCTTTTAGAACAGTCTAAAAGGTTTCAAATGCTCTTTAACTAGTCTAGAAGCTTCCAAAAAATTTTAGAACCGTCTAAGAATTTCCAAATGCCTCTAAAGCATTCCAGAACCTTCGATATGCTCTTTAAACTGTCCAAAAGCCTTCCAAATACTCCTCAAGTAGTTTAAAAGGGTCTTAAAAAACTAAGGGAACTCCAAAATGCTTCCCAAGCAGTCGAACGACTTTTATAAGTTATTTCAGTTTTTTTGAGATCCACTTTTGATATAATTTCACCACCAGATTATTTAGTCGTAAAGGTAAATTCCATTTGCAGATGCTTCACTTTCAGAACCAAATTGTCAAAAAAAAAACCTAGAGCCACTTTTTATTTAAACACCCTGTATTTGTGTTATAAATGTCGCGTCTGTATTTAACGTTGTTTAAACGAGGCAATTGTGGTTTACATGACTTTTTATTTTTGCTGTAGGATTGGTGGGATGCATTTTTAACCAACAGAGGTCTTCCGCTTTGGTTGGGTTACATTCCTAAAGTAATGCTGGCCGTTGTGATCTCTCTCATGGACGAGGCCTATTTTAAAATTGCCATTTGGCTAAACGATAAAGGTAAGAGTGAAATTTTTGGCAAATTTCTGGTTTTTGTGTCATTTCATTATATTACTCTTATTTGCATTGCTGCTCAGAAAATTATCGTCTTGAGACGAAATACGAAAATCATCTAATTGGAAAAGTCGCCCTGGTTTGTATTTTTTTATAATACTGCAGCTGTTAGTAATTAAAAAAATAATTTGAAAACACATTGTTTAGTACTATAAAGTATTAAATTAGAATGAAAAAAAAATGCATTTTTCAGTTCTTTTGAAGTGAATGAAATGAAAAGTGTATTGTATGATTTAAATAATGCGAATTTCTTTTCAGTTTCAATTTGTAAACTCGTTCCTGTCTCTATTTTACATAGCCTTTTACTTGCAAGACCAGGCTAGACTGAAAGAGGTAAGAACCCCATTCTGAACAAAAATCCTTAATATGTGGTGGTTAAATAGATGCGATTTGAATATTAAGAAATCAATAAATATCTTATTAATCTTAATCAATTTTTTGAAAACATTCTAAATCGTTGTCTAGTTAGTCACTTTGAATATGTAGAAAGATAAATTAAAAATGAATTTTACCACAACACCCTCTCTTTGATAGCACCTAATAAGTTCATTTGTTTGACCATTCTGTATGTCTTTTTCTTTTATTTTAAACAATTTTATGAGCATTAATTTGTTTTGATTATTATTTTTTAGCAATTAGCCGCTTTACTGATTTCAAGACAGGTGATTGGCAACTTAAAGGAATCGGTACTGCCGTACATATTGGAACATTTGAGATTGGCTAAAATGAGTTTTGAGTTGTGGGGCGCTTTAAGTCCCTCCGGTTCGAAACCACTACCTGGAGACGGTAAGTACATTAATTTATTAATACTCGACTGTACTATTGAGATTCTCGTGCACTTTTTAGTTTTTTTTGAAAAGCCACTCAAAGATAAGGGTAATATCTACTTTGCATCACTAAATTAATTTTAAAAAAACTTACCATTAAAAGTGTTAGCTTTTTGGGACATTTGTATGCACTTTCAAGGTGTGTCAGAAAATTGCACTTAGTAAAAATAAAGCGGACACGATCGGTATTCTGGAAGCGGTTATCACAGAATGGCGAAAACAAAACAACTACCGCTTCACGATTGTGTCAAATTTCGCATCTAACTTATTATTTTATCTAATCGGTTGTATTAGCGATACGGACTTTTGAGGAACGTAACCTGCATATCCGATGGATTATTTAATATTCTCGGTCCGATATTTATGGAGTGTTTATGGAGTTTAAATATTCAATAGAGGGTGACAAACAAAACACTTTTCGTAGATTTTAATAACGATATCTATTGTTGTTACATTCAAAAATAGTTGCAAAAAAATTGAAGTCATGAGATAACATTTTGTTGGATATGCAACGACCTTAAATGCCAAATCTGGATTACACTGATAATATTGTATAAAAATGATTTGGTAAAATCGATTTTAAGGGTTTTACAAAAAAAAATTAATCAGAAACCTAAAATCCAACACCGTAAATAAAGTAAACTTCCAACCAATTCAGATGAGCAAATGGTACCAACATTACTCATAACAACTCAAAGAAGATAGAGTGCCATATCTTTCGATACGAAAAGCAATTGAATCGATGAAAAATAAAAAGGTTAGCGGATCAGAAGGAATACCAGCGGCATTACTGAAATTTGGGACAGCAAAACTCATAAAGCATATAAGGGAACTGTTTGCCAGATATATTAACGGGGAAACAATTCCCTCCAAATGGAAAGAAGCATAGATTACCCCGATTCACAAAAAGGGAAACAAAGAAGATTGGTACAAAGCCCTGTGGGAAAGTCTAGAGGAAGGACCACATATTTGGGCTTGTCCAACTAAATGAAAAGAAAGTTGTCAGGAACAGAGAGACGTATCTTCTGTTTGTCCATCTTACGATAGCATATACCACACCGTAGCCGTTCAAAAACTATGGCAAGTACTGGAAAGGTCCCAAATGTCACGTAAATAGCTGCGGTCAGACAACTATACGACCATTCTACATCTAAGATCAAATTGAAAAACAACATCTCAGACAGCTTTCCAGTTAGTCTCTCTCCCACACTATTTAAAATCTATCTGAACGAAGCTTTGAGGCGATGGAGAAGATCATGTAGTGGGATGGGCATACAAATAAGTGATGACAGAACCTTATACACCCTGCACTTTGCAGATCAGGTTGTTATCGCACAAGACCAAGAGGACTTAGAGTATAGGACAAGAAAGCTATTAAAAGAGTACATTAATGGGGGGCTGTGGGTAAACCGTTTCAAAACTAAATATCTATGTATTGGAGACGACAGAGATGACCTTCACCCACAAGAAAACGAAACGATAAGCTGCTGTACTGAATATACATACCTGGGGACAAAAATTGATAATGGAGGTCGTACAGAGAAAGGTGACTTGATCCTGTGGTCCAAATGTATCTCTTGAGAGAAGAAGCACCTCTTATACCACTCAATATTCAAAAGTATAGTGCTGTACGGATGTGAAACCTGGCAATTAACAACAAATTTAGAGCGCCGGCTACTATCTTTAGAAATGGGTTTTTGGCGTAGATCAGCAGGAAGGTCGAGATTGGAAAAAATAACGAATGTCAAAATTAGGGAAATTATGAAGGTAGAGACAACTATAGTAGAAGAGATCCAACGTAGACAACTAATATAGTATGGACATGTGGAGAGGATGGAAGATACTAGAATACCTAAGCAGATCCTCAAATGGACGCCGACAGAAAAGAGGAACACCAAGGGCGACATGGACCGGCGGAAAAAGCTATTTCGGAACGAAACCTGCAACCAGGGGACTGGGAAGACAGAAAAGGCTGGAGCCTAGGAACCGGAAGGCGCAGGAGGCTATGAAACCAGCTATACAAGCTATACAGAAATTTTGTATTTTTTCGGATATTTCCGGAAGTAATCGACTTAAAACTCAACAACGGCATAAAATTCAACTCCAAATTCAGCAACTTGACCTCCATTTAACCACCCATAGACACGAATTTGTGGCACCCTGTATACTTCAAGTGTAGTTCAGGTAAAAAAGTATTTTTTAATGCACCACTACCAGTCAAGAAAACTTAATTGACTACTTGTAAGCTATACCGGGTGTCCCAAGCTGTGCACACATTCTCTATAAACAACTTTGCTTAATAACTATTTGGTCTATCTCTTCAAAAAACCAGTTGTACTAAGAAACAATTCCAAAGCAAATTTAGACAGTTGTAAAAGTTGAAATTGTTAGAGCCACGTCACGTGACGTTTATAATGCAATTTTGAACTTGCAACACTGTCGAGACCAGTTGACATCTGTCAAAAGCAGTCACGTGATCATAAAAAACCAGGTTGTACTAAGAAAAATTGCTAAACCAAATTTAGACAGTTGTAAGAGCTGAAATTGTAACAGACACGTTACGTGACTTTGAAAATACAATTTTGAATTTGCAACACTGTAGAGACCAGATGACATCTGTCAAAAACAGTCACGTGACCATAAAAACCAGGTTGTACTAAGAAAAATTGCTAAACCAAATTTAGACAGTTGTAAGAGCTGAAATTGTAACAGACACGTTACGTGACTTTGAAAATGCAATTTTGAATTTGCAACACTGTAGAGACCAGATGACATCTGTCAAAAACAGTCACGTGACCATAAAAAACCAGGTTGTACTAAGAAAAATTGCTAAACCAAATTTAGACAGTTGTAAGAGCTGAAATTGTAACAGACACGTTACGTGACTTTGAAAATGCAATTTTGAATTTGCAACACTGTAGAGACCAGATGACATCTGTCAAAAACAGTCACGTGACCATAAAAAAATCATTAGAACTAAGAAAAATTGCTAAACCAAATTTAGACAGTTGTAAGAGCTGAAATTGTAACAGACACGTTACGTGACTTTGAAAGTGCAATTTTGAATTTGCAACACTGTAGAGACCAGATGACATCTGTCAAAAACAGTCACGTGACCATAAAAAAATCATTAGAACTAAGAAAAATTGCTAAACCAAATTTAGACAGTTGTAAGAGCTGAAATTGTAACAGACACGTTACGTGACTTTGAAAGTGCAATTTTGAATTTGCAACACTGTAGAGACCAGATGACATCTGTCAAAAACAGTCACGTGACCATAAAAAAATCATTAGAACTAAGAAAAATTGCTAAACCAAATTTAGACAGTTGTAAGAGCTGAAATTGTAACAGACACGTTACGTAACTTTGAAAGTGCAATTTTGAATTTGCAACACTGTAGAGACCAGATGACATCTGTCAAAAACAGTCACGTGACCATAAAAAACCAGGTTGTACTAAGAAAAATTGCTAAACCAAATTTAGACAGTTGTAAGANCTCNGANNCGCGACGGNACCAACTGCANTCTGGTGCCANNGGNGTANCAAGNCTGGAACTCNACTTANNNNTNTNGGNACCGNGNTACCNTTANANCGGCCCNAGCCCCTTGGGGCACAACTATACATTNNCNATCCNNCGGATTATTGTTGGTGANCACANNANGCTNTNGGNCCGTGNNGNGACNNCAGACTCTCGCNCTTGTCTCACNANGCTACNCCTACAGTTCGGNNCNANCATCCNCNGCACATGNGCCGNTCACNGNNTCTNTACAGNGCAGCCGCTATCTCANCACAGCAGGTGNGCGTNNTNTTCNNCGNGTNTGCTTNGNTNAANTTNGNACACAGACGGTTGNNANAGGGNNTCCTAGTGGNANGAAAACAAGNAACTCNGGCNAATNNTGAANTTCCNANATTCCTACAGTGNGAGCNGGCCGTGNNCAATANGCGCTTGCNACNCTTNCNGCTTNNCCAGNCTGNAGNTCAANNGTGCTTNNANGTAACTTCCATACAATAATACAAGCGACTTTGGAAGAGTTCGCGAACATTTGTGAGGACTTGCGGTGTCAGTTGTGCAATATTGGCCGGCTGTGTTGCATAGACTTTAGATTTTAAATGCCCCCATAGAAAAAAGTCCAACGGAGTGAGGTCGGGTGATCTCGCAGGCCATTCCATGGGACCACGTCTACCAATCCATCTTCCAGGAAATCGATTGTTCAGATATTCTCGAACGGGAAGTGAATTGTTGGAAAATTAGTTGATTTTCAAATTTCTAGTAGCTCTGTTATGGTCGGATCAACAGTGGTGTCAAGAAGCTCAAGATAAGTAGCCCCATTCAAATTACCGTCAATAAAAAACGGACCAACGATGTGGTCTCCTAAAATACCTGCCCAAACATTAAGTTTTTCTGGATATTGGGTATGGGTTTCCCTAAACCAATGTGGATTCGTGTCTGACCAATACCTACAGTTATGCCTGTTCACTTCTCCATTCAAAAAAAACATACACTCATCACTGAAGCAAATATTGTACAACAAGTTCACGTTGTTTGTCAGATTAGTAGACATAATTTCACAAAATTGTAATCTTCTATCATAGTCATCTTCGTTTAATTCCTGAACCAATTTTACCTTGTATGGATGAAAATTGTGTTTTTTTAAAATTCTCCATACACTGCTTGTCGAAACACCCGATGCATGGGAAATTTGATTTAAAGACTGATTATTATCCATTATAACGTGTCCCAAAACAGCAACTTCAATTGGTTCATTAATAATTTGTCTTTCAGGTTGATGTTTTTTATTTGTCACTGAACCAGTTTCCATGAATTTTTGCATCAACTTTTACTAAGACATACTGATGACCAATTAATTTATCTGGATGGAAAATAAAAACGTACAATTTCTATTCTTTCGGCAGTCGTGTAAACCATATTGACAATGTTCCTTCAAAACGAACTTACAAGTTGACCGACTGAGGCAAAAACATGGAATGGAAAACAGGTATTCGGTAGTGTTATCAGCAGTTTGACCAAAATAACAAAAAAAATTTTTTATTTTTTTTGGTCTCAATTCAAAGCAAATGTACAAATAAAATAGTGCAATTAATTCCTTATGAAATACCCTTTCCAACGATGTGCCACACAGGGTATGGTGCCATTTGAAAACTTAGTGGGGGTGGCTATGGCGGCAAAGGGGCTGATGGCAGAAATTCAAATCCTACGTAAAAATATGTCCCCCTTGCAATCTTTGTTGACGTGTCTTAGCATTTTTTAACAGAGAAATTATTTTGGAAGATAAACAGGGTGGCTACTTTTCATTGAAAAACCCTGTATGTATAGGCCTGGTAAGGTTAGGATTCGGAGATCTAGGTACAAAAATTAAGACATATTTTAGACTAAATTTTATTTATAAATACACAGTATTAACAAGCTTAACACTTATAGCGACAAATATGTGTTGACAATAGCCACAAAGTTTAACAATAATACGAACATACGTAACAATGTTTATAATATGCGTCTCGTTTTAGTAATTTATTGGCAATTTACACTCATTCTAGCCAGTTTTAATTGACGCGGTCAAATTAATTGCAAATAGTGTTTAATGCAGCTTATTTGACTTCAAACAAATTTGAAGATTATATTATTTTTTATGATTTTTATTGTGATTATTTGCATTACAAATATACACACAGACATTTTATAGGTAAGCCCGATTTACCTAAATATGATCAAGTTATTGTCAATAATCGGGGTACGAGAAAACCATTCCACAAAGTGTGGATGGAAAATTGTCAGAAATTTATTTTTGGAGAAAATGCCCAAAAAATTATGAAGCAAAAGCTAAAAATGCACATCAAAAGCAACAATTCAGGCAATGGAATTTAGACTATTTGGAAATCATAAGATGTCAAGTAGATGTGTAATTTGCAAGAACCACACTGGCTTTACAGCTTCATGGAGCCAAATTTGTCAGTTGTGACGTTAAACACTTTGATACTTACGTCATTCAACGTCACAACTGTCAAATTTCGCTCCATAGAACTATTAATACAATGTACAGTTCTACTAAATCCGGACACCCTGTAACAGGAAAGAGTTGAATATCGATACAGACATTTTACATCATCAATTAGGCCTAGAATTTGGCTTTCGTTACTCAAATTGGGATACCCTGTATAATTACTGTACAGTGTGATTTATGATTTATCCAAGCGGCAGAACTATTTTGGATGGTGATTTTTGACAGCTGCCTGGTGACGTAAAAAACGTATCAAAGTGTCTGTTAATGTCAAAACTGTTAAATTCAACTCCATGAAGCTATAAATACAACTTACGATGCGATTTATCAAAGGTCACCGGTGAGTGAATTTTGACGGTTGACTGCTGTAAGGTGACGTAAGAAACATATCGAAGTGCCACGTAGCCTTACAAATGTAAAATTTGGGGGTTTACTAAGGTGCAAATACCTACAGAATACAATTGTTTTGAATTTTGAATAGTTTCATCTCATTGCTGAATGAGTTTCAATAGTTATAACAAGTGTCACAGCAAAAGATAGATTACGAAACACTTAAAGATGAAGAAACAAAAATAAAGTTACCAAAAATCTTAATGAGAAAATACTGACAACCATGGATCCACAGACGGTAGAGGAAGCTAACATGGGTGACGTATGGGAAGAAATGGAGGCTGCCATGACCAATGTTGCGGAGGCAGAATTCGGACATAAACGAAAAACACAAAAACTACAAAAAAATCCAGAAAGTCATTAGAACGAAGATAAGAACCCTCTAAGAATGAGTGAATGAAACAACAGTGTGAAGAACTAGAACAACTACAAAGAGTATATAGAAAGAGTCCATTCTCTAATGTAGAAAACGATCAGGGAGAATTAGCGCAGGATGATCAACAGCGTAAAATCATATAGGAAAACTATATTAGCAACCTTTTTGCCGATGAAAGACTCTCGGGACATCCCATCACAAAAGAGGAAATTATAAGAGCGATCAATACATCCAAAGATAGAAAGGCGATTGGCCCAGACCGCATACCTGTAGAGTTGCTCAAAATATTGGACTGGAAAAGCATCACAGTTCTTCAGACGATATTTAATCAAATCTATAACACAAACGAATATCCCGCCAAATGGTTGACTAATCAGCTTCATGACTCACACACTAAAGATATTCCTTAAGATTATCCACTACAGAATATCAATAAAGTGCGAAAGAAACATCGGATCTACACAATTTGGATTCAGACGAGGTTTAGGCACGAGAGAAGCATTAGTTGCGACTCAAGTACTGATTCAGAACTGCAACGATCAGAGAAAGGACATAATGCTGTGTTTCATCGATTATGAAAAGGCGTTCAACAGAGTCCAACATCATAAACTGATCCAAATCTTAAATAGATTGGACATGGATCAAATGGCTGAAGTCAGAGTTGGTAACGATCTCACAGAAGTTTTGTAGAGGGGTCAGACAAGGGTGTGTTCTCTGCCCACTTCTCTTCAATTTATATTCTGAAGCATCTTTCGGGAAGCCCTAGAATAACGCAACGTGGGCGTTAAGGTGAATGGTGTTTGGGTCAACAATATTCGTTATGCGGACGACACAGTTCTAATTGCAGATAACATGGAGAATTTGCGGGATATGCTTGGGACTGTCGGGGAATGCAGGGTCTCAATATCAACACCAAGAAGACTAAATTCATGATAATTACTCGAAAGCCACAAGAATTTCAAAACTCCTAAAGCAGAAAAAAAGCCTAACATATGAGAATCAGTGTGAAAACTGGGAATCAGATACCGGATTGAAAATGAGTGCGTTCATGAAATTCAAAAAAGTGCTCACCAATACTGATTTCGATCTTGGCTTGAGAATTAGATTTGTCAAATGCTATGTCTGGACAGTGTTGCTTTATGGCATGGAGAGATGGACACTGAGCACTATGAACAAGCTGGAAGCATTCGAGATGTGGGTCTATAGGCGTGTACTGAGGATTCCATGGACTGCAAGAAGAACCAATGATGAGGTCTTGAGAATAATCAATAAAGACCGCGAACTGCTAGACACCATTAAACGTCGAAAAACAACATACCTGTGCCACGTAATACGCAACGAGAGGTACCAATTCCTGCAATTGATAATTGAGGAGAAGATTGAGGAAAAGAGAGGAATCGGCAGGAAAAAGATGTCATGGCTCCGCAACGTTAGGCAGTGGACACGACTGAGGACAATGCAAGAACTAATGCATACCATACGTGAAGTGGACAAATGTGATCGCAAACATCCATTAATGGACACGCAGCAGGAGCAGAAGAAGAACAAGTGTCATCGGACTATCATAACTGTCGAATATAACGTCTTGATCTGTCACTTAACGTCACGACTGCCAAATTTGACTTCACAGAGTTACCAATAACAATTTGTGGCGTGATTCGTCAAAGAGACGCGACTATTTGACATTTTACAGTTTCACGGCAGTGTTAAATTAGTTTTGATAGGTTAGGTTAAGTCATTAAACGTCGTCAGCTAGTTCAGTTCGTCAAAGTAGTCCACGTTCAGCTTTTCGACGTAAAAATGAGTTAATCCCCCGCTCTCTGTACAAGAAAGCCAAGAAGGTGCATGCCAAAAATTCCTATATGGCCGAAATAGTGGTTGACAGTTTGCATTTGTTTGTATTGTGGAAATTGAGTTTTTTGATGATTAAATTAATTTTTAAGGTTTAAAGTCAAGACTTGGGATTACTTGCCAAAGTAATTTTTGTATGCTATTATATATTGTTGTTTATATGTTTATTGTTCTAGTGAAAGTGTAGTTTGTGTTCATTTTATTGTGTTATCACTATTGTTATTGTTCCTTCATTGTTCTATAATATGTTGTTGGTTTTTTAACTTAAATTCTATTGCCTCTACAATATGCCGTCTACTTGTTGTATGCCAAATTGTAAAAGCAATTTGGTGAAAGGCCCAAAAGTGTCAGTCTTTTACTTTCCAAAAGACCCTGCTCGAACCCAACAGTGGTTGAAAGCTTGGAACTGGAATGATTTTACTCCAACACAATACTCAGTGGTAAGTACAATATGCTTTCTCATTCAGTAAACTTATTGCCTCTTACATACATATGTGAGTTATTACATTTTGAGGCCGCCTGCATTTTGAGAGCAACAAAGGTTTACTCTGAAGAAACAGGACAGCTTTTAGAAGTTCCATTGGCACATTTACATTTTAAAAGAAAGGCCTTGGTAATAATATAAAACCCATTTACCAGTTTTGCTTACCTAGCTTCAAGGATTTCCAAATTTTCTTTGATTGAGCAGTTTTCAGATTAGTTTGTTGTACTTTCCAGGACAAAGGGTTCTAACCAAACTTGCTTTGGCTGGACTTTATTGGGTATAAAAAGCCATATCTATACATATCTGGATCAGGAATGAAGCGTTCTTTGATTTTTCACTCACAACTTCTAAACAACTACACGAAAAAAATTAAAAAAAAACATATTTTCTACTGCATCTGCATAGATTTGTGTACAAAACGAAAACCGCTAACGCCGCCATTAAAAGTGACATTCTAGGCTTTCTTGTACAGAGGGCGGTGGTTAATCACGAGTTTTGGCTTTGGCAACGTTGATTTGAATTAGAAAAGGTGTTTTAGTCTGAAGAGGTGTAGAGTCTGAAAATTTACATTTATTCGGTTTTAAAAGTTGAATTCACTCGTCCAAAATTCCATTGCCTGGAATTGTAAAATTAAATTCTCGATAATTTACCGTTTTCCGTAAATTCTTCCTGGACAAAAATTCCCTTGGGCCATCTCTAGTTAAGTTTTAAACACGTTTATGATCAACGTGAAATTTTTCTTTCCTTTACAAGATTGTCGTAATTCTCTTATATTACTTAACGAAGCGTAAATTTTGATTTAATTATTACAGAATATTGCTTGATTGATATCACTTAGGCTGTTATTAAGCAGGCACTTTACTTGAATCGTATTTAAAATGAAAACGATTGTCACCGACTTACCAGCGGAATGAGCGCAAATCCCGTTCAACAATATTTCTAGAAAATAAATTGAAACTATATTATCAAAATATTCTTTGCAGTCTCATAATATGTAGGTACTATATATTTTCAAAATTCATACTCAATTAGTTTGACGTTTTTAAACGGTAACCCAAAACGTGCATTTGTCACCAACTACTTTTAGGTACTTTAAAGCCTAGCAAACTATTTTTGTCACACTGTAAATAGGACTGAAAAGCGAAAGCTGTCAAAAATGACCTATTTTTAACCGGTCAGACCGTTTAAATTGACCTACTGACAGGTATTGTGGTATATTTAACACCAAAGGCGCCTAAAACATTGCCAGCTCACACGACTAAATATTACAGTCTTAAGCCTACACTAAATTAAGGGACAATTATTATTATAAAAAAATAATCTCAAAAACAACTCTTATGCAACTAACAACATTCTTATGTTACTAATATTATTGTTAATTATCTACTTTTTTTTTATTCGTATGCGTTATTTATTATTATCGTAGTGAGTGTGGTATAATAATATACAGAGTGTCCCCAATTGACAGGACAGTTCATTGCAACAAAGTTCTAAATCGGAATAATCGTACTCCAGAGAAACTAGGTTTTTAAACACTTTTGGGACACCCTGTACACCTTCCTTAATACACTTTGTTTCGTGCTAGCTATCAAACACTCCTTAATTCTATAAGTTAACGTTATTGACACCTTAACTACTTTCGCTAGTTTTAAAGTTATTAGACATGTGGATGCGTTGTAAGTGTTTAACGGTTTTGATTATTTTTAATGCAAGCGTTAATTTTCAACAAAGTTATTATTCTACAAGGTGTCCAAATTAAAATCATGTACAGAGAGATGAAAATGTGTTCTGTTATTATGTTGATTAAGGTGCCACCGTATTTTTAGTTATTTTTTGATGAAATCGTTGTCAGATCGTTTATTTAACTTACTTTTGCCAAAATAAGGATGGATGAATCACTTCGCGCAGGAAAAACTCATATTTTCACGTTATTTCCTTTCTTATGGCATTTTCCATACTAAACATAATTGACTTGTTTTTGAACATTTTGTTTGGTGCTTAACAACCTTAGCAACGTTGTCAAACAGAACTGCTTTTCTGTTCAAAATTAGTAATGTCATTCTAATAATTGTTTATTAATTTCTTAAAATGAAAGTTTTCCATATTTTTTCTCTTTTTGAGATCTTAATAATTATTGCTACATATATGAGTCGGCCACTAGGGTTAGCCAAGCATCTTTTTCAATACATTATTGCCGCTTGTACCAATCGGACACTAAGGTTAGCATTGTCAACAGTAATTATAGATAGTAAAGTGTCACTTTGCATGTAAAAACTAAAAATACTTATTTAATTTACTAATTTTTAAGCTATTTAACGATTAAACCCTTCATGTTAAACGTCTTATATCGTTTTCTTGAACCTTCGGTTTGGCAACGTTGCACATTTCCGGTAGTAAGGGGGAGGAATTTTTCCTAGACTCAATGTTGCCAGGTCTACCGTTAAAACGGTATATCTACCGTTTTTGTAGTTCTTCTACCGTTCTCCTGTTTTTTGTATATAATCTACCGTTTTTAATTACGTTATTGCCATTATGTTGGTTGTGAAACTTTTTATATACTTTTTCAATTTATTGAATAGGAAATTTAATAAGGCTTCTAAAAATGCGCTTAAAACAGTCATTTTCTTACTACAAATTATTCTCTAAAACCACGTGATGTCTGTCACTATTGTCAAAATTTTACTAGAATTGGCAAGAATTACATTTTAACACAGTTTTTAAAACAAGACGATTTTCTGAGATTTTCATAGTCTAGCTAGCTAAATACTCTTCTGAAATCACGTGACAACTGTCAATAACGTCAAAACTGTCAAACCATGCTCAAAAGTTGCAAAAATCAGGGTTTAGAAACGTTTTCTTGCAGTATTTGATATAAAACGTGTTTCTGAGATTTATGAATGTTATTTTGCCAATTGTCACGTGACCGTCTAACTAAATAGTGTTCTACAATCACGTGACAACTGTCACTAACGTCAAAACTGTCAAACCATGCTCAAAAGTTGCAAAAATCAGGATTTAGAAACGTTTTCTTGCAGTATTTGATATAAAACGTGTTTCTGAGATTTATGAACGTTATTTTGCCAATTATCACGTGACCGTCTAACTAAATAGTGTTCTACAATCACGTGACAACTGTCACTAACGTCAAAACTGTCAAACCATGCTCTAAAGTTGCAAAAATCAGGATTTAGAAACGTTTTCTTGCAGTATTTGATACAAAACGTGTTTCTGAGAATTATTAGAGTTATTTTGACAATTGTCACTTTATAGTATAGCTAAATAGTCTTCTACAATCACGTGACAACTGTCACTAACGTCAAAACTGTCAAACCATGCTCTAAAGTTGCAAAAATCAGGATTTAGAAACGTTTTCTTGCAATATTTGATACAAAACGTGTTTCTGAGAATTATTACAGTTATTTTGACAATTGTCACTTCATAGTATAGCTAAATAGTCTTCTGAAATCACGTGACAACTGTCAATAACGTCAAAACTGTCAAACCATGCTCTAAAGTTGCAAAAATCAGGATTTAGAAACGTTTTCTTGCAGTATTTGATATAAAACGTGTTTCTAAGAATTATGACAGTTATTTTGACAATTATCACGTGACGTCTAGCTAAATAGTGTTCTACAATCACGTGACAACTGTCACTAACGTCAAAACTGTCAAATCATGCTCTAAAGTTGCAAAAATCAGGATTTAGAAACGTTTTCTTGCAGTATTTGATATAAAACGTGTTTCTGAGAATTATGACAGTTATTTTGACAATTGTCACTTGATAGTATAGCTAAATAGTCTTCTGAAATCACGTGACAACTGCCACTAACGTCAAAACTGTCAAACCATGCTCTAAAGTTGCAAAAATCAGGATTTAGAAACGTTTTCTTGCAATATTTGATACAAAACGTGTTTCTGAGAATTATTACAGTTATTTTGACAATTGTCACTTCATAGTATAGCTAAATAGTCTTCTGAAATCACGTGACAACTGTCAATAACGTCAAAACTGTCAAACCATGCTCTAAAGTTGCAAAAATCAGGATTTAGAAACGTTTTCTTGCAGTATTTGATATAAAACGTGTTTCTGAGAATTATGACAGTTAGTTTGACAATTATCACGTGACGTCTATCTAAATAGTGTTCTACAATCACGTGACAACTGTCACTAACGTCAAAACTGTCAAACCATGCTCTAAAGTTGCAAAAATCAGGATTTAGAAACGTTTTCTTGCAGTATTTGATACAAAACGTGTTTCTGAGAATTATTACAGTTATTTTGACAATTGTCACTTCATAGTATAGCTAAATAGTCTTCTGAAATCACGTGACAACTGTCAATAACGTCAAAACTGTCAAACCATGCTCTAAAGTTGCAAAAATCAGGATTTAGAAACGTTTTCTTGCAGTATTTGATATAAAACGTGTTTCTAAGAATTATGACAGTTATTTTGACAATTGTTACTTCATAGTATAGCTAAATAGTCTTCTGAAATCACGTGACAACTGTCAATAACGTCAAAACTGTCAAACCATGCTCTAAAGTTGCAAAAATCAGGATTTAGAAACGTTTTCTTGCAGTATTTGATACAAAACGTGTTTCTGAGATTTATGAATGTTATTTTGCCAATTGTCACGTGACCGTTTAACTAAATAGTGTTCTACAATCACGTGACAACTGTCACTAACGTCAAAACTGTCAAATCATGCTCTAAAGTTGCAAAAATCAGGATTTAGAAACGTTTTCTTGCAGTATTTGATATGAAACGTGTTTCTGAGAATTATGACAGTTTTTTTGACAATTACCACGTGACCGTCTAGCTAAATATTGTACTACAATCACGTGAAATCAGGGTTTCAAAACCTTTTTCTTGCAGTATTCGATATAAAGAGTGTTTTTGAGAACTAGAACTAGACTTGGTGTAACCTGACCACTTTCAAAGCGTTTTTTTTACGATTCTTTTCCCAAAAAATAGCTTCATCCACCCTTTTTAGGGTAGAACTAAGTTAAATAAACAATCTGACATCAATTTCATAAAAAAAAACAAAAATACGGTGGCACCTATATCGCACCAGACCCCTAAAATGGTTTTCAATAGAGAATTGAGCGTAGAATCCAAACATCTATTCTGTTTGTTTACAATTATCTAATCTTCTATTCTCTCTGAAACACCCTGTACAGAGAAGGTTATTGGTTAATGGAAAGAAAAACGTCTTGGTCTACCTAAAAACTATGCGGTTCAATAATCGTTACTGTTTTGGTATAGTATTTTTAATACCCCAGCGGATTATCCGCATCTCTTTCGAATGTAAGAGATAAAATTTTACTAGAAAATTGTATTTCCTAGCACATGCCAGGAGAATATCAGATTATTCCAGAAAACTAATACTAAATGCGCTAGATAGAGCATTATCAAAACGAGCTAGAATCTCGTACTCTTAAGTGTAGCAAAAGCCCTTAAGGTAGTCAAAAGTACAATTTTTGGATCTAAATAGAGCATCAAACCAGGAATACCTCCAAAGTATGTCCGCTAAAGTAACCAGAGCAAAAACCAAAGTTTTAGGTAAAATTTGCAAAAATACTCATGCTAACTTCATGTTACTTATTTTCGTTAAATGCGTTTAACTAAAAGACGCATAATAATTAATATATTTTTTTTAAATAGGAACAACGATTTGCTTTCCGTATGATTTACTGAACTAAGAATACACGTGCATTTAGTAACTAGATTCCGACATTCTTATGTTTTAGTTTGCTGGGGTAAAAAAAATACTATAATACAAGGAAAACTCAAAAAAGGACAATATTTCAAAAATCCTAAATATGTACCTCATTTTAAACAGGACACCCTGCATACAGAATGTTTTACTGAAAAAATTAAACAAATTTGTCCTGTATCGTTATATTCAAAAGTAATAATACTAGAAGGATGACGTAACAGTGCACAATGACTTGAATGTGACATGTCACTGTCAAAACACTTATTTGTCATTATCCATTGAGTACGATACGTATTGATTTGTTCAATGGTCGGTAAAACACTCTGAATACTTTAGAATTTTTATAATTTTTTACGTATTTTGTTCAAAATTTGTATTCATAAAGACCTTTTTTTACCCTGTTAAATAATTATATTTTTAAATGCGCTTGAGGACGTTTGCTAAAGCTTGATGCTTCGTTGGCATACATTTAATACAAAGTTATATTGCGTATTCTCCTTCAAATTGAGGGAATTCAAATTAAGAGAAATATCTTTCCGATTCACTTTATCCACCAAAACATTGTGAGGACCATCTCAGACCATGAGAGTGGCCTAATTTGCTTGTTTTTATATGGAAACTGCCAGAACCCTTAAGAAATTTAAAAATCAAAAAGGTTCAAGGTGAGTTTGATGCCACAAGCAGAATTTCGCTATCGTCTTTTCTTCCCTGTAACTTCGTTATTATGAGAGTTTGGTGAAAATAGCTGTGTTACACAATTGTTACTTTTCAAAATTTGTAGACAAGACAATTAGCCAGCTTAATCGTTTCATTACATTCCTCCGCTCTTCTTTTCTGACGCTGAAAAAAACTTATTTCTTCTTTAAAATATGTTTAGCTTTAAAAATCGACTACTCTGTCTTCATTCAAAATATGTGAGTAATTAGCCAGTTCAGTCATTGCAACACATTCTTCCACTCTTTATTTCTGACGCTTAAAGAACTTAATTCTTCTCTAAAATATGTTTGGCTTTGAAATTGTGAAATGAACATTTGTGAGCAATTAATTAGCTCAATCATTTCAACGCATTCTTACGTTCTTCTTTTCTGACGCTGAAATATTTAGTTCTTGTTTAAAACACTTTCAAATCGATCAATCAGTCTTCTTTCAAAACTGAAAGAGCTTAATTCTTCTTTAAAACATGTTTGGATTCTAAATCGACTGAAGATCAATATGTCTTTTCAAAATTTGTAAGCAATTAGCCACCTCTATTATTTCAATACATTCTTTCGCTCCTCTTTTCTGACGCTGAACTAAAATTTGAGTATCAAAATACCGTAGATTTAGGTAAGGTTAGATAAGAAAACGTATATTACGAATTTAAATTGGGACAATTTAAAAAAAAAGAAAATAATTTTCATGGACGTTACTAGTAATCCACGATCTAGCGCTAAACTGTGTGTTATGGCTGATCAAGTTTTATTATACATTTGACCAAACACTTGGTGATTAATGCCTTTCTCAACAAAAGCTTTGGACAGGCAATATAATTTTGCATTAAACTTCTGTAAGCTAATTCAAGGGACGGTAAATTTAAGACGTTTGCGTTTTTACTATTATAGCGTGGCACTCTTAAAAACTATTTACCAGTTCAATAACGCGAATACTTCGTATATAATTTAAAATTTTCTGCCTTTTTTGGGTTCTAACAAATGACAATATACCAAGCAGGACGCAAAGCATTTTTGATGTTTGTACCTTTTAAAAAGCGATTACCCACATATTTACCTAACCTAAAAAAACTATACACAAATTGGATTCGTTTGACTTAACCCTTCGTATAGAGCTAGACTTATTGATTGTTAGTCTTCGATTGAACGTTCTTTCTAACGTCTTCTAATTGAATTAACTGTAAAACGCGAAAAACATGGTTTTATGAAAAATAAATACGGATAACTTACCATTTCAATCGGAATGCAAGACAATTCACCACCCCCGCATTGCGGGGGTGGCAGTGGTGTAGAGGGTGTCACCGGCGCTTTTGCCGCCGCCTTTTCTTGAGCTTCGCGCGCTCTTCTTTCTTTCAGTTTCAAGGAGAAGATCGCCACTGATCGAGCTCGCTTCATTAAGCTTTGCTTTACTCTGGTCTTTTTTGCTGCTAATTCTTCAGCAGCTAAAATAATGTAGAAGAGTAAATCTGACAGACTGAAGCTACTAACAAGTCAAAATTTTTTTTCTTATTGGCTTTGACTCTTGTGTTTTCGTGCATTTTCTTTCAATTTCAAGATCTTTAAAAACTATTCCTAAAAAGAAACATTTATTGTAGAGCGTTTCGGAAAGTGCCATCGACTTAACCCGATCAGTAGGATCAGTGAACTTATAATGTTCGGAAATTGAACCGGTTTCAGATTATTAGCCTGGTTCTCATAAACGAATATTCGGACGAAAAGTATGAAAATTCGGTAAAAGCGACAGATGCCATAAAGTCATTCAAATAATGTAGTTCTCATAGCCGACAAATTTTCTGACACAAAAAACGATTATTGGCGCCATTTGAAAAAAATTTTGAGACACCCTGTGGATTGAATAACTGACAATTGACATCACTTTATAACATCAAATTGTGGCCCGTTCATTTCTGGACATTTTCTTGTTTTATTCGCTCTGATATCTCAATTATTAGAAAAAATACAGGGTTTCCAAAGAATTAACACAAAATCGACTCTCTTATGTGAACAAAACATTGGCCCACTGATCATTTTCCCAATTTTTGTGCTCGCTAGCAAAGCCTGGCCACACGATGACGTCGCTGGAGTAATGGAGCTTTCTTGGTTCTATAGGCCTTCAAACCAACTTCCTTAAGCCTTCTGCTAATGGTCCGAGCACTTGTTCTTCTTCAGTTCGCTTCTTAGTTGCGGTACTGTTTTACGCCTATTCAATAATGTTTGCCAGACTATGAATCTGTCATATCTAGCCTCTCCCGTTTGTCTCACATTACGATATATCGTAGATTTTGATTTTCCTAACATGTCAGCAACATCGCTGTAACTTGTACCAATTTCAATCAAAGCTACAGCCTTCGCCACATAAAATAAGATCAATATCCACATTTTCTTCGAAACCCTGAATGTTCTTTAATAATTGAGATATCAGAGGGAATAAAAAAAGGAAATGTTCAGAAAATAACTGGGGCTACAATTTGATGTTTTTAATTCTCAGTTGTTCTGTCCACAAGGTGTCTCAAAGAGCACCGAAAATTCCTTACTTTCAAAAAAAAAAGTTGGATTCTTAACAAGGATTGGGAAAAATTTGTCAATGAGTACAAAATTAATGTTGTATAATGCCATTGCGGTTCCACATTTGCAATTCTGCTCAACATTGCTGTTCAATTTACCCCAATACAAGATAAATCAATTGGAAATAATCCAAAACAGAGCAATGAGACAAATGATTTTAAAATGTAATCATTATACTCCTGTGAAGTCTATGTTGAGTGTCCTAAATATGCTGTCTGTCAACCAAAGAATTATGTTTAGTGTTTATTTGTTTATTTTTAAATTAAAGAAACGTTTTTTACCTGACTATATCTGCGATAAGTTAACAGTTTTTGAAGATGTACACAATTATGGTACAAGAAATCGTACAGATTTTATACTGACAAACAGATGTAACACGAATCAGTTGCTCAACTCTGTGCTGTATAAAGGCTTAATAGAATTTAATAAACTACCTGTGATTATTAAAACCTGCGATAATTTGACACAGTTCAGGAGGCTTTTAAAAAAATTTATTATAGATAGGTTGTAGGATTTGTTCATTTTATTTAGTTTTAATTTGTGAGTGTGTGTTTTATTTTATTTTTGCATTGCTTGTTTAGTTTTAGACATTAGTGTTCCCATTTAGATAAGACTCAAAACTTTTAGTTTATTCTTATAGTTAAGTGACCTTTTTATAACATGTATCTTTTGTAGCATTGATGCTAAATAAATACTTACTTACTTTCGTTTTTGTCCCTGTATATGACATAAAAACAAACCATTTAAAAATCGTAATAAGATTCATGAAGAATCAAGCTACAATTCATAAAAAAGATGATCAAAATCGAGGGAAGGATTGAAGAAGAAATTGGTGCTATTAGTGCTCCAGCAGTGTTCTCAAAAATGAAGATTGAGGAATGACTGGGGAGTCTTTTACTGGATGTTTTTTACATTCACATACTATTTATTGTTTTAGTTTTAAATGGTGTCATAGGCACAATAATAATTGCAAATACTTTTATGTATATTGCAAATAGTGATTTACCAATTTTACCATCTGAATAAATGTCCACATAACACTTACTATACAGGATGATTCCAAAGTTGGTGCTTTCCTTTCACCTGCGAATAGGGCTTCAAAAAATGAGGTTTTTTTTTCTTTGACGCTTTTTCGAAATATAAACAATAACGAAGATACAGGGTGTCAAAGTTTTACTGAAAAAATAAAAATTTAATGATTTTGGCCAAACCACTTGAAATAATTAGACACAATTTTGTAGGTGTCAGTAGCTACGTGGAAAGGAAATTTTCCAAGAAACAACAAATTTTCTTGCGTTTACCAGTGGCGCGCGTATAATTTTTTTAAAACATTTTCGAAAAAAAATGTTACCTTTCATTTTTTTTCAACATAAAATTTATTATTGAATTCCTTTTCAGTTCTAAAAAAAAAACCCCTTCTATTATTTTTTTGCTACGACGGATTTACGTTTCCCAGTAAAAAAAATAAAAACCGTCTTAATGCGTGCCTAAAATTAAATGCTGTTTTAATTTAAAATGTCAAATTATTAAAATTTTGTTTAAAGGCGGCTGAAATCTTTTGTTTTTGTTTATGTCTGTTGATAAGGAATAACCTGTAGTTAATTAAAATTAAATTTAAGTTATTTTTTATTTTCTTTTTTTTCAGTAAAACTTTGACACCCTGTATGTTCGTTATTGTTCATATTTCGAAAAAGCGTCAAAGGAAAAAAAACTTATTTTTTGAAGCCCTATTCGTAGGTGAAAGGAAATCCCAACTTTGGAATCACCCTGTATATTGTTTTAGTTTTAAATGGTATCATAAGCACAATAATAATTGCAAATACTTTTATGTATATTGCAAATAATGATTTACCAATTTTACCATCTGAATAAATGTCCACCTAACACTTACTATATAACGGTAACTACCATGCTAACAAATTGTTGAAAAACTAGGTGTACCTACTGACTACAGCGCTGCAGTGGGTATGGTCCTAACTATTATAAATTTTTACAGGGTGAAAGAAAGTATAGTTTCTGTAGAGAAAATTGGCATATTTTGTATCTTTTTACAAATATTTGTACAACAATTTAAAATATATGATCTCAAACCTTAGAAAAATATTTATTTTTGTTGACTGCTTGCTACTAAAGTATGCTTTTGAAAAAGTAGAAACTTAACTCATATTTCTTATCACTCAACTGTTATACTGACTTTCAAATTAATGACAGCTTTCATTGTTAGAGTAATACCTGGTTACACTTTTATAAAGCGCCAAAACCTTGCAGTGAGTATGGTCCTAACTAACCGGTTTGTTATACAGGTGTGGTAAAACCAAAACCGACCATAGGACAACCGTGTAACGGACAGAGACACATATAAATGATGGCATGCGCGTGACAAAGACAAAAATTTTAAGTAGGCCATAATTTTGCCCTTAGTGTTGTCAAACTGACTAAATTATAATTATTTAGATAACTTTGTTATTAGAACATTCCTAAACAATTCTATTTACTTTTATAACATAATTAGTTCGGTTTCTGTGTAATTTGTTTTAAAACTAAGGAATAATAATAATTGTTTTTCGTTTACTGATCGAACTCACAAACTGCTATTGCATTGCAACCCCTCCCTATTGTGGCATACTTCAACTGTCAAATAAGATTACAATCT
Source organism: Ips nitidus (assembly GCA_018691245.2). Taxonomy (NCBI): domain Eukaryota; kingdom Metazoa; phylum Arthropoda; class Insecta; order Coleoptera; family Curculionidae; genus Ips; species Ips nitidus. The sequence goes on from CM042798.1 coordinate 2,590,947, forward strand.
ATCATAATTGTTTAGTCCTACTAAACGTTAAAAAAACAATAACAGAGCAGTAACAGTGATAATCATAATAATAAGCAAGTATTATACCTCAATATTGTAAGATTTTGGCAAAACAACAAAAAGAATTGACCCTTTTTACGCCATAATAATGCCAAACCTAACGTGTAGATGGCTCACATCACATCCACATTGAGAGATGCTGAGATGTAGTTAAACTCATACAAAACATTATACATCTATGTAGATTTACATGTCAATAGAACTGTTTGAAGTCTCGTTTTGACAGATTGGACATAGCTATTACGATCATTTCTCCGCGAGAGGGCGTTTTGCATGGCACACTAGATATATTTTGCTAAGGTGCTTTCACATTAAACAACCGAAACTCTACAAAAGTTGTAAAATGTTTTATTGTTTTTCTATTTGCTAATATCAGGTTTTGATAAAAAGGTGTGTACTATAGTAAATAATTAGTAAGTCGGACTATATGGTAAACCTGCTTTTACCAATGGAAATACAATAATACTATAGATAACACCACAACATGCTATTTGTGATGCTATTTTATACTGTATACCCAGCTAATAAGTTATTTATCAACAAAAAAGTAATTCAACAATACTCACTTGATAAATATTTTCATGGAGAGAGTTTAAAAACTAGATCATTTCCAACAAGGTTTTCATAACCTTTAATCTTAAGAGGGATTAGGAAACTTAAACCTGCTAGACGTTGCTCTTGGTTCATAATCTGACATTCTTATATCACCTCACAAAACTCACCAACAACACAAATATGCAACTTTACTATACCTTTTAGTACTTTAGTGAACGATATTCAAATTTTAAATTCAAAATAGATGTCATAGTGACAACAACAATGACAACTAGTAATTAGTCGTTTTCTTTCGGATCTAAACGCGATATGATCTAAAAATCACGTGGCCTGCGTATAATTTTGTAATCATGAGGTCATGTGATTTTTAGAAAAAAATAAAGTGGCTCCCTCCGGCGGCGGATTCTACGAAATAGCTTTTAATCAAATGTCAAATTTTGTGTCTTCATGGCCTCCTATTTAAAATGGAGATCTAGATTTATAATGTTTTCTATCGATTATTTCCTTCCTATCAATTTTGACCAATCGCTATCAAGAATTAGTATAACAAATGTAAATTTCAAGTGGAAAAATCACTTGTCAACAACTGTCAACTTAGCTGTCAGCAGTTTTTCCGGAAAAAAAATCGAAAAAATTTCACACTCCTCACAGCAACATAAAGAATAGTGTTACCCTTTCTAGCTTGAAGGTTATTGTTCTTATTAATTATTGTTCTTATTGTTTTAATTAAAATAAAATGTTTATTTAACTCAGGAAATAATCTTACCAAATATCCCTCGTGCATCTAATTTTTTCCTATGGAAAAAGTAGTTTGTTTTAACAAATTACTTAGAAACTCGTTTTTCCGAATTTTTCCGGAAAAATTAAATGCACTAGGGATATTACCCCCGAATAATCCAAGAACAAAATTAATTTTGTCGACGGTATTGGATTTTGGCAACAGCGTACTGAAAATATGGCCTACTTGATATTTTTTTCGTTATCTGTCTTTGTCCCGCGCATGCAATTATCTACGTTTCTCTGTCAGTTACACGATTTTCCAATGGTCGGTTTTGGATTTACCACACCTGTATAGGAGTTTCACATGTGATATGTGTAAATGTCACATAACATAACCTACAAAAATTGTGTCTGTATATGTGCAAAAATCCCGAAATTTCGTAAAAAGTTGAAATCAATCCAACGATTTCCGACAAACGTGGAATTTCACGAATATTCGTATTTTTTACCGAAATATTCGTTTATGAGAACTCAGCTGTAACTGAACCGATTAAATCTGGAGAAACGGATCAGCTTACGTATTACGTTATCTGTTAAAATGAATCTCCCTTAGAATCAAAATAGTTCTACTTGTTTAATGCCCGTTTGCACAGAAATATTTCCATCAATTTTTAGGTTAGTTTATGATAAAAAAACAGGAGGAAATGTATTTTAAAAAATTTGTTTTGCATCTCAACTATTTCTTCTGGTCTACTTGACATTTTAATATACTGAGACCGCAAACTTGCTAAAACTTTTCTTTAACAATTCTATAAGCTGTTAATTTGCGATTGTACTGAGTTGTCTTCCAGTTGCATAAAACCGAATGATAATCTGTTATCTGTCACTGATAGAGGGCGTCATAGTACAAATTACCCCCATTAGTTCGGTAATGCTAAATTCAACTCCGATAATCGGAAAAATCTAAAATCAGCTGACTAATAATCTATCTGATGTGTGTCATTAGGCTTCCCAAATCCAAAGTTTCAAAACATTCAAAACAAAACAAACCTTTAGCAGCATCGTCAGCTTCCTGACTGGAAATACTTCTAGCGCTGTCACTTAAAGAGGGATCTATGGGCACGATCGGAGCTCTTGGAATTCGCGGCCCCGTGTGCTCTGGAGGAGACCTAGGCCTGGGGGGCCACAAAGGACTGGTTCGGTGGAGTTCCGTGTCCGAACTCGAAGCGTCCTTCCAAATAACTCGAATCACAACAGTGTACAGCATACATACAGGTGTGGTAAATCCAAAACCGACCATAGGAAAACCGTGTAACTGACAGAGAAACGTAGATAATTGCATGCGTGGGACAAAGACAGAAAACGAAAAAAATACCAAGTAGGCCATATTTTCAGTACGCTGTTGCCAAAATCCAATACCGTCGACAAAATGTATTGGATTGGTATTGGATTTTGGCAACAGCGTACTGAAAATATGGCCTACTTGGTATTTTTTTCGTTTTCTGTCTTTGTCCCACGCATGCAATTATCTACGTTTCTCTGTCAGTTACACGGTTTTCCTATGGTCGGTTTTGGATTTACCACACCTGTATAATGTAAAACAATACAGACACAATGCATAAGAAAAGACGTCAGCACTTTCAGTAGAAGAGTGAGAAGAAAAACAAGAACATACAGAGACAGTGTTATGTACATGATATAAAAGAAAAATATCAGAGGCAAACACATTTAGTGCCAAACAAACTTCAAGTGCTACCTTATATGGAATATCCTTTATTCGATTAAGAATCTGTTTCGTGAGCTTTTCAAAAAAAAAACAGAAATACAAATTTAATATTTTTCGCTAGCTTTAAGTATGGAGTTTTTAACTAGACTCAAATACGAGATTACCTTAGGTGATATGCAATCAGTACTTCTATGAACGTCGTTTTCTTCTTTTAGTTTCCGCGCCCACTCTACCCCACCACTAGGTCCTATAGTCAAGTGATGACTCGCTTCTCCCTATAAATTAATTAACACATGGAAGTGTCTTAAAAATATCCATTCTTTTTAAGATTTATTTTTTCTTTTTTTTTTGTGTGCGTAAATTAAAAAATTATAAAGCAGGTTTTACACCAAAAGTTTTACTTCAAAGAAATTGGACACATTTATTTGATCAAATTTTATGCATCAAATAAATTCATGAATTTCTTGAAGCATAATGTGATTTCGTTTTACACCTATCAAACTTTTATGTCAAAGCTGTCAATGAAAACAGTTTGGCCAACCAAGAAGATTATTCCTACTTTGTTTTCTTATTTTTCTGGTTTTTTGAATATTTTTAAATCTCATAATAGCCTTGAATACTGTATTTATGTATTGAATTCTGCAGCTTCAACTGAATACTAATAGTCAGTCTCTGATTTTAACCTCACTTTACTTTTCGTTTTTATCTGTTGGCAGTTGGCATTACGCAAAACGGCAAGTTTGATCAAATAAGTTGGATGAAAATAGAACCTGTCCTATTTGGTGAAAAATTTGAAGTAAAATTATTTGAAGGTAAATTTGACATAAAATTTTGTTTTACACTGGTAAAATTTGTCCTTGAAGCAGCTTCATGAATAAATTCATGAATTTCTTTGACATCAAAGCGCGGTGTAAAACCTGCTTAAGGGATGCTAGGGTGATTCAGGTAAAAAAAAAAAGGTAGAGAATTGTCAATTGTTGACTTGAGATTGATGTCATTACTTTAGAATACGATTTAGTCGCGAATTTTGAGCTGAAAACCGAAGAAAAACGCGGAAACGATAATACGGTTGACGAGTTATCGCGTGGTGAATTTGGTTTTTCTTCCCTGCTTGTTTTTTTGGACAATAATAGGGCTGTGCCCTAATCCTAAACCAGTGCTGGCGTCAAATGAGGAGTTTTGGACGATCGGTTTGAGGTGAACAGGATAGGCCGAGATCTGAAGTACTACACACTGGTACACGACGATACCGACAGTGGTGCCAAAGAAAGCAGATGAGGAGAGGTCCGTCATTGTGATTGACACATAGGAGGGACTCTTTCAATTTAAACAGTGAACCTGAGCCTAAATTAACAATTTTAGAGACTGTAAAGTTGTTTAATCTATTTAGGGATTGTTTGACAGGATGTAAATTTAATTACAGTAGTGATTATTGATTTCCAAACAGTCGCCTGTGTTAGAAATTAGATAGTAAATTAAGTTAGATTCGCGGTAGGTAATTATAGTTAGGTTTAGTTATTTCCCCTTGGAAAAATAACTTGGCATCCCTTTGGGTTATAAAGATCAGTTTTTTGTAAATTCTTTTTGATTTTTATTTTTCTTCAATTTAACTTAAATCAAAGAATGGATAAAAATCAAGATAATCACTCTCGAGAAAGTTTAGATGATATAATTATGCGAATAGATAAAAGTCCAACGGTTCAGGAACGGAGACCTTCGGAACGACCTAGTCCCGAGAGTGATTCTCTTAACAGAAGAACGTGAAAGATGAAGTGAATACTTACAGGATTCTCCGAGACGGCAACAGATGGCGTCCACTCCTTAGACTTTCGCGGTTTGAACGGCGGTATCGCCTGAATCGATTCCGGAGTGATCCCGAAGGGCGCACGATGTGCCGACGTCACAGAACTTTGTGACGTACTCGGCGTGGTGGGCGTAGGCAAAGGCGATACGTGTGAGGACACGCTTCGTCTATGTTCGCTCAGAGGGTCGGCGGTGTGAATTTTGTCCATTTTTTCTTCCGATTTCTTAACGTGCGCTGATTGTTGCAAACTGTGACTCGGTGAAACCGAAAACCTGTTTAACAGAAGCAGATGCAGACAAGCAGTTCGAAACAATGTATACTGTTCTCGCAGACTGAGTTTACCCGTGCGTCATCCCCCTGTGATTTAGAAGTAGACATGCATTATTGACTTCATCCTTGTCTATTGTTCACTTTCATGTCTTCCAAAAAAACATTTACTGATTAGCGCTTCTATTTCAGTCATCGTCAGTTTGAAAACCATCGAAATTTATTTGATTTGTTTACTATTAATTATTTTCCGTTTCTTTGTGTTGTTAATCATTTATAAAGTTTTCTATTTACCACACCACCACAGTTCTTTTAAGAGCTATTGTTTCTACGCTTTTAACATTCTGTAAGTACTTTCATAATATTATTATTAATATTTTTATTTTTTTTATGTCGGCTGTCACGATCGAACCAAAATGGGCACAATTACTAACCTGTTTTGAAAAAAAGTGGGAGTGTCTATTATGGTTTTTATTTAGCCATTTGGTTTTTCCTAAATTCGGAATTACTTACTATTACAGTATTTTTTTAGAAAATGCCTGGAAAAATTCTCCACAGACAAGCCCAGCAGTTAATTCTGAACCTTTGTGAATATTTTGAATTGGAAAAAACCAATGGAGGACCTTTAGAAGCTTTATCATCTGTTCAGGAAGAAAATAAGAAATTTTAAGACCTTACATATTCTTACTGATGTATTTTTTTTGATACTAGAAGGTTGTAGCTGCTTTGAAAATTTCCCGCAAAACTGTTTATTCGATTCGGAAAAAACAAGCAAGTAATCTTATGATTTTCTCACCTAGAAAACGTAAATCGAGATGTTATCGACAGGCCAAGACCACTGATTTATCTGAAAGCATTAAAATGGATGTTTCAAATACATTATATGATATGTACAACGATAGTATGTTAATAACAGTAAAATACATCTACTTTTGTAAGAAACATCTATTAACATTTCATTGTTTCCAAAGACTGAAATTTTTGGGTTGCATTATAGATTTTTCATAAAAATTTCTTGAAACATATTAATAATAAAGTCATAGAAAAATAAAATAAGCGTCTAAAATGTTTTCCAGCGAGTTTAAAATAAAATAAGTGGATTGCAACCTGAAAATGAGATATGAGATACTACAGCATCACTCAGAATGTCTTATTGAATTTTTAATTTGTTGTATTTATTTTAGAGAAACATGTAACCATCCAGAACCTAAATCAAGAGCTTAAAGTTAAAAAAATACTACATATTTGTGATACATCTCTGCGAATTTTGGTAAATAAATTAGGTTTCAAATTTAGACGGAATTCTATGATCCAAACGGAGACTTCTCATAAATAAAAAATGTTATTTCGGTCAAGATATTTTTGATTTGCTTTGGTATAAGGTTGTTTTAGTGCAAATTTGCAGCCAAAGATCTCTACTTTCTGACTGACAATACATGCAAAATTTTAAACGTGACGAAGCTTTAGACACGCCCGTTTCTATAATATGAACACAACAGGTTTGTTGACGAAAACTTGATTTGATTCATATGATTATAAATGACGTAGCCTTCGTGTCGCACGGGTAAACTCACTCCGCGAGAACAGTAAGTAGTTGCAGTTTACGACCAAAGTTTTATGTTAAAAGGGTCAATCTAATAATAATCAGGGATTGTTTTGGATTTACCGCTATCCTATAGATGATATGATGTCCCTCATCAAGTTGTGACTGCTGGAACAATCCGTTTTCGACGGTAAAAGTCACTTTAAAATTTAAATGCGTATACATCAAGACGCGTATTCTAATCGAAATAACGACAAAATCCTTTTGGTGGAGACAAACTACGCCACTGCACCTAATATGTGGCATAAGAAGTGCAAATGAACGAAACGTAAATATACCTTCGTTTCAGTTTAGATTATGTGCGATTGTCTAGTAAAGTGAAGCGTATGTCGTAAATAGTTGTATACAGGGTGGTCCAGTTTTAAATGTCAATAATTCATCAATCCATAGCCCATCAAAATATAATAGAAAATATAGCCCATCAAAAAATAAGTTGACACACATTATGTCATTTTCCTGAAGAACGCTTCCTAAGGAAAACACAGACCTCCAAAATTCAGTTTTGAAAATCTTTTTTTGCTACAACTGTCAGACAGTCAGACTAATTTTATTCTAAAAATTACAGTTTTAGACTAATATTGTAGCATTTAATGCCAAAATTGTTTACTTTCATCAATAACTTAACTTTTACTATAAAAAATAGTTTAAAATTCGATTTTTCAGTCTTAAAGCACAGTGAAGCGTCTAGAAGTCAAATTAATACAAATGTTTCACCAGCTCAAATTTCCTTTTGGAACGCTCTTTCCAACCCCCCTTAACAGGGTTGCCAAATGTGTCAAACGTTCTCCACAAAACTCAGATTCCCTATATGTGTCCCATTGGCATAGCAAGAAAAATGACCCTAACTCGGTTATTTTTGGACGCACGGTATGCTGCAACAACTCCCCATGTTGCTATTGAAGCCCCCTAATTGATGCACCAAACTGGAGAAGCGTTGTTGCCAAATCTTTCTCGGGAGATTCAAAAAAGCGATATTGTCCTCATATTTTTAAGGCACAGCAACTTTAAACGGCCATAACTCGGTTGTTTTTCAACTTACCGTGCACTTTAAAAGCTCAAAATGAAGCTCATTGCGCCCTCTATACAACGCATGTAAGATACTGAAAGCGCCGTTGCCAGATGGGTTCGAAAAGTTGCAAAATGATGATTCTCCAGGACTTTTTTGAAGTAAAAGCATGAGAAATAGGGATAACCAGGTGGTTTTTGGGCTTTCAGCTTGCTGCAAGAGGTCTCTAGAATGCTTTTTCAAGTTTTCTGTGTAAATCCAGCAAAATCCTCGAAGCGCAGTTGCCAGATTTAGCCGAAATGTGGCTAAAATGAGGATTTTTAAGTATCTCATTAATACAAAGCATGAAATGGCATAATTAAGCCTACGAAAAATGTAAAAATAGTTTTTTTTAGTCTGCTATGTCAAAAACTTGGTGAAGACAAGCCTAAAACTCAATTTCCCAAGCTGAAAGCAGTTTCAAAGCCCTAAAAATAGTTCAGAGTTCCAAGAAAATAAAAAGCAAAGTAAAAAAACCTGAAAAGTTAGTCTTCAAGTCAATTTTCATGAATCTAATATCAATATTCTGTATTTAAGACTATTTTGAAGACTAAAATATTGAAATGTATTTTTAAATTATGAAAACTTACTTCAAATGCAACATTTAAGCTTTTGATCTCACTTTTCATTAGTTCAGAGTCACTTTTTGGTGTCCAAGTCAATTTTCAAGGTTGAAATGTGTGAATTTGTTGTAATAAATTTTAGAAAAAGTAGTTTTTCATGGCTACAAGTCAGTTTTCACAAGTTGTTCAACTTATCTGACTACAAAGACAGTTTTTAAGCCTCTCAAGTACATTTTCACCGTTTTCAAGACAATTTTTATGTTGGGTTGGGTTGGTTTTGGGTCTTTAAACGTAATTACTCAATTTTGTCGTAAACCAAACTTCAAATCAGAGTTTTGTAAGAGATACTTATTTTGTCAAATTGAAAAAGTAAAAAAAACGGAAAATTTTGAAAAATATCCAGTGACATGAAGAAGAAAAATGAAAACCATCTTTCTGTATTTACACCACTGGACAGTTTCGATTAATGGAAGTATTAATTTCATATGTGTTTGTTCTAAATTTGATTAAAATTGCTCCAGCGGTCTGACAGTTATGACAAGAAACTGATTTTTTAAACTGAACATTTATGGACTGTATTTTTCTTGGGAAGCATTTTTCAGGAAAATGACATAATATGTGTAACTTATTTTTTGATGGGCTATAGAATGGTGAATTATTGACATTTAAAACCGGACCACTCTGTATACATCAGTGTGGCGTGCACGCAAATTGATCCGCAAATATTTAATAAAAATCGTAGTTTTGTTAGCAAATAACCAAATAATAATTTAAAGTCTGCATAGAATCTTACCTTCCTATAGTTTTGGATTGTATCGTTTCTTCCGGCGATGGAGTTGCAGTAGTGGCGGCTCGATTGGCATTTCTTCGCGCCCATTCGGTTTTAGCCATTTCCGTGGCCAACCATCCAGGAATGTCGGGAATGGCGCAGGTTATGATAAAACGTATCACCAGCATAATGTGCTAAATTTGATCAATATTACACAGATAGACCACTTGTACTTTACTCAACAAACCTCTAGCGCCACAATCAGCAGAATTGTTTGGGTGGCTGTCATATCGGGGAACATCCGGTGAACTTGTCCCGATAGTCCGATTAGGGCGCAATTTACCAAAACGGCCATGATACTCATATACTCCATACAATTCTAGAAGTATAAGTAGTATCTAAGTTTCAATTTATGTGAACAGTTGCAAAAGTGACTCTCTGGGTATTAACTTTTCATCGTTTTACCTCATTAGTGCTTTTTAATTTTAGTGCAGTAGTGATGGTACAAAAAAAAAAAAAAAGGAAATAAACTGAACTGCAATAACTATCGGGGCATCTCGGTTACAAGCACATTGAGCAGACTATATGGTAGAATTCTACGTGATCTCATTGAAGAGGATTATAAAGGAAAAGAAGAGGAAGAACAATGCGGTTTCAGAGCAGGAAGATCATGTACAGACAACGTGTTTACTCTAAAACAAGTTATAGAGAAGAGAAGTGCTAGAAACTTGGAAACGCACCTAGCAATTGTTGACCTACAAAAAGCCTACGATACAGTCCCAGTATCAAAACTATGGAGGGTCTTAGAGTAATCCAACATTAATCACACCTACGTAACAGCCCTTAAAGAACTATATAGGGAATCAAAATCAAGAATTAGGGTAGGCAAATGTGTCACTGAAGAGCTTATGGTGAATAAAGGATTGCGTCAAGGATGCTGTGTCTCTCCCACTATTTTTAAAATATACATAGCGACGGCACTAAAAAACTGGAAAAGAAAGGTCCAGGGAATGGAAATAGAAATTGATGATGGTTGCTTGTTTACCCTACAGTTCGCAGACGACCAAGTCATAGTAGCCAATGATAAAGAGGATGTGCAGTACATGATGCGAAAGCTAATAGAGGAATTCAGAGAATGGGGCTTAACAGTCAACATAGCCAAGACAAAGTATCTATGTGTGGGAACTCAGGACGGAAATTTGGAACTGGACAATGGACAAGAAATCCTTCAGTGTCAGGAATATGAATATCTGGGCATTACATTCGACAACACAGGAACAGATGTAAAAGAAATCGGAAAGCGAATAGTCAAAGCCAAAAAAATTATCGGAGCTCTGAATGGAATCCTATGGAGCAAAGAAATAACCAAGAAGCGGAAATTTAATATCTATGAGGCAATGGTAAAAAGCACCCTCCTATATGGATCAGAAACCTGGAGAATTTCAGATAGACACAAGAAAAGAGTTGAGGCAGTTGAAATGGATGCAATTAGGAGATCGATGCGCATTTCACGAAGAGAAAGAATAAGAAACGACATCATAAAACAACGGATGGGAATAGAAGACGCAATAACACAGGATATCGAAAACAAGCAACTTACGTGGTACGGACACGTGGAAAGAATGTCAAATACCCGATGGCCTAAAAGAGTACTTCATTGGCAACCAACAGGCAGAAGAAAACGAGGAAGGCCAAAACAGGAGTGGCAGAAAACCATGCATAAATGCATGAGTGAGAGAAATCTAACACCTGAAGATTGTGAAGACTGAAGAGGCTGGAAATTAGGTGTCGGACAACGTCGAAAGACGTTCTAAACCGGCCTATATATATATAGATTGTATTTCTGATGCCTGGTCCCATTCATTGTTATTTGCTATAATTACTGCGTCGTCGGCATATCTTCAGAGTATAGGTCCTTCTTTCTTCCATCATGTCGAGGATTTCATCTGTCATCCATTCCTTCTTCTTTATACGGTCTTGTTTTAAATACGTTGTGCATGTTTCTTCAATGACGTCTTAATTTTGTAACCAGTGGGTTATGATCGGAATGAACGTCTGCCCCAAGATAGATTTTCGCTGATTTGATTGCGTTTCTATATTGTTTTGGTATCATGATGAAATCAATTTGGTTTCTTACAAATGTTACCGCTGAGTCTGCTGGGGATTTCCCAAAAGAAGCTTGAAAAACGTGTTGCTTAGCACCAGCTCCTCTTCCTGACAGAAGCGTACCAGACGGGGTCATCTTTCATTTCCAATTCCTAGTCCAAAATCGCCAGCAACGTCAGATATTCGCCCGTTTCCAACTTTTGCATTTAAGTTACTCATTATCAGTGTTACTTTGTTCTTCTTTGTCAGAACTCTTCGATGATTTAGGTCATCCTTATCAGCCGTTGGAGCGTATACTTGAATTATATTTAAGTCCAGTGGGTATGCTTTCAATTGCAACAACAACATTCTGCCAGAGAAGGAGGTAATGGATTTAACTGTCGGTAAAATATTTGGAGCGACAATTATGCCATTTCTGTTGTGTAGTGTCATTGCCGGAGTAGTAAATTGCATTTTCTTCTACTTTACATTGTCCATTGCCAGGCCAGTGGGTTTCACTTACGCCGAGAATATCTATTCCCAGTTTTTCCATTTCTGCGACAACATTGTGCGATTTGCCCCTTTCATACATGCTTCGCACGTTCCACGTGCCAATTTTGATCCTCCCGGGGATTCTTCGCACCCTTTGCCCATTTAAGGGCTGCCGGGGACTAAGGGCCGTTTCTGTATTGTCTTCTACCATGTTAACTATACTCGAGAATTATAATGAGGTGGTTTTCCCTTGCCTTCCTCATCGCAGTCTTGTAGCCGATTGAGCCATTCTGACAAGTTTCTGAGTGTGAGCTTCACTTCAGTTCTGACGCTGCTGCTTCCCCACGTCAGTGCTAGTTTTGGACCGGTCTGGGTATTTTATTTCTCCAGTACCACCCATATCTGGAAGACATTCCCCTATCCGCCTCTGGGGAGGCGCCCGATGGAGGACTAGCAACCCCACACGGGCTCCAAATTCTATGCACACCTTCAATTATTATTTGAATTATTTTTTAAATTTGTTATAGGCCCTATACAAAATTAGTTACATTTTTGCATAAATATACAGGGTGGTCCAGTTTTAAGTGTTAATAATTCACCATTCGATAGCCCATCGAAAAACGCTTTCTAAGGACGATTCAGTACTCCAAATTTCAGTTTAAAAAAATCGAATTATTGACATTTAAAACTGGACCACCCAGTAGAATCTGCGCAATTTTCAGTATTAGCCTTATGAGTATCTTAAAGCTTTCAATCTGTCACATACATAAGCAGGCAACAAGTTGTGTTTCAGCTTAAATATAGGAAACACAAAATTTATGTTAAACTTAAGCCTTTGTCTAACTGCCAGTATATTCAAAAGATTTAACATAATTCTTAACATAACATAACATAGATTTAACAGGAGTATATCGATTGCACTTTTAAATGATTCTCAGGGCTCTATTTTGGGATTTTTCTATTTGGTCCAGTTTGTATTGTGGCAAGTTAACTAATAAAGTTTAACTAAATAGTAAAAATAGATTTAGGTTATAATGATTAACATTCACAACATTAAAGTTGAGAGAGGTTTGCAGTTTCTGTTTGCTTTTTCCTGTGTTGGTTTATGGTAGACCGTAAATCCAATACTTCTGCTCTAAATTCAGTTTTGTGGTGTCAAAATGTCAATCAATTTTCGACGTAAGCAATATAATTATTTCATAGTAGTCACAACTGAGTTGGAACATGTTGTTGAAACAATCTTGATATATGGTTATTATTGAGCTAAAAACTAACTTCAAAAACTTCTAATACTATGTCTGTAGGAAAAAAAATTTAAACAGAAATTCAATAAAAGAACAAAAAAAAGCATGTTCAAACATAATTTAGCACTAACAAAAGAGAAAACAACAAAGATAGAATATAATAGGCACTTAAATGTTTTGAATACAACAAATAAAGAAACATAAGTCATTTTTGTTTAGTTTTCCGCCTATGCGAGTATCTTTTATTTTCCACGGTATAAAACCAGAAGTAGACAGAACATAATCACCAAGCTACATTATTTAACTATAGCGAGTAAGTAGAGAACAGTTTCCAAACAGAATTCGTCGTAAAACTATTTGTTTTAAGAAGAAACCGTTCGCGTCCTTAAAACATTTACACCGTACATTACTTTCCGGTTCGGTAAAGTACAGGTTGAAGACCCCGAGGTGCTTAAAACCCACCTAGCGTAAATTATTAAAGACCTGGAAAGCGAGTCCTAGGAATAGAGAATACAACTTTATAAATGGGCGTGTTTTCGAGGGTAAGACAGGCACATTTTTCCGGTCCTACAATTTTTTTAGCTTCGAATTGTTGTGACATTTTACGTTTTTCATGTAGAAAAAATATCACCTCAAAATAGAGAGTTATTTTAACCTACTCGCTTAAGTTAAAAGTTTTGGTTTTTAGTTACAATATCAAAATACAAGGGTGTATTCCGTAGTTGACCGTACCCGTTTTGCAGTTGATTCAATGAATGTCATTACATACTCATTATTTTGAAGAAAGATGAACTCTTACAATTTCAGGAATTGTTAAGAAGGATAAATTAAAAATACTTTTCCCAAATAAACAGCAACTGTGTGTTTACGCAGTTTGCAAACATCGGTTTGACCCCGTTGCATATCATGCGCACAGCGTGCCTCAAACTGCAAAATATTCTCGTTCTCAAATTTTTACGGTCCTAGTAGAGTACGGTATAGTAGCCAGACAACTTTACAAGAACGTTTAAAGAAATAGAATATTATGACTTTCAACAGACTAATCGAATTGGCAACGTTGTTGATGAGGTGAAAAACTATAATAAATCCTATTTGAAGAGTGTGAGATATAAAGATTATTTGAATATTTAGGTAAAGCAAACTCATTGACACACTAAAACCATAATACAGGGTGGTCCAGTTGTAAATGTCAATAATTTACCATTCGATAGCCCATCAAAAAATAAGTTGACATGCATTGTCATTTTCCTGAAAAATGCTTCCTAAGGAAAATACTGTCGTTTAAAATTCAGTTAAAAAAGTCAGTTTCTTGTCATAACTGTCAGTTGGAGCAATTTTGATCAAATTTGGAACAAGTACTTATGAAATTAATACGATTTCTAATGACGTTTATCAAAACTGTCCAGTGACATAAATACAGAAAAATCGTTTTAATTTTCGGCCTTATTTCCTACATCACTAGATATTTTTCAAAAATTACACTTTTTTTACTTTTCTTGTTCAGTTTGAAAAAATAAGTAGGTTAGTCAGGCTATCTACTTCTTATAAAATTCTGATTTGAAACTTCGTTTACGAAATAATTGAGTTATTACATTCAAAGAACCAAAACCAACCCAACCCAACTTAAAAATTGTCTTGGAAACAGTCAAAATTGACTTGAGGGGTTTAAAAATTGTCTTTGTAATCAGTTTTCATAGTTTTCAGACAAATTGAGACTTTAGTCTTGAAAATTGACTTGAGAGGCTTAAAAACTGTCTTTGTAGTCAGTGGTCATAGTTTTCAGGTAAGTTGAAGAATTTTAGTATTGAAAATTGACTTGTAAACATGAAAAATTTTCATAATTTGAAACCACAGTTCAATACGTTAGTATTGAAAATAGTTTTAAATACAGGATATTGACATTAGATTTATGAAAATTAACTTGAAGACTAACTTTTCAAGCTTCTTTACTTTACTTTTCATTTTCTTAGAACTCTGGACTATTTTTAGGGTTTTTACACTGCTTTCAGCTTGGAAAATCAAGAATATCTTCGACAAGTTTTTGACATTGCAGACTTAAAAAACAATTTTAACATTATCCATAGGCTTAAAAATGCTTTTTCAAAGCAATTTCAAACTTTGTCACTATTAAATTGACTTATTAGACACTTCAGTGTTAAAAATTCGACCATTTCTTACAAATCTAGACTTTTTTAGTGCTTTAAGGCTGATTTTAGCCTGAAAAATAGAGTTTTAAGGCTCTTCTCGATCTTCACAAGGTTTTGACTTATCAGGCCAGTTTGTACAGTGTCCATTAGTCTTGAAAACGTCATTTCAAACCTCTTCACTATTAAATTGACTTCTACACTCATCGGTGCAACAAATTGGAGCATTTCTAAGCAATTCGGACTGTTTTTAGTGTTGTAACACTAAAAATCGAGTTTCAAACTATTTATATTAGTGAATATAGTGAAATTTAAGTTTCAGACACTTCAGTACGCTAAATGCTACGATATTAGTCTTGAACACTATTTTTTAGAATTGAAATAGTCCGAAAATTTAATTCTAGACTTGTTGTCCTCCAGAAAATTGAGTTGTACATCAAATAAAGTCCTGAAAATAGACTTTTGGACTATCTTTAATCATAGTAAAGTCATTTCTACCTTTAAAATTAACTTTTAGACTACTTTTAGTAGTAAAAAATTACAGTTTCAGACACTCGACAATCAGTTTTACACTACTTATAGTCTAAAAAATTTCAGTTCTGACAGTTATAGCAAAAGAGGAGGAGTTCTGTCTTCCTTAGGAAACGGTTTTCAGGAAAATGACATAATGCATGTCAACTTATTTTTTTCTGGACTATCAAATGGTGAATTATCGACACTTAAAACTGGACCACCCTGTATATAAGGTGATTTCTTCTTCTTAATTAGGTTACAAAATATTAATAACAACAAACAATCACAAGTTGTTCAAAATGTTGCTGTTTTACACACATCTGTGTTGGGGGCTGGTTAATTGCCTAAAATTTTCAAAAGAAGACACCTGATAAAAGAAGAGCGGAAAAATGTGTTGAACTGATTGAGCTTGCTGATGGTTCGGAAATTTTAAAGAAAACAAACTGATAAAAAAAGAGCGGAAAACTGTGTTGATATGATTGAGATGGCTAATTGCTCGAATATTGCAAAAGAAGAGTAACGACTGATTTACGCAGGCTACATAATCTGCAGGACATTGTAATATTTTGCACTGGACGAGCAAAATGGGCTGGGGAGCCATCCATTTGTAAAAGATACATGATCAAGAAGTTACTTTGCATCGTTCTGGAAAAACACCATAGAATTTTGTTTTTAAACGGTGGAGAGATAAAAATTGACCCAAAGAAAAGATTTCCCAAAACATCTGCACATGCTTTGACACTGAACCTTTGCTGATAAAAAAACGTGCGGATTTTCTAGTCTGACGTTGGTTGTGTTGATTTTTGTTGAACTCCATCTCTGGAGTAAATGCTTCTTTCCGCAAAACTTTTGATAGAAAACTATTAGTTTAGCCACTTTTTCTAGGAGCTTTTTCGTCTTCTTCTTCTACTTGTCAGAGATCTAGATGATCTGTTGATTCCGGACATGCCTCTGTATTATTTCCTAAGATGTGGACTTCCAGCTGTCTCTCCATCTCTTTGGTGATCTTCCGGTGGTCCTTTTAACTTTTTAATCTAAATTAAGCGTAAATAATTAACAAAACATAAGCCTTCTTAGCTGCTATTGGTTTTTGCTATGACAACATCTAAACTAAACCTAATTTTATTGACTTATTTAGAAAACGCTTGGTGAGCCTAAATCAGCTCATCAATATAATATCAAGTTTATATTTCTTTTCAAATTATAGTTTGAAATACAAGGTGTGATCACCTCAAATATTTGTTATTTTAATAACGCAGAAATGTTTTACTTTTTCTTCTATCGCAAGCTCTAAACAAAATATCCTACATTTCAAAAAAATGTGCAAACACGAACACACTGAAGCTTCTCTTATTTTAACCACATAGCATGACATTATAAGTATAAGCATATTTTTTTAAGGCCGTTATTTGTCGCAAATGTTTTCTAACAGACTGTTTAAAAAAATGTTATTCTTGAAGGAACTAAAGTGCTTTTTACTCGTCGTTGTTACCTTTTTAGCTTTAAACCTAAACACACCAAAGCATGAGCAATTCAGTAATTTCAACAAGTCATTAATGAATTATTAAATAGATTGTACTTACATTTTGTTAAACGATGATGGCAGCTTATTATTTCATTAATTTAGGAACACGGTGCGGGTTGCAGAATTCGGGACGACTACATAGTGTGGCACGAGACGGAGTCTTCTGACCGTCTCCCTTACTAACGGATGTCAAACCTTATTTATACCAAATTGGTGAATCTATTGACCTCCATTGTCGCTGTAGGACATGTTCTCATATATGGACACAAAGACTGGCATAGGCATAGGCATTTTGCCAGTCTTTGTACTTTGCTAGGGTTTGCCTAGCAGTTTCTTATACTTATTTTCAATGGTTCTCGCTAAATTGGCCTCTAAAAATCGTCTAGAAAACTGAGTCCATCTGATGATGCTGCTAGTTGGTCCTTATGTTTGAGACTGCATCTCATTCACAAAGCAGGTCTTCAGAAATTTCTTCCTCATCCCCACAGAATCTGCAGTCTCCGTGATTTCCTAGGCCTATCCGCTTCAGGTGGCCTCTCAAGCGACAGTGTCCTCTGAGAGGAAACCTGTGAGTAAACGTAGGTTTCTCTTGCTCAATTTTACCAATTCATTTCACATCAGTGAGTTGCTCCCAAAGCTTGGCTTTTTCGTGTTCCTCCTTCAATTTGAGCTCGTGTTAATAGGTGACATCCCCCAAACCACAGAAGGGTTCTGGTCCCGTAAAAGGAGTTTCGACCCTTTTTTAGCCAGAATGTTGGCTTTCTTATTTTCCTCAATTCCTCTGTGTCCTGAAATCCAGAGCAAGGTGACTTTATTATTTCTGCCTAGTTCATTGAGTTTGCCTAGAAATTTTCCATACCATTTTAGAGCTGACTGTAGGTGAGCTCAGCGCTGTTATGGCTGCTTGACTATCGGTCAGAATTGCAATATCCTGCTTACAATAGCTGTGGTCAATGCTGAACTGAGCGTAAAAAACGAAACAAAATTACAAAACAGAGGGGTTATCCTATTTTCGTTTGATTTTCCAGACACATCGTTTTACTATCAAAAACTCCTAAACTCGATTTTTTCAATTTTAGGGGTTAATTTCATAAAAACGAAATAGAAAGTTAGTAATTTAGTATTTTGATAATTAAAATCTAAAACACGTTTATTTGCTTTTCAGAGAGTCTAATTGACTCATCCTTACCACCGTACACAATCACGGCCCGACCTCAAAGCAAACGGGATTCGGCCACTCAGATGCCGGTGAAGCCGTACCACGTGACTTGGGCCCCGATGCCTCGCAACTCTTCCACACAAACCCATCTACACCACAAAGAAAGTTCCGTCTAGCCCCCAATTGATGATCTACAACGATGACGACGCGTCTCCGGCGAATTTATTCAACCCCAATCAGAAGTCTCGGCACCGGGACCAATACCACCTGTGATATTTGTGAATATCTCATATTTTTAAGTAATAAGTATCAGAAACTGATGTTAATCTGTTACCATTTCTTGTCAATGAAATGTCGTTTAAATGTGTCTGAGTTGGCTTTTTATTTCATTCTTCACGATTCCCAGATTGATACTACTCACTACTATAGCAGTGAAAAATCCCAAAGTTTTGCTAGAAAATAAACTGCTCGTCAAAAAGAATGGGACAGCAAAATTTTAGCTCTTTTTTTTTGGTTTGGTGATTAAGAGCCGTTTACAAATTTTATTGCAAAATTTCAAAAATGGTGTCATTTTTACTTCTCTTGTTAATCATTTTTCTAAATCTTTTATGGAAAAAGAAAAGGATTGAAAGTTACACTTTAAAACTACCCAATTTAAGTAAAAAGCTTAGTCTTCGTTAACCCAAAAAAAAATTACAAAAACCCTATTTAATCTACATAGTTAGTATCAATTTTAAGCATGATAATTTGGCGACGCATGTTTCTGCTTCTTCACTTCATCAAGCATGTAAATTCATATGATGAATGAAGATGAGATCATTCATGTTTGTTCTTCCTTTTTTTTAATTAGGAATAAACCACTTCTCTTTCTTTTTCAACATCTGCGCTAAAATGTCTTAGAAACGTAAATGTTTTGAACGTGGAAATAAAGAAGCACGTGCCACAATAAAGACGCTTAATAGATCTTCCTATTACATTGATACGTCGTTCACCATCTTAATCTGAATTTTCTTTTACCTAACCTAAGTATTGGGATTAAGTTTGATTTAAAAATTAGTTGCAAGAAAATGCGATAATTTTCAAATCTTTTCTAGTACAAAATTGAATTTTGCGCCGTTGAAAAGAGCACTGTCCCATCCATCCAGATGCACGATAAACAGTTGCTTAAGATTTTTCTCAGATGAGACAGAGATGACGCTTTTTTACAAAACCTTACTGGTTTTGTGTCAAAAGCACATACGCGTCTGAGAGAAAGCAAGATAGATTGTTCAAAATCAAGTTCATAAAAACATGTCACTTTAGCTTCTAAGCATCCCTAACATTCGAGATCTTCAGCAATAGCCATCAAACACTGGTGTATCCACTGATGATTCAAAATGGCAATGACTGGTCAATAAACCTGTCACTGTTCTTGAATGCTTCTGTCGAGTCTCAGGAATTGTTTAGACTCCACTGTATTAGACCACTCATCAATTTTTTGGCCTTTGATTGAGATCCCAATCAATATTGCCACGAATAGAAATTCGTATTATTTAAAAAATATAAATTCATTAAAGCAGATAGTAAAAGATGGCTCAGTAAAATTTGGTTCAGAGCATGAGTTTAAATGTAAGTGAAAAAAAGCAATAAAATAGTAAAATCGAAATGTAACAGTCAAGCTCTGGTTCAGTAGATTAGTTCTTTTGATACGTGAGCAAACACTTGTCTAACTCAGGGGTTCAAAGCGCCACCGACTTTAAATGGCTAAAGATAATCACAACAGAAGTTACACTTACTTACGTAGTACTTACTACAGGGTGGTCCAGTTTTAAATGTCAATAATTCACCAATCCATAGCCAATTAAAAAATAAGTTGACATTCATTATGTCATTTTCCTGAAAAGTGCTTCTTAAGGAAAATACAGTCCTTCAAATTTCTGTTTAAAAAATCGTTTTTTTTGTCATAACTGTCAGACCGTTGGAGAAATATTGATCAAATTTGGAACAAGCACTTTATTACACGTTATTACGGTCAAAGACCCAAAACTAACCCAACCCAACTTAAAAATTGTCTTGGAAACGGAAAATTCACTTAAGAAGTTTAAAAAATATTATTGTAGCCAGTTTTCATAGTTTCCAGGCAAACTAAAAGACTTTAGTTTTGAAAATTGAATTAGAAAAGATAAACATTTCAGAAGCTTAAAAATTGTGTTTGTAACCAGTTTTCATGCAAATCGAGAGACTTTAATACTAAAAATTGACTTGTAGACATAAAAACTACTTTTTCAAGAATTTGTTACTACAAATTCATACATTTAAACCTTAAAAATTGACTTGAACCCCAAAATGTAACTGAACTAATGAAAAGTGACATCAGAAGCTTAAAATTTGCATTTGAAGTAAGTTTTCATAATTTGAAGACAAATTTCAATATTTTAGTCTTGAAAATAGTCTTAGAGGCAGGACATTGACATTAGATTCATGAAAATTGTCTTGAAAACTAACTTTTAGTGCTTTTTACTTTGCTTTTCATTTTCTTCGAATTCTGGACTATTTTTAGTGCTTCAAAACTGCTTTCAGCTTGGAAAATCGAGTTTCAAGACTATCTTCACCAAGTTATTGACAGCAAAATTAAAAAACAATTTTTACATTCTTCATAGACTTAAAATAGCATTCCAAGCTTTGTCACTATTAAATCGACTTCTAGACACCTCAGTGCTAAAAATTCGGGTATATCTTAATAAACTAGACTGTTTTTAGTGTTTTAAGGCTGTTTTCAGTGCCTCAAATCGAGTTTCAAGACTATCTTTACAAAGTTTTTGACTTATTAGGCCTAAAAGCCAGTTTGTCCACTGACCATAGTCTTGAAAATGTTGTTTCAAGCTTCTTCACTATTAAATTGACTTCTACACTCATAGGTGCAATAAATTGTAGCACCTCTAAGAAATTCAGACTGTTTTTAATGCTTTTTAAGACTGAAAAATCGAGTTTAAGACTATTTCCAAAAGTCAAGTTTCTTCAGTAATAAAAGTAAAAAATGTTGGTACCAAATGCTACAATAATACGTCTTGAGAACTAATTTTTAGAAATAAAATAGTCCGAAAATTTAATTTACTTCTAGACTTGTTGTCCAGTTCAGAAAATTCAGTTGTACACCAATTAAAGTCTTGAAAATATACTTTTGGACTCTCTTTAGTCCTAGTAAAGTCAGTTCTAGCATTAAAAGTCAACTTTTATATTATTTTTAGTAGTAACAAATGAGTTTCATGCACAATACAATCTTTGTCTTGATTTCCGGACTTTTTTTAGTTCCTGAATGCCAGTTTCAGACAGTCAACCAGGATGGCAGTCTGAGAAAGCGAATCATAAGACCATTCCTAGTAGTAAAAAAGTTTTTAGACTATTCAGTACAAATTTGGACTTTCACAAGTCTTGGATGTTCAGTTTTAAACTATAAAACGATTTTTTAAATGGAAATTTGGAGGACTGTATCTTCCTTAGGAAACGTTTTTCAGAAAAATGACACAATGCAAGTCAACTTATTTTTTGATTGGCTATCAAATGGTGAATTATTGACACTTAAAACTGGACCACCCTGTATAACCAATGCAGCTGTGAAGATAGCGAGCTAATTATGTGAGGACAATTAGCTTATTAAGGGACGCTGTGACCTGAGCATTAAAACAACTAGGTAAAATTCAATTAAATATATTGTCACGTTAAGGGGTAGCCCAGAGGGAAGAATACTCAGGTTTCCACAAGTAACCCACTTTATTTGAGAAGTTAAGTCAGTTGGTATAGTAATCTTACCCCCAGATCGCCAAGATGGCGAAGAGCATGATGTGGGATGATGGTCAGAGTTGATGGGAGGTTCACGGAGGGCAAACGCTTTATCGGGGATGAATGAACCCTAGACTCGTGTCCGAGGGCATTCACCAGGCCGGTAAAGACGTTATGGTTCTAGCAAAGGGAGGTAAGTAGGTGCGGCACCTCTTGCTGCACGCCCACACTATTTCCTTTGCTAGGGCTGATACTCGGGTGTGGCACTTGGTCCAGTACCCAGACCAAGTCAGGTACCCAGACTAACCCAGAGATCAGTAAGTGACCTCCCTCTGGGGAAGACCCCAGAGTTCGGTGATTTGTACGTGCTTTTGGTGCTGTATTTATACTCACATCATGACCTCAATTCGCCGATTTTGCTTACACAGACATTGTACTGGGGGAGACCGAGGCAATATTTGGTAACGGAACATAGTGTAATTTCTATGTTACAATATTGACAGTACAATCAAAATCACAAGCTAAGTTAAATATTGTCACGTTAAGGGGTAGCTCAGAGGGAAGAATACTCGGTCCATAGATAACTCGCTTTATTGTACTAAAACATACAGAGATCGCGGAGGGCAAACGCTTTAACGGGGATGAATGAACCATAGACTCTTGTCCGGTAACGACGTTGTGGAACTAGCAAGGGGAGGTAAGTAGGAACGGCAACTCTAGCTGCACGCCCACACTATTTCCTTTGCTAGGGCTGATACTGGGGTGTGGCACTTGGTCACCTGATGCTCCACGTTTCGTTCACAAGAGGTGTACCCAGACTAACCCAGAGATCAGTCAGTGACCTGCCTCTGAGGAAGACCCCAGAGTTCGGTGATTTAGTCGAGCTACGGTGCATCTTTTATATTCGTCAGCGACCTCATTATGCTAACCTTGCTGACTATGCTGGTTACTGGGTGTGCACCGTAACTACTAACACGGGTGCGACAATATCAATTAAGTTAAAAAAGAAACAAAGGTAAAAAACTGCTGCTATCAATTGTGATGGCGGTCCCCTCTGAACTCGAATGGCTTAGCTGGTTCTAACCCCTGTCGCAAAAGAAAGGCCTAACATCCGCATAAGCGACAAAAATACTTAAAAACTCACAAAATCCTCAACAAGTGAGTAACAAAGAGTGGTTAAGTTGGCTTAAAAATGTAGATTAGTATGTTAATTAGCCTAAACATAAAGTGTTACATTAGAGGTGGAATCATAGACTAAAGTGTTATTGTGTTGGGTGTTGCGCCCTGAAATTTTTGTGGACGTCCTGTCCTTGTGGTCTGTGGCAGATTGCGTGGTGGTCTCCGTTAGATCGGCATTGATCTGACGAATTTGAGTGCTGATGATGGCCTAAAGGACCGAAACCGGTTCACAAAGGATCAATAAACAATTTGCACGTAGCATACGCTTTTTACTGAACTATCCTGTAAAATATTTGATACTTTGCGGTGTTGCTAGATCAGTCGGAAAGAACACCAACTTTTGATTTTTAAATAGAACACCCTGTTTCTAATCTCATTTTTGAATTCCTCGCAAGAAAGTTAGTAATGGGCATGAAATAAAAACAATATGTGGAATTAGTCCATTAATGTTAATACTTCCCTATTCCTATCTTGTACCGCATCTTAGATAATTCATAAAAATGGTGGATTTGTCAGCAAAACGGTAGTCTAAAATTAAATCCTCAAGTCCTGAAAGGTTTCCTCATGTAACCTTTTGAACTCTCTCTATATGGTTGAAAAGCCCAGAAACAAAAAATGAAAAAACCTACTGGGTAGTCAATATTTATACCTTCAAGTCCGACAGATAGAAAAACTGCCAAAAGTCCGTTTTTTAAATGAATCCACAAATATATTCTGGTTTGTAATAAAAGAACATTAAATTTAGAACAAATCCATGTATACCTATCCATGTACATTTCCTATACCTAACATCAACGGTTTCTGATTTATTAACAGTTTTTTAATACAAACCATAAAAAACCCAATGGATCCATTTAAAAAAACAAACTTTTTGCAATTTTTCTCTCTCTCCGACTAAATGGTAATTATTGACCACCCTGTAGGTTTGTTACATTTTCTGTTTCTCGGCTTTTCAACCATGTAGTATTGTCTAACCGAGGACAAAAAGTCACATCAAAAAACTTTTCAGGACTTGAGGATTTAATTAATGTATAGGCTACTGTTTTGCTGACAAATGACAAAAAGGTGTCAAAATTAGTTGAGTTTTACAGCAAATGTGAATTGTAAATAGCAACAATTGTTGAGTATGACGTAATGTAGTCAGAATAAGATGGCATCATTATATTATACTGTCAGTCTTCTTCTTCTAGTTGTGCATACGCGCATTGGCGATCGTTGATCGTATACTTTTGCCATTTGGAGGATGCCATCTTCTGGTTGGCGGAATCTCTTACTCCACACCAGTTTCTTATGTTTCGAAGTGTTGCTTTCTACCTGGGCCCCTCTTACCTTCTATCTTGCCTTGCAGGATCAACTTTGGAATTGAATATCTCGCGCCTCTCAGAATATGACCAAGATAAGATACCTTTCGCACCTTGACGATTCCAAGCAACTCTCTCTGGACTTCAGCCATCCTCAACACCTCTTCGTTGGTTTTGCGCGTAGTCCACGGAATGCGGAGAAGTCTGCGAAGGGTCCACATTTCAAATGCCTCTATACGGTTCAGGGTCTTTTGTCTCTGCACCATACAGAATGAAACATTTGACAACCCGAAGACGTACTGCCATTTTTCAGCTTCATAAATGTGGTTTCAGCTTGTCCAATTCGACTTCCTCATCACAATCCCATTTTTGGTTAAAGGTGGCACCCAGATAAACAAAACGCGACACTTGATCTAAGCTTCTTCCGTCAACTCTGATCACATAGTTGACGGGTTGTCGGGTAATGGCCGTTACTTTTGTTTTAGATGAGTTGATTGTCAGTCCGAACTGTTTACCCACTTGGTTTACTCTGTCTACAAGCTGTTGAAGGTCTTCGGGTAAATGCGCCAGTAGGGCAGTATCATCTGCATACTTATTAATATTACTTATTGACCTTGATTCTTTTATCTTCTTGAAGAGCCAGCTTAAATATCTTTTCAACCTAAATATTAAATAAGATTGGTGACAGAATGCATCTCTGGCGAACCCCTCTGGATATACAAAATGTATCGGTAGTGTCATGATTATTATCATCCTGAAGATGAGATTTACTCAAATCTCCCTCACCTCCTAGTTGCATGATAATATCATCATAACTGGCATCAGATTCACCCTGACCATTCATTCTACTATTCTAGTAAATAAAGAAAATTTAAATAAATAAGCCTGAATAAAAATTCTATTATAGGGATGCCAAGTTATTTTTAAGGTAAATAACTAAACCTATCTAACTTACTTTCTACCTAAAAATCCTGCTTCTAAATATATCATTGAAACTACAAATATCTTTAATACAAAAAATTACAAACTACTTACAACTAATACTCTTCGTCAAAGAGTCCAAAATAAACCGTCAGTTGACCAATCTTCTTCTTTTCCGTTGAGGTGGATTTTTAACTGCAAAGGCTGTATCTCCGTAACAGCCGGGAGACCTCCTCGGTTATCGATTTAACCACTTCTGGAATAGGTCCTCTAATCACAATCTGCTCCATGTCATAACGTGGACTAGACGGTACAATTGCTGGTAGCACTCGGTATTACACTCAGTAACTTCCGTTCCGGAAGGAAACAGCTTTCTAAGATCCCCTGATCTTCAATAGTCTAATTTTTGCTCAAATTTTTTAGAAAACTGACTTTCCAGCTCTCATTAAAAGTCTCTCTTGACAATCAACAACCAAAAACAAAAACAACCTTTTTTCCCACCTTCTACCTCCACGTACCACCTTTTTCACCTCCTTTGAAGTTCATCAAGTAATACTGTTAATTTTCTTAATAACTACATACAATCCTACTAAAACTAACTATAATGGTAAACACTTGACATCCCTACAAAAATGTACCTTTTCTATAAATTAAATAAATTCTTTATTTTCTTGAAAAAAAATCCTTATTTTGTAGTGACTTCGCTGTTGATTCTTACCTCGGCAGTCTGTTGTAGGTAAAGACGCTGGATTACACGGATGTCCCTAGAATCTATGTCAATCTCTTGCACCTTTTGCTAAAAGAAGATCGTGTTTAACGTAAGCTTTTTGATAGTCTATAAAGCAAATAAACACATCTCGCCTCTGATTATAACACTTTTGGATAAGTAGTTTCATAAAGAAGAGTGCCTTCCTAGTGCCTAGACCCTTTATAAAACCAAACTGAGTTTCTCCGCTCATTAGTCCTACAAAAAAGACGTATAAACAATAAGAGTTTCACCTCAGTTAATAACTTTATTAAACAAAAAATCCGTTGAAGATTTTTTTTTCAAACTTATGGACGCCTCGAAAGCTATAGCCCGCAAATCCCTCGGGAAATTTTACTGATCCAGTACACCAGCCTTTATTAGATTATTAATCCATACCCGACAAAATAGCATTATAATTAAATCTGAAGCCAATAACGAAGGAATAAAATTTGTGAGTATAAAAGATCAACTCGAAGGCATCAAACTTCAGTTGCATCCGACGAGTCGAGTGTACGTGGTCGGAATATACAACAAAAAAGGTAAGTAAAAACTATTTTTGAATATCAAAGATATACTACAACAGTTTATAAAGAAATGTTGTTTGTTATCTTCTGTTACCGATTGTAATGACGTGCATCTTACAAAGTTTTCAATTTATTAAATATGGGCTCAAACATTGTTTTTGATTTGTTTTTGAGCGTCAAAATAACTTTGTCCCACCATAAGTCTATTCACATCTACTTTCAAACCTTTTAGGTTCATTTTTTATAATTTTTTTAACAAATCAGTTTTAATTTCTCAGTTTTGGTAACTCTTATCCTCAAAATCCCACTGACTGACTTGCTCAAAAGCATTGGTTGACAGTAATGCTTCTTTCTTCTCACCGTTGATTCCAAAGGCAAATATTGAATTATCTACCCTTGTATGCACTCTAGTTAACCGGACAATAACAATGATGAGCAACCAATCCATTCGTGCCAAACTGATCGTCTTGCTGGTAGTCGCCACTATAATGTTAGCCCTATCACCGGCCAGCGCCACCTACCGGAAACCGCCTTTTAACGGTTCCATTTTCGGAAAACGTTCAGGAACTCTTGTAAATGGTGGTAAGTCTAGTTCCAAGATTTAAATTTAATTACCACATTGAAAACATAGTTTTATACTTGTGCTTCAAAATACTAAACGCGTATGCAATCAGAATGGGAGTTCTGCACCCAATTTATTTTTGGTTGAAACTTTTCTGAACTTTAGCGTATAGATCGTTTAGAAACATGCCGATAGCAAATTTACAAAAAAGTAATTATTCAGTATTAAAAAATGGACTAAAAATGTTTTAAAAATCCTTCTACGTAAAAATGACGTCACGCTAAAACGACTCCTACGTCACGAGGCACCTCCTGTCGTCTGTAATTCCTACCCAGCGCTCAATCTAATAGTTCATTCAATTTAAAACGAGACAAAAATCTTCTTATTTAAAAATTTTAAAGATTTTCGAAGTAAATCACAAATTAAGTCGCTTTACTGATTCCCAGATATACAGGGGTGTCCGAGTATTTTTTAGCATGACTGATGATGATTGTATATTCAAAAACAAGTCTCATTTGCAGAAAAAATTATTTTGAGTATGATCTGATGAAAAATCCTTTTTATGACATATCTGTTAGTACATTTTCACCGGCATGTAGCACTTCTTCTTGAAAATTACCGGAAGCCTCCA
This sequence comes from Ips nitidus, assembly GCA_018691245.2. Taxonomy (NCBI): domain Eukaryota; kingdom Metazoa; phylum Arthropoda; class Insecta; order Coleoptera; family Curculionidae; genus Ips; species Ips nitidus. The sequence continues at coordinate 2,618,846 of CM042798.1, forward strand.
AATACTATCAGAAACGTGCCAAAAATTGTCAGACTCCTAAACCTTTGAAAAACTGTTTAAAATAGAATCCAGAATCCTTTAGAAGCGTCCCAAACCTTACAAAAATCATGTATAAGGGCCAGAAACCTCAAAATACTATCAAACACCTCCTAAAAATTGTGAGAGGACTATACAAGTGTCCTAAACCTTAGAAAAATCATTTATAATGGTCAAACACTTTCAAAAACTATCAAAATCCTCCTAAAAATTGTCAGAGGTCTTTACAAGAGTCCTAAACCTTATAAATATCGTTTAAAGTGGGCAAAACCCTTTAAACACTATTGAAAACGTCCCAATAATTGTCACAAATACCCTTAAACATAGAAAAATCGTTTTTTGTGGTCAGACGCGCCTCTTATTATTTATATTACACCAATACACTCTTAAAAAGGTGGTTTTTGTAAAACCTTTCTTTATTTCCTGGTGTTTATTTCCACTTTGACACCATTTAGTATTGACAAACATTTTTCCTTCAATATTAATTAAGAAAGAAGCAAAAAGAGAATTAATAATCACACTAAAACAGACAACATAACAAGCGCTAAAAGTGGCCTAAGTGAAACGTGCCTTGTGACGTAACACGGCACTTAGACCGAACATCGCCGTTTGCGTTTAACGGCCCTATTCACTGTTTGGTTTAATTGTACGTTTTATAATTTGTTTTTTTATTTAATCTTTCAGAATATGACTCCACCGGCAAAGCCTTATCGGCAATGTGTGAAATTGCTAGCGAAGCCTGTCAACAGTGGTTTCCATCCTCCCAAGAAAAATAATTACAACTGAACATGCGACAACGACGTCTGTAATCCATATTTTGTACCCAATTATGTAGTGAATACGAAATAAAAGGAACTTATTAACACATTTTGCATCTTCTTTTGGTTCTAAACTCCACCACCATCCACAAAAAATCAATTTCAAACTTGAATTTGAGATTTTGCGTAACGTTTTTCAATATAATTTTCTGTATTCCAAGTTTTCTCTTGTTAATATTCATAACTTATAATAACTGGACAACGTGTTAGTAGTTTTTCTGTTAAATAAACAATTTTTGGACCTTCCTTTATACAGGGTGGTCCAGTTTTAAATGTCAATAATTCACCAATCCATAACCAATTAAAAAATAAGTTGACATTCATTATGTCATTTTCCTGAAAAGTGCTTCCTAAGGAAAATACAGTCCTTCAAATTTCTGTTTAAAAAATCGTTTTTTTTGTCATAACTGTCAGACCGTTGGAGCAATATTGATCAAATTTGGAACAAGCACTTTATTACACGTTATTACGGACAAAGACCCAAAACTAACCCAACCCAACTTAAAAATTGTCTTGGAAACGGAAAATTCACTTAAGAAGTTTAAAAAATATTATTGTAGCCAGTTTTCATAGTTTCCAGACAAACTAAAAGACTTTAGTTTTGAAAATTGAATTAGAAAAGATAAAAATTTCAGAAGCTTAAAAATTGTGTTTGTAACCAGTTTTCATGCAAATCGAGAGACTTTAATACTAAAAATTGACTTGTAGACATAAAAACTACTTTTTCAAAATTTGTTACTACAAATTCATACATTTAAACCTTAAAAATTGACTTGAACCCCAAAATGTGACTGAACTAATGAAAAGTGACATCAGAAGCTTAAAATTTGCATTTGAAGTAAGTGTTCATAATTTGAAGACAAATTTCAATATTTTAGTCTTGAAAATAGTCTTAGATGCAGGACATTGACATTAGATTCATGAAAATTGTCTTGAAAACGGACTTTTCGTGCTTTTTACTTTGCTTTTCATTTTCTTCGAATTCTGGACTATTTTTAGTGCTTCAAAACTGCTTTCAGCTTGGAAAATCAAGTTTCAAGACTATCTTCACCAAGTTATTGACATAGCAAACTTAAAAAACAATTTTTACATTCTTCATAGACTTAAAATGGCATTCCAAGCTTTGTCACTATTAAATCGACTTCTAGACACCTCAGTGCTAAAAATTCGGGTATTTCTTAATAAACTAGACTGTTTTTAGTGTTTTAAGGCTGTTTTCAGTGCCTCAAATCGAGTTTCAAGACTATCTTTACAAAGTTTTTGACTTATCAGGCCTAAAAGCCAGTGTGTCCACTGACCATAGTCTTGAAAATGTTATTTCAAGCTTCTTCACTATTAAATTGACTTCTACACTCATAGGTGCAATAAATTGTAGCATTTCTAAGAAATTTAGACTGTTTTTAGTGCTTTTTAAGACTGAAAAATCGAGTTTAAGACTATTTCCAAAAGTCAAGTTTCTTCAGTAATAAAAGTAAAAATTGTTGGTACCAAATGCTACAATAATAGTCTTGAGAACTAATTTTTAGAAATAAAATAGTCCGAAAATTTAATTTACTTCTAGACTTGTTGTCCAGTCCAGAAAATTGAGTTGTACACCAATTAAAGTCTTGAAAATATACTTTTGGACTCTCTTTAGTCCTAGTAAGGTCCGTTTTAGCATTAAAAGACAACTTTTATACTATTTTTAGTAGTAAAAAATGAGTTTCATGCACAATAGAATCTTTGTCTTGATTTCCGGACTTTTTTTAGTTCTTGAATGCCAGTTTCAGACACTCAACCAGGATGGCAGTCTGAGAAAGCGAATCATAAGACCATTCCTAATAGTAAAAAGCAAGTTTTTAGACTATTCAGTACAAATTTGGACTTTCACAAGTCTTGAATGTTCAGTTTTAAACTATAAAACGATTTTTTAAATTGAAATTTGGAGGACTGTTTCTTCCTTAGGAAAAGTTTTTCAGAAAAATGACACAATGCAAGTCAACTTATTTTTTGATTGGCTATCAAATGGTGAATTATTGACACTTAAAACTGGACCACCCTGTATAAAATATCTAACAGGTTATGGAACCAGGCCATATTCCAAAAATTGTTTTGAGTTCCAGTTTATTCAAGTGTGGGTAGTTCATTGCGTTGCAATTCAGCTAAAGAAGAATGGCGGAAAGTAGTGGTTTGCAGTTATGTTTCGAAAAACTGTCTGTCTGTGAATTGAAAGATATCCAGTAGAAGATCCTTCAAGGGAAGCAAAAAGGGAAAAGTGGAACCAGAAAGCATTAGCCAAAATTTGTCTTGGTTAAGCCTGAAGCTTACACATACATTAGATCAGCCACAACTGCCAAGGAGGCCTGGATCAACTTAGAAAAAGCCTATGAAGATAGAGGACTATCTAGAAGATTGACATTAACCAATTAGCCAATCAGTTTGGAAATACACAAAAGGTCATTTTGGACAGTCAAGAAATCAAGGTGATAGAAGTCGAAATCAGTCTAAACCCAAGGACAAGGCTCTCCAAACACTCTCAGAAGGTTAATGTACTTCAGGAGTCTGGTACATTGATTCAGGTGCAACATCCCATATGACTTTTGAAAAAGAAATTCTGAATAGTTTTGTTCAAAACCAAAAATCTGGCATTATAGTGGCCAATGGACAAAAACTTTCAAGTGTTGGTTTTGGTAGCACTAGTGTTTACACTTTAAATGGTGCAAACACAATATCAGACATAGTTTATGTACCTAACCTGCATGCTAACTTGTTATCTGTTAGCAAAATGGTGGAAAAAGGACATACAGTAGTGTTTAGTGACAAAGTGATGATGCAGATGATTTCCAAGTAAGTGGAACTATTGTAGTAAATGCCAATTTGGAAGACAATTTATATCAGTTAAATACCTTACCAATAGTCAGAGCAGGTTTTTATGGCAAAAATTCAGAAGAGTTATGGCACATTGTTAAGGAAAGGACTGACAATGGGAGTTTCTTATAGTGAAGTTGAAACTGGAGAAAATTGCATTGTTTGCTTACAGGGAAAGCAAAACAGGCAACCTTTCAAAAACACTGGTGGACGGCGTGCAAAACAGGAATTAGAACTTGTACATTCTGATTTATGTGGACCAATGCCTGTAGAATCATGGGGTGAAGCATGATTTCAGTAGAAAAATATTTGTATACTTTCTGGCCAATAAATCAGAAGTATTCAACAAATTTAAGTCATTCAAAGCACTTGTTGAGAACCAGACTGGACATCGAATCAAGAAAATTAGAACTAACAATGGCACATAGTATGTGAATCAGGCATTAAGAGAGTTTTTAAATCACAGTGGAATTATACATAAATTAACTGTTCGTCATTCGCCCCAACAAAATGGTGTAGCTGAGAGAGTTAATCGGACACTTCTAGAGAAAGCTAGATGTTTAATGCATGAGTTAAAGGTAGATGAACGTATGTGGGCAGAAGCTGTTAACGTTCACCACAAAAGCAATCCCTGGAAGTACCCCTGAAGAAAAATGGACCGGACAAAAAGCAAGATTGGAACACTTAAAAGTGTTTGGATGTCTTGCTCAAGCTCATGTTCCCGTTGTGCTTAGGAAAAAGCTTGATTCCAAAAGCAAAGATTACCTATTTATTGGATATTGTACTGAAACTAAAGGCTACAGGTTATTTGATCTAAACAAACCTGGAGACATAATAAAGTCACGTGATGTAGTGTACTTTGAAAATGTTTTCCTGTGTGCAAAGAAATCAGGTTCATATGAAGAAAGTACCACCAATGATGCAGTACAAGTTAACGTATTGAACTCACATACTGATGTTGAACCAGAAGAACAGAAAACACCGGAGGATGAAGAAGAGTCTGCAGAACGAATCCAAGATGAGAATGCTGAGGATGACAGTCAGAATTTTGGTGATTTAGTTGAAACACCATTGAGAAAATCAAATAGGGATCAATAGGAATACATTTCCTGATTATGTCACATATGTTTCAGAGCAATCATTGAGTACTTTTGATGAACCAATGACAGTAAAAGAAGAAAAAATAAGGAATGGAAAGAAGCAATGAATCGAGAATACAAGACAATGAAGGAAATTATTTTGACAAATTGTTTAAATAATATTATCCTCGGATTGCGTCATTTCTCACACTAAATTGAAATTACCCGGTGTTACCAATTTTTCTGTGTAAAATAAAATAACTAATTATGGAATCTAACAAAGTTATCAAAAAATTGAAAACTCATGCAAAATGACCAAATTTAATTTTCGTTTTAAGGATATTAAGTTTAAAAAACATGTGAAGAAACCCCTCTTAAATAATAAGTTAAAATCAAAAATTTCTATTATAGGACAGGAAAAGTTGAAAAGTCACAGAACTCAAATAATGAATTAGCAAGTTCTCGACGTGTACTCATTTGCATTCAATAGTCGTAATAATACTGACTTGCAGTTCTTCAGACAATTTGAGCTTTGGAATCAACTAAAACCAATGTCTTGATGGTAGTAAGTATATTCTTACATATAAAAATTATAACACAATCTCTATGCATCATCACAGTCTTTATATAAAATATAGTCTATAACCTATAATGTTTAAATGGTAGTAAACTTAAATAAAAGTATAAACTAAATTCAGAATCAAAGTTGTGCACTCGATCGAATAAACTGTCATGAAGATTAAAGTTAGTAAAGTCAAGACATTTTTTTGTTGTCACTCAAAGAGATTTAGGATTCCTTGTTTTAAAAATTTGCAAATCTTATTACTTAATAACAGGCACGTGAGACAAACTAACCCTTAAATATCAAGGACGTTAAATGCCTTCTTAAGTAATACTTGCGTGTACTTAGTCCTGTCCAGTGTACAAGATAAATACATCAATAGAATCTTTGATGCAAACAACCACACCTAATTGTTTCACATTTTTTCTGAAATTACATTGAGTATTTGGAGTTCTAGGTAGAAAAATTTGAAAATTATGATAACTTACCTAAATGACACATAATGACCCTCCTTTACCGTCAAGGTGCTGTTTTAAATCTGAAGCAAAAACTAACATCATTTTGACGAGTTCCTTATCCAAAATGAATTTAGGTATTTTAACGTTTAAATTCGGGTTTATTAGCCAAATGATTCGGCATTTGTTATCTTCATTAGGTATTGATTCGACGACGTAACCACCTGGACCATTTTCAGCCCTAAAATAATCAATCACAAAATTGTTACCAATAAAAAGGACAAACAAGAGAAAATACAGTTCATAACATCGAAAAACTACTTTGAAAAGATGCTAAATATAGAACCAGACAAAGAGCACACTTAAAATACATACCAGCAGAAATTGTAATTCATGTGTAATATAATTAATAGTGTATAGTAGAATGGTAACTGATCAAGATTTCCTTAGTGTATTCTTCCAAAAAGACATTTTACATAAAGTCTATTTAAAAACTAAGAGAAGCCTGATATACACAAGCAAAAGTTACCAAAAAAAATCCCCAGATTTATTTATTTACAGGTTTGGGTGACATTGGCAGTTTGTTAATGTTTAGATTAGATAAATAAAGTTATATTGCCAGTGTATTTGCCTCCTCTAAGGATATGGCCGAGGTAGGAAACTTTTCTTTCTTTAACGATGTTAAGCAGTTCTAATTTGCAGCCTGCAGTTCTTAGAATTTCTTCATTCGTGGCATGTGCTGTCCATGGCCATGGATTTTAAGACCAAAACGTTTGCCCATGTCCTCTATACTATCCAACATTTCTGGAAGATCCTCTAAAGTTGGTGCTAAATATGCCGTATCGTCTGCATATCGTACATTGTTTATTGGATATCCGTTAATCTTAATTCCTCCACTTTCTCCTTCCAGGGCCATTTGAAAGATCCGTTCCACGTATACAGGGTGGTCCAGTTTTAAATGTCAATAATTCACCAATCCATAGCCAATTAAAAAATAAGTTGACATTCATTATGTCATTTTCCTGAAAAGTGCTTCCTAAGGAAAATACAGTCCTTCAAATTTCTGTTTAAAAAATCGTTTTTTTTGTCATAACTGTCAGACCGTTGGAGCAATATTGATCAAATTTGGAACAAGCACTTTATTACACGTTATTACGGTCAAAGACCCAAAACTAACCCAACCCAACTTAAAAATTGTCTTGGAAACGGAAAATTCACTTAAGAAGTTTAAAAAATATTATTTTAGCCAGTTTTCATAGTTTCCAGACAAACTAAAAGACTTTAGTTTTGAAAATTGAATTAGAAAAGATAAAAATTTCAGAAGCTTAAAAATTGTGTTTGTAACCAGTTTTCATGCAAATCGAGAGACTTTAATACTAAAAATTGACTTGTAGACATAAAAACTACTTTTTCAAGAATTTGTTACTACAAATTCATACATTTAAACCTTAAAAATTGACTTGAACCCCAAAATGTGACTGAACTAATGAAAAGTGACATCAGAAGCTTAAAATTTGCATTTGAAGTAAGTTTTCATAATTTGAAGACAAATTTCAATATTTTAGTCTTGAAAATAGTCTTAGAGGCAGGACATTGACATTAGATTCATGAAAATTGTCTTGAAAACTAACTTTTCGTGCTTTTTACTTTGCTTTTCATTTTCCTCGAAATCTGGACTAACCAAGTTATTGACATAGCAAACTTAAAAAACAATTTTTACATTCTTCATAGACTTAAAATGGCATTCGAAGCTTTGTCACTGTTAAATCGACTTCTAGACACCTCAGTGCTAAAAATTCGGGTATTTCTTAATAAACTAGACTGTTTTTAGTGTTTTAAGGCTGTTTTCAGTGCCTCAAATCGAGTTTCAAGACTATCTTTACAAAGTTTTTGACTTATCAGGCCTAAAAGCCAGTTTGTCCACTGACCATAGTCTTGAAAATGTTATTTCAAGCTTCTTCACTATTAAATTGACTTCTACACTCATAGGTGCAATAAATTGTAGCACCTCTAAGAAATTCAGACTGTTTTTAGTGCTTTTTAAGACTGAAAAATCGAGTTTAAGACTATTTCCAAAAGTCAAGTTTCTTCAGTAGGTAATAAAAGTAAAAAAATTTGGTACCAAATGCTACAATAATAGTCTTGAGAACTAATTTTTAGAAATAAAATAGTCCGAAAATTTAACTTACTTCTAGACTTGTTGTCCAGTCCAGAAAATTGAGTTGTACACCAATTAAAGTCTTGAAAATATACTTTTGGACTCTCTTTAGTCCTAGTAAAATCAGTTCTAGCATTAAAAGTCAACTTTTATATTATTTTTAGTAGTAAAAAATGAGTTTCATGCACAATACAATCTTTGTCTTGATTTCTGGACTTTTTTAGTTCTTGAATGCCAGTTTCAGACACTCAACCAGGATGGCAGTCTGAGAAAGCGAATCATAAGACCATTCCTAGTAGTAAAAAAGTTTTTAGACTATTCAGTACAAATTTGGACTTTCACAAGTCTTGGATGTTCAGTTTTAAACTATAAAACGATTTTTTAAATTGAAATTTGGAGGACTGTATCTTCCTTAGGAAACGTTTTTCAGAAAAATGACATAATGCAAGTCAACTTATTTTTTGATTAGCTATCAAATGGCGAATTATTGACACTTAAAACTGGACCACCCTGTATATTAAAAAGTATTGGTGACAATCTACAGCCCTGGCGGACTCCTTTGCATACATTGAAGGTATCTGAGTATTTCTTTTACGTCGTTATCAAGTTTACCTGCCGCAAACAGTGTTCTGGTATTCCATGTCCTAAAACGTAGTTTAGTCTTTCTCATGTCAAGCCGGGGGATTCTTAGCACCCTCTGATGATCGAACATCTGCCCGGGACTGAGGGTCGTACTGTTCAGATTTCCTGACATGATAAAGAAGAGTTACAGGACAATGTCCCGGGGATATCCTTAAGGATCTTTAATATGGTAGTCATCCCGTGGCTGTTTGGCTATTCTTCTATAGTTCCTCCGCCTTTGAGGTCGATTTCTCAACATCAGGATGAAAGGGTGCCCTTACTACCATTTGTTCATCCGCCTGTAGCCGTTGACATGCTGGTAGTGGATCGCTTATTCGGTCGCCAGAGCCTCGTCGGTTATATTGCAGGGTGCACCGGATGACGTTAGTCATCACACGAGCAGGTGAGGTTGACATTTGGGCTGGCATTATTAGACCTTCGCCCCTTACAAGCTTTTCCCTTCAGGATACAAATGGTCTAATTCCAATGGTCTTCGCATTTTGTGGGGAATTATGGCGGATTGCAACGACGTAATTAAGAGCACCCTAGGGTTCACCTAGGCTAAGTTGTAATTTGACTATGACAGATCATGTGCAAAATGTCACAGTCAAATTAAAACCTAGCCTAGGGTCCCCTTAAATATGTCGGTGCAATCAGCCCTTATTCACATTGGGTCTTGGCGTAGTTGAATACATTATATGCAGAATAGATATTCAAGTGGTGTAGTATCGAAAATAACTTTTTTTTGATATCAATACACTGCCAAACGCCTTTATACAGACTCAAAAACAACTTTAAACGACTCTGATGCAACAAGAAAATTTGGGATGCTAAAGAAACAGATTGACAGTGATTAACCTGAAAATTAAAATGGTGGCCGAGCCGGTGTTTCCTGTTTATTTATGATTTCTGCTGTGTAAATCATACCGCCAAACCAACCAATTACATTTGACCACTATTGCCAACCTAATTTACAATCGCTCCTCTTAGTTTTTAAATAGACTATGATTTTTTATTATCACAGGGAACCACACTATAATAAAATAATACTTCAGAAAGCATGCACTCACCTAACGAATTTACTAGGAGGTAATTTAGGGTGGTCGCATTTGACGCACGCAATGACGTAGGTGTTTTCGATATGGGCCCAGTGACGCAGATTGACAAAGTCTCGACTACTGACCAGACCGCCAGCGCCCTCTTCACTCACTTGATATGTGATATCAGTGTATTCGTCTATAGTTTGTACCTTGTGTGACTCTTTGACTGTTCGATTCCATTTGGGCAAGTCACCCACACCAAAGTACAATTCTTCCAGCAAATATTTGGGTGGAACGTTTATTTCCGACTGAAAATTTAATACATACTCGTATGTAGTGTCTAAAAACTTCTTTTTTTTTCAGAACGTTTCACCACCATTTTAACAAAAAACCGTTTTGTGTGTAATTATTAACAAGTGACAATTGCAGTAAATGCAGGGTAGCATACAAGGTAGTGCAATAGTGTGATAAGGTCCCATTTTTTTTAAATCCATATATGAAAGTTGTACTTGATCACCAGATTTAACCAATAAATCACTCCCTCCCCTCAATTTAGGTCAATTTTAATTTTTTTAATTAATGGCACATTGCCATGACACTTTATTTAACAAAACGGTCAAACTAGCGTCAAAACATCTTGTAACCAAAATCGGTTCAAGAGATGTCAAAGCTATAACTAAGTGTTCAAATAGGTGCAGAAGACATAACTACTTACTCATTGTCAATCAAAAATAAGAGTAATTTTGTGTTAGAGGGCGTTAGTTAAGCATAACTTTTAAGACATTATTGTCTAAAAGTTTTTAATGAAACTTTGCATATTGAATTGCTTTACTAATAAATTGTGTAAACTAATGCAAAGTTGTATATTACTTTTGCTGAACTTTTAAACACATGTCTCTAAAAACTCACCTCTAAACGGAAAATCATACCAGCTTTAGGATCTTTTCTCGAGAACACGCAATCGCAATCTCGTTGTTTTTCAAGTTTCCAATCAGTCTTTTTGTATAAATCCCAGGTAGTCTGCAAGGTCCTGGAACCTAAATGCTTATACTGAGTTTCCTGAAAGTAAAATAAACCAGGTTAGATGAGTTTTTAAGAAATTCCATTTAATGAAGAAAAAACTTGGTATTTTTACTAGCAAACTTAAAAGGAATCTAATACATACAGGGTGGCGCAATAGTGTGACAGTCCCATATTGTTGTTGCTTTTGATCAGAATCATTTGGTGTACAACATAAAAATGCTTCCACTATACAGGGTGTTGCGTAAGTAAGTTTTTTGTTTTTTTAAATAAAACACCCTGTAAATTTTTGCATATTTGGATTTCTTGTAAAATTCTGCATCTGAATCAGTTTTCAGTTTTGCATAAAATGGCGGCGTTGCCAACTTATTTAACAAAATAATCAAATTAGGGGCAAAACATAAGTCTTGGTTATCGGCAATAAATCATCGGCATAATTACTTGTATTAAAGTGATCAAAATCGACCTAAAAGGAGCCAAAGATGTAAATAAAAGCTTAAATAGGCTTAGAAGACATTGCGTCATACAAGGTGTTTTGTACAGAGCGCCCAAGTTAGGAAATTTCAAAATCGGTTAAATAGATTTTTTGAATCTGCTTGTATTTAAGGGATCTCCCAGTCAATTCTCTTCAACTTTCGCTAGTTTGGGGGCTATTTTAATTTTTCTGAATTATCACCTAAAAACGCGTAAGAATAAGTAAATCAATTAAATTATTTTCTAGAGTGCTGTAAAACTCACTGACTGCATTTAAATATCAAATTTATTATTGATTTAGCTGTCAGTTTTTTGGTGATTTTTAATAAATTAATCAGTATTTTGTTATTGAATAAATTACAATTTTTTCATCAATAGACAGACCCAGCATGTTTTATTTTGCAATATTTCACACATAAGCCAAAAAACAATAACAATAACATAAAACACATGTTTAAGTACAACTTTCACTTATTTTTTATAATAATTACAAACACAATACAAAAAAAATTTTTTAGGCAATAATTCAGAAAAATTAAAATAGTCCCCAAACTAGCGAAGATAGGCATAGAGACATCTTAATGAAAGTTAAAGAAAATTGACAGGAGAAAAAGATGCAACCTTAAATATAGGGTGTTCCATTTCAAAAAATCGATCTAACCGATTTTATAACGGGCACTCTGTACAACACTGACCCTAATAAAAAATTTGATTGCGCCATGTTCAGTTCAACCCTGCCTATCAAATTAACGAAAACTTTCTGATAACGTTGCATTTTAGGTGTGAATTTCTAGTGACAATGGTCGCATTCGAGTTGACACTCCACGGAGTGTGCAGGCAAATTTGACGTCACGATGACGTAATTTGGCAGGTGGTCAAATGACGGTTTTGTTAAATTACGTCATCGTGACGTCAAATTAAGTCTGCACGATCCATAAAGCATCAAAACGAACAGGGCCACTGCAAGGTTTTTCTGAAAATTAATGATACTTACAGAGAGAAGGAAAATTACAAGTTTTCTTTCTCCGGATTTTTGAAATAGAATAACTATGTTTTTGCGGCGTTTTGTGTTGTTTCTTGTTGCGTAAATACTAAAAACGTCAAAAAAACATGGCAGCAGATACAACACTATACAAATTGTGAAGAAACGCCTTTAATAAATATTATTGTGTGAGTGTAAACGAATAAATGTTGCGCTTGAACGAAAATATCTGTGCAAAGTTTTTTAGTGACTGCCCAAATTATGCTAAACTCGGAAATACTTGGAAAGAAGACTTTTGAAAAGTCCTTGTCTACATAAAACCTAAGGTGATATACTGCTATTATCTATAGTGATTACAAACCTGTTTTGGGGATAGTAAACTAATGAAGTTGTACTTGTATTCAGTTACGGCCAGTTATAATTAATAAACTGTTAGATAAGTCGTCGGATGAGGCCTTCTCGTCCTACCACTTATCTAACAGTTACATAAGGAGACTAAATTCTAACCAATAATTAATAAACTAAAAAACAATTCGGCCTAAGTCATCATCAGATCTAAAATACAAGAACTGCTGCATTGACACAAAAAAACAATACCACACATTTACAGTTCAAAATTTATTGTAAACCGATTCGATTCCATTTCAAAGCAACCACCCTTACTCACATAAGATGGCAGCCTTTAATTCACTTTTACACCGTCTTTTTACAATCCCTCTTGATAATGGCGCTTTCAATAAAGAAAAAGATATTATATACCAGTTCTCTCAGTCTGCAGTTCATTTCATTTCTATGGTAATATCGATCAGTGTTTAGTAATTTAAACATATCAATTTCATTCAGAAAAGATAACAACTTGGCTTCTCATCTTTGAAGAACAAAAGATCAGGTTCCTATAATGAACAGACCAGGAGTTTATGGTCTCTCTTGTGTCGACTGCCATTCCATTTACATAGGACAGTCTGTCCGCAGCTTTGAAATTCGGTTGAAAGATCACACTAAACTTATCGATAAGTACAAGGACAAGGGAGTTTCAAATACAGCATCCCATTTTGCCAATCATATCCTTGAATCCAACCATCGGTTTTCAGTGGATATCAACTTTAAACCCCTACACAATAAGGGCAAACGATTAGACCTTTTGGAGTCTTTAAAGATAAATAAAGCAAGTAAAAGCCCGAATTACAACTGCTTAAATAATCAAACTGTTTTTAACTTCAAAAAAATGCTGTCATTCCTAATTGATCCACACTCCTTTGATTCTTCAGATATTGATCAGTCAGCAGTTAATAACATTTTTCCAATCCGTTTCTTTTCAGACAATTCTTCAAAGAGATGTTAAACAGAACGAATTAACGTGCAATTTTAAATTTATACCAATAACACATAAAAAAAGGGAATTGATTTATAATTTTCCAAGTTATTACGTGTCGAATTGCTCAGTCATTAAACGAAGCCAATGCGGAACCAATAAATTTATCGAAGCATGAAATTTGGTTCTACTTTAGAAGAAATCAGTAAGTTTAAAATGATTTTGTTCCTCTGGTACCAAGTCTCCAATAGCCGTGATCGTCTAGTGGTTAGGACCCTACGTTGTGGCCGTAGTAACCCAGGTTCGAATCCTGGTCACGGCAATGTGCAAACATTGTCACGGTGGAGCATTTTTTTTTAGTTTGTATGAATTTTCTATAAACTTCAAATATTTTAAGTTCATAAAAATTTTTTATTGTAGCATTACTTTTGTCCGAAAATATGAATTACAGAACTCGTTTTAGTTAAGTGTGGTAACAACTTACTTGTTTTAAATAAATAAAATTTTCAGGATCTGGTTTTCTAAAATAGCCCGTAAAAATGTAATTTTTTACTTTTGGTTTCTATTTTTCTTAATTGTAAATTCATGTATATTTAGGTGACCCAAAATAAGTTAGAATCAATATTGAGTTTTACTTTTTCAAATTGAAACATCCATTTTTTGAATTCTACATCAAATTCTAAGTATGTTTTTATAGCTATTTTTTACTTACAGTCTTTGATTTTAATGACTTTATTGTAGGTAATTAGGTAATTATGGCAATTATTGTGGATTGCATAGATTTATGTTTTGTTCCTAATTTAAATAGTTTGTTAAAGAAGTTGGCAACGTCGCCATTTTATGCAAAACAACAAATTCATCAATATAAGACTTTGTCACATTACTGCACCACACTGTATATGGGGAGATGGAGTCTCAGAGGCATATATGAAGTAGCTAGATGCAAAACGAGTCCAGGCTCTTTAATCGAGAGTATTATTGGGGGACTTCAAATCCAAGAGACAGAAGCTATGAAAAGGAGAAAAACACTGGAGAGGAAAGAAGAAAAAATGAATATACAGTTTAACACAACGGGACTGTTACTGTCTCCAAATTACCCACTTTTGAGAGCTTCTCCAGATGCTATTTCTGACGAGTTTGTAGTAGAAATAAAATGTCCTTCCACTATGAAAGTGAGTACTTATTGTTAGGAAACAGGGAAATGAAAACGCCAACTTCTCAGGTAACTTTCCGGAACAAATTTGCTTAATGTAAAAAAATTTATCAAAGACTGAAACATGACTGAAAAGCCATGAGTAATCAGAAAAAGGAACTACAAAGTGACATTGACAACTGTCAAAATTCATAAAAGAATGTCTCTCAGACGACTATTTAAGCATTTTATCAATTTCTTTTCTCTAATTTGTGAAAAAATGGCCAGAAATTAAGTACACAGAAGATACACAAACTTTATACATAAAAAATAGGACACATTATCCAACTTATTGAAAAACGAATAAAACTCAATTTATTCTTTCCTATGGGTATCAATTTTCATTAAATTTAACGAAAATGTATAGTAAAATTGCTAAAATAAAAGTTTTGTCTGTAAAGATGATGAAAAGTGTATTATAAATTAAGAAAACAATAATCTTAATTTTAACTTATGAGCGATAGTCAAGTTTATTGTAATACAGTCAGTGCGGAAAATGCACTTTACCGCACCCGAGTAGAAAAACCTACTTATCTTGTACTTAATCAAATAAAATAATCCGATTAAGTGACTTATTTAAAGATAAAGAGTGGACTAAATTACAGTCTGAACTTGACAGTTTTACGGCTCATTAACTCATTACTATTTAAGTTACAGGGTAGTTCAAAGTACCAATTTGTAGCCCTTGAAATACTCTTTTGATCACCCTATAGTGTCTATAGTAAAAATGTCAAATAACCAAGTAATTCAATGTGAAAAACAGATTGTACTGTATTTGAAAGTTTATGTTACCACAGAATTTACACGGAATTGACGATTTTTTTTACATTTTATCTTTGTCAGTCAATTACTTATTTCATCACGATTCGTTGAAATTGAACTTCAATCAGATAATTCCAACAAGCACTGAAGTACAGCTCCACTAAAATTGTCATTTTAACAATTGACGTAAATTGACAACTGTCAAATATGACACAATTATACTACACACACATTATAGGGTATATGATAAATCTGGCTAGACAGCAGGCAACTTGCTAGAAAAGCGCTTTGTTACAACATTGAATGCTACGTTACCGATTTTCTAGGGCTACAAAGTATTGACAACTGTCAACAACTGACACAACTATAAAATATCCAATTGATTATTATCCAGCCATGTAAAGCGCACTTTGGACTATGGACTGGATGAGTGAGGGGCACTCGCAAGTCGTAAAAGAAGCAAAATTACTGTTTAAAAATGTGTTGGAACACTGTCGTAATTTGCGCACGCAGGTGTGTGTTAAAATGGTAAATTTAACAAATGTGACAAATTTAGTCCTTAAACGGTATTAGTAATCAACTAAAAAAAAATATACAGTTTACCATAATAGTCAACAGTTCAATTAAACTGAATAATAATATTCAAATATTAATATCCCAACAAAATGTAATTAAATTTAATAAAGACACTAATAATTACCTGTTCTGGTGTTAATGGAACGGAACGAATTTCCAATTGGTCGGACTCGGCCACAAATATAGACCCCTCAGGAGAGGCCATAGGCGAGTAAAAGTTTCCTACACTTTCGGTATAGATTGAAGGAAGACCCTGTACATAACTTCTGATCAAAGGTGCCCGTTCGCTTTCCACATTTGCTGGAAATCGTCAACTTTTTAGTAGAGATATACTAGTAATTTAAAGAGGCAATTCTAAATACAAATCATTAAATGCTGACGACTTATTATAGTACAAGGCATATCAACATAATCAGGTAACATGTATGGTGCAAAAATAGACTAACCGATACTGAAAATAAATCCCAGAAAGGCAGCCCCAGTTGCACAAACTAAATTGGAATCAACATTTCAATAGCAACAACTACTCTTATGATAGATAAATGGATCTACAACGAAGACTGGTTCATTGGGTTTACACCAGAATAGTAAAACCGCAGATCAGATAACAACCAGACAGAAACTCAATTCTCCTCCCAAGCTTACGTGTCTGAGAATAACAGGAGCAATGAGAACATTTCTAAGAACCGTAATGGAGGCTTACATCATTTCCAACTGTAATTCAGTACCACCAAGCGTAATTCAGAAAGTATATCAAGTGTAACTGTGGTGGTTTTCAATGCTGTAATTTTGGTACAAAGAAAATATCCACAATTAAACGAGTCCTCATGTAGTTTGCGGTATTTACCTTGTACCTTCTGATGTTCGTTTGTTTTCCGTTTATGTCCTTCCAAAAGTTTGCAGTTCTGATGGCCTTGTCATTGCTGGGTTCTGGATTTCTCCTCAGGAGCACTGAAGGTTTTCGTCCTCCAGCAGCATTCCCCATTTTTGAAGGTTGTTTCTGCACCTCTTGTGCGAAGTCTGTTGTTCTCCACATTGGGTATGGAAAGAAATATCCCGGTTCCAGCTCCTCTCTTTGTTGGGTGAATGGGTCTTGAACCTCACCGCGCCATTTCTGAAGCCTTCTGGCTTCCTGAGAAACTTGCAAAGGTGCTGTCCCGGTCAAAAAGCTGTTGCGGGATTCGAGTCTGGGTCTGGCTGGTTGATGGCCATAGAGCAAGTGCCTTGGGTTAGTCTCTTGTCGCCCCCTTTCCACTTCTGCGGCTACCGTTCTCCGGCGGTACTATCCCAGTGAGAAAGTAACCTGACGATGTGGCGTAGTAGTAGTAGAGTGGATGCACACCATACTGGAGCAGCGTATTCGGCTGCAGAGAAGCTTAAGGCAAGGACTGAGGTGCCCAATGATGCTACCAGTCAGTTTCTGGAACAGGTTGTTTCTTGTTGATACCTTTTTTCTGGTGTTAAGGCAGTGGCGCTTATATGTGAGAGCTCGATCTAATGTTACCCTGAGGTATTTTGGAGTTGGGCAGTGTTCTAACTGCTGGCTACACCTCACTATAATCAACTGCTTCCTTGTCTCCCTGTTGCGAAGGTGGAAGGCGCACACTTGAGTTTTTGCTTAATTGAGTAGGAGGAAATTGTGCTCATAGTAGGTGGCAATGTCGTTCAGGACATTTTTGAGTTTTCTCTTTACCTCATGGAAATTACTTCCTTGGGCTGCTAGCGCTATATCGTCCGCATGCATAAACTGCCTTACCTCCAGCCGTATTGATTGTTGGTGTAGATATTGTACAGTAACGGAGCCAGTACCGGAGCCAGAAATGCGCAAGAGAGCTCAAATATGGGGAGAGGTCCCAAAGAAGAAAGAAGGGCAACCACTATGAGCCAATACCTGTGTACCTATTAATAATCTTAAATAACTTGCAAGAACAAAGAAAGTAACTACACACACCGGCAAAATTAGGGGAACGGTCAAAATTTACACTTAGTTTAACATCAACTCCCTCTTCAATCCTTCGCTCGATTTTGATCATCCTTTTTATGAATTGTAGCTTGATTCTTTATGAATACATCTGTCTTATTACGATTTTTAAAAGGTTTGTCTTTATGTCATATACAGGGACGAAAAGGAAGTAAAGAATTTTCTGTGCTCTTTGAGACACCCTGTGGAGAGAACCACTGAGAATTGAAAACAGTTTATAACATCAAATTGTAGCCCGTTATTTTCTGAACATTTCCCTTTTTTATTCCCTCTGATATCCCAATTATTAAAGAAAATACAGGGTTTCGAAGAAAATGTGGTTATTGATCTTATTTTTCCACACCTGTTTTAGAGGTAATCCATTGCCATGGTTTCCTAATCGAATTTGCTATACGTCATTGGTTATTGTCAAGCGAAAGTCAAGAACATTTATCATTTTGATTCTTAAAAATCCAACATGGATGATATGGCTTCTACTGATGTGGCAAAGGCTGTAGCGTTGATTGAAATTGGTACAAGTTACAGCGATGTTGCTGACATGTTAGGAAAATCAAAATCTACGATATATCGTAATGTAAGACGTTGGAGACAAACGGGAGAGTATGTGAGGAGACGAGGTCAAGGAAGAAAACGGTCAACTACGGATAGAGATGACAGATTCATAGTCTTGCAAACATTATTGAATAGGCGTAAAACAGTACCGCAACTAAGAAGCGAACTGGAAGAAGAATAAGTGCTCGGACCATTAGCAGAAGGCTTAAGGAAGTTGGTTCGAAGGCCTATAGAACAAAGACAGCTCCATTACTCCAGCGACGTCATCGTTTGGCCATACTAGGCTTTGCTAGGGAGCACAAAAATTGGAAAAATGATCAGTGGGCCAATGTTTTGTTCACAGATGAGAGTCGATTTTGTGTTAATTCCATCGACGGCAGGGAAAGGTTATATCGCCGCCGAGGAGAACAAGATAAACAATTTAATTTTACTCCCACTGTCTCCTATGGTGGAGGCTCAGTTATGGTCTGGGGTGGAATATGCTTAGGAGCACAAACAGAGTTGGTGGTTGTTAATGGAGCTATAATTGCAGATGGATACATTCGAGATGTTCTGCAAGAGCATGTCGTACCATTTGTCCCCCCATATCGGAGAAAACTTTTTGCTAATGCACGACAATGCCCGCCCTCACAAAGCACGTTGTGTCTCCCACTTTTTGAATGTCGTCGGAATAAGAACAACGGCGTGGCCGGCATGTTCTTCAGACATTAATCCGATTGAACATGTCGGGGATTAAGGTCCATAACTCCTGCAGTTCAAAATCCCGAACAAGTAGCAGCTGCTCTGGTTGACAATCTGCCTCAAGACATTATTGATAATGTCATCAGAAGCATGAGGAGACGGATGACTGCCGTGATAAAGGCGCACGCGTTACTAAAACATTAATATTCTTGGTGTTTAGAATTTTACAAATCACCCGGACGCCACTGGAGTGCCAGTTAAATATGAATATAAACCTGGATAAAACTGAACACACTTGGCAAAGTTAGGAAAAGTCACAGTGATTAATATGTCATTGTAAAACCCGACTGAATCATCCAATCCGCCTCTAGAAGAACTATACAACCTCATTAGAGAGACAAATGTAGGAGATTGGTTGAAATGAACAATTAAGCTTAACAGTTTAAGTCTGTATAGGGTTGCGGAATTATTCTACAATCACCACAGATGCGCAGGATCAAAACCAAAGAAAAAAAATAATTTGAATGATGAGAAATTTTGTACCACTTGATCAAATTAATGAATGATTCTGTAGATTTAGTAAAAATGCAAACAAAAAAAAAAAACTATACATACTTATGAGATACCTGCTGGCGTTTGATTCCTGGGGAATGACCCTGAAGTCCAAAAACCAGGCCTCACCCCATGACAATATGAAGGAAGCGAGCACCAAGAGCACTTCAAAAATGGGTTGTGACGATTTAGGCCACTACAGATTAAAATAAAGGGTGTCCCATAAGTAAGTGACAATTTCTAGAGATCATATAGGAAAGGTCAAAATAAAACAGTGTTATTTTTTTCTTAATGTTGTTACTATAAGGTAGATATCGGCCCTCAAAAGTTAACCTCAAAAAGTACATTTTGAGGCGTAACCTGAAGTCTTATTCTGTTTGTAATTTTCGTACATTGTCACCCAGAAAATATAATACCGACAAGTGGTTTGTAAAAAATAAGCTTAATAAGGATAAGACATATGTGATTTTATTTCGTACAAAATTATCAAGAACTCAGAAACCACAAAGTGTGAATGCCCTCAATGAAGAATATTGAACCAAGTATAAAATTCCTAGGTTTACCCATAAACCTAGACGAGTTTCTTGATTGGACCAAACACGTAAATATGCTAATTAAAAATTTTAAGCTCAATTTGCTACGGAATACGAGTAATTAGTAGTTATATGAATGAGAAAATGCAAAAAGTCGTGTATTTTGCCAATTTTGAGATGCGTTTTCTGGGTAAGTGGCACTGAAATGCTCCAAAAAATGCAATATAGATAAAGTTGCAGGAGTTTAAAAAAAAGAGAATACTTTAACCTTTTTAACTTTGGTCGGTCCATATTGGAGTCTTTAATGTTATTTTTACAGCACGGGAAGAATTTTAATTAAAAGTTTAACACAATACATGAACTCTAAATGTAGAGTATCTACATATACCTACAAAGATTAAATGAGTTAATAAGAAAATGTTCCTAAAAGTTAAGATGAAGAAATGTAGCCCTATTTTGTATGCTTTTTATTGATGTTTCAATCTGTAACTGTAGCAAGATTGAAAATAAAGAGTTTTTATATAGTATTGTGTATGTATGTACACAAAACAGTGAAACTGTTTTTAATTCATTGTAGTTGTAAGTAATTACGTCAGATTATTTAAAAAACAACAGATTATTTTATTGGAATAAATAAAGCAAATATAGAGTAGGTAATTTTCTGCGTAAAAACATCCAGAGAGCTAAGAAGCAATATTAGTAATTATCTGCATGAGCAGTAAACCATAGTGGAATTTAAGGTTTTAAATATAAACTTTCTTAAATGTATACTTTAAAACGAGCTGTTACGTCTTACGGTTCAATATTACAACCCTAGAAATATTGTAAAAAGCTTAAAACAAAACCCCTGTGACGTAGTAAGAGACATTTCAATTTCACTCATTCCGCAGGTATCAGTCTTTCTCGTACTTAAATATCTTATTGGGACAGCGTCTCGTAAAAAGATCATATTGGGACAACATTTACCATTGCTTGAACATGATTGAACAACACCAACGCTTAAACGCCATTTTTTTCAGCAGAAGATAACTTCCTAAACACGAATGACTCTAAAATAAACCTAAAATTTCAGTTCCGTCTTTCTCGACTCTTGACGTATGGTTGAAATTGATATTTAGACATACGTCCAAGAATTCCGTCTCCCTCAACTCACTATAAACAGGAGAGAGATAGGAAACATGTCCCTTTCTACGTCACAGATATATGGCGTACCAAAATAAGTATGGTTTTCACTGACGTTTTTTTTTAAAAAGAGAAAATAAGTGTCAAATTTCTGCGTACTTCTAATTACCTCAAAAAAATGTTTGGTTTATGATCTCATTCCTGATTTTTTTATAAAACCTAGTGGGTCGATTTTTAAATCAGAATTTGGGTCTTATATCTACATTTAACCAAACATTGATTAGGATATACAAAGTATAGTTAGAGCTGATGCACATTTTGACGTTTACTTACTATTGACGCCTGTTAGTAGAAACATTAGAATAAAAAGGTTTATGAACTGTATTATTTTGACTTCCTCTATACGCTTCCTAGATTTGTCACGTACTTATGGGACACCCTGTATACAATGTGATTAATTTTGTTGTCGAATTGAAATGACCACATCAAAATACAATTTTGTATTCTCTCCAATTTGCTTTTAGACGAAACTTAATGTAACTAAAATGTTTTGAATGTGATTGTCGCATTTAAAATATTTTATTCAAATAGAGCATTGTTATCAATCCCATTTTCTTTGATTTTTGTCATACATTCAAAACTTTCTAATCCCAACTACTTACTTAAACAAACGTGATACTCACATCAAACATAAAAACCTTGGTTATTAACAAAGCACAACTCAGCGTCGTAGATATCTACAAAAAAATAATGATTATCAGTGACAAGACTGAAATAACAAAATTTATTGTCATCCAATTTTGAACAGAAACGGTGTGATGTAATAAGAATTTACACTGAAATAAATTATTGCAATGTCAAATGAGCTTAACGAGTGCTAGAAGATTAGAATTATAAATTTTTTAACAGAATATTGCTATTAAATAATTTTAATATTTTCTGAACTTCTATTATTTCATTGAACCACAATTATTAGTTTTCATACTTACTGATATTACGATCCAGTGATTTATTTGCACTATAGCATAAAATAAAATTAGTAGCACAAATCTACTAAATGCGATGAGAACAATGTCAAACAATGACTTGTGTACATCATAATGTAAGATTTGATCGTTTAGGGCTTTTACTATGTTTTGTCCGTCTAGCTGAAAATAAAATTAAAATATTTAAATGACTATTCAACACACAAAAACCTATTTTTACTTGGACTGTATCTACGAAATGCCTCAACTAAATTTAATGAATAAAAAAGGTTTTAAAAGACCGTTTTTTATAGAATTGGAGACAAATACAATAATTACCGAAAATGTACACGTTTTTATACGTTACCTTGTACTGCAGAAATACTGAGGATAATTTTAATAAAAAAGTTCATATTGAAAATTTTATTAAAAATTAAACTTAGGGACATAAGCTATTGATTAATAAAAGCATTTTGTTGGAGATATTCGAACATTCCTACTCGTCTTTTTCGAAAACAACCCATAATTCCGTTTATAGACCAAAAATTTAAAAATCCCCAAACACGTCCTGAAATATCAACCAAATCCTTGAAATGACATAAGAAAGATAGTTTACCATTATTAATTACCATAAAATCAAAACAAGAAAAAAATCTGGTTTATTTCCTATTCCTTCCCTAACCTAACCTAACTATAGTCAAAAATATTTTCTGGTTGTGCCACTTTCCAAAATATCTCTTAAGTAGGTAAAACTGTTGTCAATTATCACAAACACTTTTCAAGAAACTGGAAACAAACAACTATTTTATCTAGTTTGCATGTAGGAAAATGAATATTACCTGAATACTTTCAAATTCTTATACAGGGTGTTATACATTCAGAACACTGTCCCAAACATCAAATAATAACACTAAACTTATAAGAACTGATAAGAAACTAATTTGAAATGATTATGTCACAACCAAATCAAAGGCTATAGGTTCAGGAAACTATTAATTTATCATTATTTTAAAAAGTACTCATTTTTTGAATGCACACCTTTATACAAAGTTACTCTTATTATAGTATGCGTTAAAACTGTGTGTTATGTTACATTTAAAAGAATTGGCTTTTTGCTTTTATTTTGATTTAATTTTTGGACACACAACTAACATTTTATACACAAATACAGTCAACTAATATTAACAAACCATTAAACAAGTCTCAAAACTCACTCATAATAAAATTTAGGCCCATTTTTTATAAGAAAAATTCTGATAGGATGGAAACATAAGATAAGATTCAGAATTTAGAAATCATCTTAATCTCAATATCAAGCAACAAAGTAGCCTTCAGTTTATAATATCGACTTTTTTTCTGATGTAATATGGATGCAATTAAAGTTCAAATAAATTGGCTGTATTATCATTGCGATGATAAAATAAAAACTTTCATAAAACATAAAATGTAATAGAAAAAAACTTACCATAACACAAATGAGCCACATGAGAGATATGAACAGGAAATCAAATGTGACAAACAAACAAAAAAATCTTCTAACATTGGACATCCTGCCATCTAGTCTTTGTCCAGCTAACAGATCTTCAGATATGATATAATCGCGAACAGATGGGATCGTATTGATACTGTGTGAATGAGCTGTCAAAAAAAAAAAACAAAAAATTGCTTACTTGTTACATACCATGTAGGACAGAAACTAAACTAAGTAAAAAATACTAAAAACCCTTTATTTCAAGTGCCTACTTACTAATATGTACTTAACTTGTAAATCAGTGATAAATTTACAAAGACATCAGACCCAAGCATTTAGTTGATATTAAAAAATTTAATATTTTAAACAAGTTTGGCTTCTTAAAAGATATATAACAAAAATGTTAACAAAATAGGGCATTTACTTACAGCACTTCTTAAATTAAGATAATTAGAAAAATGTCTCCATTTATGGTTATAACATTTTGCCATACATTGCTTTTAGAATAAAGTTGAAATACAAGCAGACTTTTCTTATTAAAGAGGCAATTTGGAAAAGAAGAATCCAAAGGGTAAGCCACTAGGGCATTATGGTGTACAAACTATAGGTGGGCATTACTTTGCAAGTGAGTAGTAGAGAATTGTGGGGATTGCCTTGGAACTATAGTAGGCATAATTCTATACATCTACCATTCAAATTTAAACATAAATAAAGTTTGAAAGTTTCAATGAAATCCCTTGAAAAACAAGGAAGAATTATGAATTTTGTAATTTTACGGTTTCGCCGCTAGAGAGCTAGTTATTGGAGATTGAACGAAATAATGCACTAAACAACTCATAAAAAAACATTTTTAGAAAGCTCATTTCATTGGCTATCCATTGACGTATAAAACTCTACTAACAAAGGTGCAAATAAACGAGTTATTGGAGATTGAACGAAAGGATACACCAAAAAAATTAGTCAACGTTGACGCTCTCTAGCGGCCAAACGGTACCACTAACCAATCGATTTTTATACGTCAATGGAAAGCTTATTTCAATGGCTGTCCATCGACATATAAAAGTATATACAAAGTGTTGCAAATACGCGTGTTATTTACGGTTTAGTGACAGGGTGCACCAGAAACACATTTTGACTGGTTAAGGGCTAATTTGACCCTGGAAAAAGGGGAAAACACGGTTATGTGACCTACTAGTCTTCTATGAGGATGGAAATTTCTTTAAAACTGGTTTTGCAAAGGACAATTTTTGTAAGGGTCAAATTTGCCTGAAACACTGCCTCTGTGCCTGCCTCTTTTCTAATGGGTTTCCAATTTAGTTCGCGCGAAAATCGGCCTTAATGATTTTATTTCTACAATCACCGTGCTAGGTTTGAGCCAAATATCAAGGTCCTAAAGGAAAACTAAAGGAAAACGTTTAGTTAGCTTTGGAGCCCTCTGGCGGCCAAACAAAGAAGTCTATCAAAACAGGCGGCCATAAACGAAAATTACAGTTCAATTAATTTGTGTTCAATGTTAGTTTGTTTATATCTGTAAATAAGCAAGTGTTGTTGCAAATGCATTTGACAATAAATACAGTTTTGACAGCTACTGATTTAACCTTCAATAACTGGGTTATTTTGACAGTTACAGGGTGGCTCAATGTAATTTAAAGGGACCTAATACAAACTTAGCTTGAAATCTAAATCAGACAAGTTATAAGTTATAAGAATAAGGAGTGTTCCATTTGAAAATTAGACTTTCTGTCCTTTTTTAGAACTGATTTTTTGAACCCATTTTTTGACCACCCTGTATTACACAATTTGATGTTTTCCTGCACTCACTCTTAGAAGGAACCTTGTTTATCACAACAAAACACAAAAACCATGAAAAAATGTTTGATGATATGTGTAAATTAAAATTGTTTTACAAGCTGCAAATATCAATTTTCACATAAAATGGTACATATCTCTGAAACTGATACAGATTTACACACAAATTATTGTACAAAATTTTACTCAGAGGTTTACCCTCTCCAAAGAAACCAACAAGTAAATGCAATAAAATTGCAATAAAATCAGAGATAAGATGAATTTTTATTGTTATGTATTCCTCTAAGTAAAAAGGACAAATAAATATTAAGGGTTTTCCCAAAAAATGTGCTATTCTTGGTGCAGGTTAAATTTATTATCCTTTTGGTTCCCCTTTTGGGAGACAGGTTTTGACCTATAAGGTCCTGAAAATTTTGGTGCTGGAAGAATACCTCTCAGAATATCTACAGCATTTTTTGTAAACACTCTTGTTCTGCACCCAGCATTTCAACCCCCATTTGCAAATAAATTTTATTTCATTGAATATTGAATGAGTAAATAATACAAATGCAAATAAATAATGTTTATGGCTGAATAAGCTGTTATCAGAATCAGGATCTATAATTATTAAAAAAAAAACTCAATAATAAAACTAATTATAATAAAAATATTATAATAGGTAAGCCATTACATTATCATTATACTTACACATATCAAGTGAAGCCTGATTATTCAGGCTCTGGTAATTTGGATACCCTTGAGGAAAAACCACTTCTTCAGGAGTCATCTTTAGAACAAAGAAAGTAAAATTGTGAACTAAACTATTCTAAACGTCTAAATGTTATAAAATGGACTTTATGTGCACATTTCCAATTATACAAGCACTTCTTCTTTAAAAGTTTAACAAATAAAAATTATAAACAATAGTTATTATTAGGTTTGGTTGAACTTGTTTTGAAAACGAAAGTGAGAAATAAACAAAACAAACGTCAAGATGGTAATGTCGGCCATTTTTTTTTTAATTTTCAGTATATCACGTGACGGCACTGTCTGATATTTACCTATAATCATGTGATAGCATACATATCAGCTGATAAAAAAAAAATTTGACAATGACAGTGACCAATGAGTGACATTGAAATGTTTTCATGTTTGTGTTAATGAAAATTTAATGAAATATTAAAAACGCAGATAATTAATTAAAAAAAAAACTATATTCTATAATCTACAATAACCGATGTAATCGTAGCAAACTAAATAAAACGAGATAATAAGTGTAGCGATGGCTGAGCCCACCAAATCTGGGGCGCAGCCCCCTGTTAAGATCGGCCATTACATCCTGGGACAAACGTTGGGCGTAGGAACGTTTGGTAAAGTGAAAATTGGCGAACACCAGCTCACCAAGCACAAAGTTGCCGTGAAAATCCTGAACAGGCAGAAAATTAAAAGCCTAGATGTGGTCGGTAAGATCAGAAGAGAGATTCAAAATCTCAAACTGTTCAGACACCCCCACATTATTAAGCTATACCAAGTGATTAGTACGCCAACCGATATTTTTATGATTATGGAATATGTTTCTGGGGGTGAATTGTTTGATTATATTGTAAAGCATGGGAAGCTACAAGAGCATGAAGCTCGAAGATTTTTTCAGCAAATTATATCTGGAGTGGACTATTGCCACAGGCACATGATAGTGCACAGAGATCTTAAACCTGAAAATTTACTGTTGGATCATAATATGCATGTGAAAATTGCTGATTTTGGGTTGTCCAACATGATGATGGATGGTGAATTTTTGAGAACCAGTTGTGGTTCACCTAATTATGCTGCTCCAGAGGTAAGTTTGATTTCAGGTAAAAATATAATTATGCAAAAGTTTCCATTGGAATATTCCTAAATGTAATTCATACATGAATGTATTACCTAGTCCCAAAGTGAATGATAGGTTTAGGTAAATTTAGCATTGTTTATAAGTTCCTTTAATTGATTGGTACTTAATTAAGTAAAAAACAAATAATGTTAAGTCTGTTGTAAAAAATGTGTTGACTTAGCTCAGCCCAAGGCATTTGGCTCCCTATTTTATAATTTATAGGTTAATGTTCTTACTGGATCCTGGGTATCTAATATTAATAACAACTAACCATTTTTGCAGATTTACCCATTTAACTATTTGTTACTATTAACAATATGACTTTAAAACCAATTTTTTCTTTGTTTTGCATTTCCTTGGGTTAGGATCACTTGCAATGGTTAGTGTCCTGTTCATCTAAACAGGTCTTGGCTATTTGTGATATCTGTGTATGTCTCTGTTTGTTCTTTTCCAGTTTCCAGGTTACATCTGTCTACATGTATCATGTGCATGTTAGTTGGTTATAAACCTCCTTGCATACAGATGAAATTGCATGCCTGAGCCATTAAGTGAAAATGCAGGTTGTCAGGTTATTCTGCTTATTTTGCCTTTTCTTTGTGGAGTTACCCAATTAATTTCTGGTTTATATCCCATATTTTGTTAACTTTGTTAATGTTTCCCTTAATTTAAAGATATATATAATCAAATTTTGCTTTTAATCAATATTGGGTTAAAGTTTTGTTCATTATAGATATCTTGATAAAAACTAAAGGTGCCTTATTAGCTTAACTTTGTTCTTATTATTTATCCTTTGGAGCACCTTTTCCAGGTCTGCTGCTTTTGCATGTCTTTCTGTCTGTTATCCTGGTTCATGCATAACTAATTTATAGTTAATGCAGATTATTCTACTATCTCAAACAACTTCAATAACCTTTATAGTAGGTGGTAGTCTAAACTACTTTATTCAATTTAAAAATACAGGGTTATTTAAGGTTTGCACCCAAGGGTACTTTAACCAAAAGAAGACTGATAAGTTAACTGTCAGATTATAAGTGATTCAAGTATGATTCCCTGGAAACCATCTAACAAAAATCTCAAGCAAACCAAAGAAGAAAAATTGAAAGTTACATAGCTTTATTGTAAAAAACTGCTGCAAATGTTTTAATAAATCAATTTTATTGAAAAAAATTTAGTCCAACTTTTTATAATAGATGGCAAATTTTCAGTAATTTAAGCCACCTAAATATGAAAAAAGAGTGTTGCCAAGTCAAAATATTTAATGGCGGTAGAATAATCGGTTAAAAAACGGTAGATAACCGTATATCAAAAAATAAACAATTTACATAAGAAAAACAAATTTTACATGATTTTAGATCACTATTTAGTTGCCCGTTTGTCATGTGATAATTATTAAAGTAGCTGTCATAAATTTCAGAAACATGTCTTGTTTCAAAAACTGTGTTAAGGACATTTTTGGAATCCTCATTAAATTTCCTATTCAATAACCTTAAAAAACCATAGGAAGTTTAATACAGTCAGGCAGAAAAGCGGTGTAAAAGTTTGAACTGCCAGAAATATATTTGGAAAGAACAGTCAGGGACAAAATCGCTAGTAAAACCCATCAGGAATAAGAAAATGACTGTTCTAAGCACATTTTTGGAATCCTCATTAAATTTCCTATTCAATAACATGAAAAAACACTACAAAATTTGGTAAAGTCAAGTAGAAAAGCGGTGTCAAAGTTTGAACTGCGAGAAACACAGTTTGAAATGACAGTCAGGGTCAAAATTGCTAGTAAAACCCACCAGGAATAAGAAAATGACTGTTTTAAGCACATTTTTGGAATCCTCATTAAATTTCCTATTCAATAACAGGAAAAAAACACTACAAAATTTGGTAAAGTCAAGTAGAAAAGCGGTGTCAAAGTTTGAACTGCGAGAAACACAGTTTGAAATGACAGTCAGGGTCAAAATTGCTAGGAAAACCCACTTGGAATAAGAAAATGACTGTTTTAAGCACATTTGTAGAATCCTCATTAAATTTCCTATTCAATAACTTTAAAAAGCATAGGAAATTTAATACAGTCAGGCAGAAAAGCGGTGTAAAAGTTTGAACTGTCAGAAATATATTTTAAAAGAACAGTCCGGGACAAAATCGCCAGTAAACCCTACGTGAAATAAGAAAATGACTGTTTTAAGCATATTTTTGGAATCCTCATTAAATTTCCTTTTCAATAACATGAAAAAACACTACAAAATTTGGTAAAGTCAAGTAGAAAAGTGGTGTCAAAGTTTGAACTGCCAGAAACACAGTTTCAAATGACAGTCAGGGTCAAAATCGACTGTAAAACCCACTTGGAATAAGAAAATGAGTGTTTTAATCACATTTTTAGAATCCTCATTAAATTTCCTATTCAATAACTCAAAAAAACATTACAAAACTTAGTATAGTCAGGGAACATCATGGAAGCATTTTGGAATGTATAAGAAAAGTATATTTTACGAAATGGGAGCAAAGTTGCGCATTTTGTGGGCATCATGTCGATTTTGTGGTTTTTTTTGTAGTTGAGTACAGTAAAGCTATATATTTTTCCACACTCATTTTATTTTCCAAATGGCGAAAAACAATAACTAGATACTTGATTTCTTATTGAATGCACCATAAATTCTCCTTGTAAATCAAAGTTTTTAATTTTTTGTACATTTTCGTTCAATTTTAAGTAATTTGACACACAGCACATAGGAAAGGAAACCTTTTTAGGCAAATATTTACTGAAGATTTTTTGACGAGGACTAAATATCTGTAATTTTTGTTTAGTTTTCTAATAAAGGATCTTTAGCCTTGCTTTAGCCTTTAGGAGCTTTTTTTTGTGTCAATGTATAACTTTGTTGTTTCAGATTCGAAGTTTCCATTATTTTTTATTTATTATTAATATTTAGCATGTTTAAAGAATGATTCTAGACCAAGTTTTGACTCACCAAGTTGGTTCTCTCTGTTATGTATGTAAAGTATAATATTCAAGTTAACAACTTTAAAAGAAGAGTAAATTAAAACAGATTTTTTTTATTTATTTAGTTAAATTTCCCGAGTAGACTTTAGTTTTACCCCTTTTATTTAAATTTGCTATACTGCTTATAAGTCAAATTATTCTTGCAGGTAATATCTGGTAAATTATATGCAGGACCGGAAGTAGATATTTGGTCTTGTGGCGTCATTCTATACGCTTTACTATGTGGTACTCTTCCGTTCGATGACGAACACGTTCCGTCTCTGTTCAGAAAAATTAAGTCGGGCATTTTCCCAATACCAGAATATCTGAACCGATCGGTGGTTAGCTTGTTATGCCAAATGCTCCATATTGATCCGATGCGACGCGCCACCATCGAAGACATTAAAAAGCACGAGTGGTTTCAAAAAGATTGCCCTGCTTATCTGTTTCCATCGCCTGTTGAGCAGGATTCTTCAGTTATCGACATTGATGCTATCAGAGAGGTCTTTCATTGATTGCATTGTCTAGAAAGTGTTAATAAAGTAAGAATTCCAACAGGTTTGTGAGAAATTTGGAGTCCAAGAATCAGAAGTGCACAGTGCGTTACTTAGCGGTGATCCGCACGACCAATTGGCAATTGCATACCATTTGATTATTGATAATAAACGTATAGCCGATGAGGCTGCGAAAGCTGAAATTAAAGATTTTTATGTGGCTGGCAGTCCACCACCAGTCAGTGTAGCGCCTAATATTGTAGCTGACTTTAATAGTCCTCTTAAGCCACATCCGGAAAGAATTGCACCATTAAGGGATAGAGTAACTGCGGCCAATCACGCAGCAGCTACTGGAGATCGTAGTAGAGGTAATTTTCGTGTTTGACTTTCAGATATTTGCTCTACTGAATATTTTGTAGTGAAACGAGCCAAGTGGCATTTGGGTATCAGGTCGCAGAGTAAACCAAACGATATAATGATGGAAGTGTACCGAGCTATGAAAGCTTTGAATTATGAGTGGAAAGTGATTAATCCGTATCACGTACGAGTCAGGCATAGGAACAAACTTCATGATCGTTATGTTATGATGTCACTTCAGCTTTACCAGGTATGTGACTTAGGATTAGCATTTCAGTCATTTTGCAACATCTCTTGGCGATAATATTGATGGCGGATTGCACCGTCATTGATCGACCTAGACTAAGTTGTGATTTGACTGTGACAGATCATGTGTAAAATATCATAGTCAAATTAAAACCTAGTCTAGGGTGCCCTTAAATACAAAACTGAATGTCCAATTTATTTCAATTTCCTCATAAATTGTATTAATCTAGTATTAGATGCAATTTTTTTTGCAGTTTGTAGTGAAACTATAAGTGTAGCTTTCTGGANCGNGGATTGNCGANCCTTGGNNTCTCTACNGTGCTTANGTCTACGNTCTAAAACGANTTCGGGTGNTCACNAGANGCANAGTTNTGNCCNGNNACACCGCGNCGGCTGNAANCNCGGTGTGTGNCCACCGNTGANAGAGTCAGATTTGNANACATGTGGNACNANGTAGNANNNATTTACTGCNGACAAGCATGTCTGTAAGCCNTTGTATTCTNNNACNGNNAGCCNNTTNATGTTAACAATACNNCNGTCTCTAGAGATTCCACATCNNCCCGAATGATCGGGCNNGGAGCAGNACCNTTANNNCAGCTACNGGATCCTCCANCGCNCACATATCACTNNGGATATGTTAGTGAGGNGTGTTAGGCCCCAGNGGNTTAGCCNCNCATTTGGNCCTANTGCCCACTNNTTAAATGCATTAACCGNAGNNANNATTTAATNGNCAGTTGNCCGNTCACACCGCNGANNNACNTTNNGGCCGTTTAATCAATTTAAAAATTTTGCAGTAAAATGTTGTAAACGGCCTTCTTCTATATCATTATTTTTTATTAAAATTACTGAACATGACTTTGTTTTCAAAGTTTTTTTGGGTCACCCTGTTTAAGACAGTTTAAGTTTTTTACTTAAACTGAGTAGTTTTACGTGTAACCTTGCGAATCCCGTATTTCTTCCCGTAAAGGATCTAAAGAAATTGTTGAATTTGAAACAAGAGTATTAAAATAAACCGCATTTTAAAAAATTTGCAATAAATCCTGTAAAGGGTCCTTAATCGCCAAACTGGCGAAAACGTCTAGAGATATTGACCACAAGGCTGGATAAAGGTTATTGTAAAATCCAAAAAATTTTTTGGGAGAAATCACGACGTTAGACCAAATTTTTCATTTTTTGACTACACCTCAGTCACACTCTGTATACTCGGATCCGTGGCAACTTTCAAAAAGATCATTTAGGTCGTCAGAATAGGAAGAAAATACCCTTTAATCCTCAAAAAAAATCATTAAAATCGAGTGATTGAATTTGAAGAAACAGCAGCTCAAAAAAGACCAAAAATTTTGCTGTCCCATTCTTTTTGATGAGCAGTTTAGTTCTACCAGTGGGATAAATCACACTGCATATTGTATTATAAATATATTCCAATAAATTCATCATTCTCTTACACTTCTTCTAAAATTCTTTAAATTCTCTCTGCATTTTATCCAAAAATAAATTGATGAGTAGTTGAAAGGTAACCTGGTGTAGAACTGTTGTGTTTTAACTGACTGTAGATATAGCAATAGTTCTAGAATGTCTTTTAATTCCAGAGTTACATATCTTTATTTTTTCTTTAGTTTATCCACTTACTAATTCAATTAGGTATAGTTCAAATTTTATAGTGTCAAAGACCCTTTAAAATTGAACATACAAGATTTTAAAATTTACCTCTACTTTGCTGTAACAATTTTTTTGTCTTTTACTCACCGAAAATACCTAAGAATCCTTAAATAATCTTCTTGAATCCTTGCCTTTGCACTACCAACAAAAGCAACCCTCCTCTTCTTCAAATCATCATAACCAAAAAAATAATCATACACATTCCCATCTAACCCCAAATACATGGAGTTTATAGTTAAGTCCCTCCTCAAAGCATCTAGTAACCAATCTGTAGTGAATACAACCTCTGCATGCCTCCCATCAGTGGCAACATCAATTCTCAAAGTAGTCACTTCAAAGTTTTCTTTATCGTTGATACGCGGTGTAATTGTGCCGTGCTTTTCACCATTTTCATTGATCATTCGAATGTTTTCAGACTCAAACATTTTCTTCATTTCAGTTGGTGTAGCGACAGTAGCAAAATCCAAATCTTTGGGCTGCAGCCCCATTAGCAAGTCTCTGACCGCGCCTCCCGCTATACGAATCTCAAAATTGTGTTTCTCAAAAAGGGACATTAAGGTCTTTAGTTCTTCGGTGAACAGGGAGCGAAACTCTGGACTTTGCAGTTTCATAATGACTGGGTTGTCTCTTGACGGTGGCATTTCCATTTTGATTCGTTTAAGCAGCTGCTCAGGAACGTGCTGTAAGAAATTTTTACTTTTAAAACCTGTTAAGTAAAATGTTGAAAAAACTAACTTTAGTGGAGAATGTTCTTTTTAACAACTTAACTGAAAAAAGTGACAACTTACGACAAAATAGCATGTTATGAATTCACCTTTTTTAACGTTAGTTTGTATCAAGAAAAGTCAATAAACGTATAAACAAATGATCTAAAGTAAAATAGGAAACTTTAAATTTAAAAAGAACAATCAAAACAAATCTGTAGACAAAACTTACATAACCTCAATTTTACTTATACATGCGTTGGTGGTTGCTGTACCATTAAAACGAAAATCATCGATCACGTGATTATATTTACACTCTCATAAGAAAAATCACGTGATCGGTATGTTTTGTTAATTTATATCCGAGTTTCTGTCTTGTAATTTATTAGCGTTGTCAGCGGTCAAATGTCGATTGTTGCTGTTGTTTACTTCAAATTTTGTGCGGATTATTTAATTAGTTCTTATTTACAATATAAAGTATTGAGCTTCTTAATAATAAAATCATTAATATTTGCGTGCAGTAGTGATCACACAGTGTTTTCCAGTAATTTTACAGTAATTGACCGATCCAGCTTCCATCAAGTAGGTAAACGTTTACAAAACGTTTAAAAGGCTTGTCAAACCTTGAATTCACCACTTTAAATTTAAATGCAATTTTTTGATTGTGGCATATCTTTAAACTAATTTTAGAAGTACTACAATGTCTGACGCACAAACCATTTACGATTTTACGGTAAAGGATATCAAAGGGAATGAGGTTTCCTTGGAAAAATACAAGGGACATGTTTGTCTTATTGTTAATGTTGCTTCCAAGTGCGGCCTGACCAAATCCAACTATGCAGCTCTCAATGAGCTTTTCGATAAATATGGTGAAAGTAAAGGGCTTAGAATACTTGGTATGTACTTAGTTATAATTATCATATTATACCTTCTTATCATTAAGGTGATCATTTGTCCCTATTTTACAGGACTGTCCTTTTTCTCTTTACCCCTTGTACTGTATTGTAACTGTCCTGTATTTTGATCTTCAGAGTTTGCTTTATACAAAAATTGTCAAAAAAATTGATGGTGGTATAGTTTCTTTGAGTTGAAAATGATTACAGTACCCTGCAATACAATAAAATAAAAACTCCATGCAACACAAAAACTATCAGAATCCAACAGTCTTGTATAATAAGTAAATAAAAATCTTGAATAAAAATATTTGTTGGGAACTGAAATTTTCTGTATTGCAAAGCATAAAAAAAATGTTTTTAAGGTTTGTTTTATGAAATAAATTTTTGTTTATTTTTTCCTTGCTTGCATTGATAAGTATGAGTTATAACATAATTCTAGTTGTAATTAATCTGAGTCTGTAAACGGAAAAATTACTTAGAAACGAGTATTCCAATTTTTCCACAGGAAAAATTTTATTTCCTGAGTTTGAACATTTTATTTTAATTAAAACAATAAGAACAGAACAATAACTTTCAAGCAAAACTCTTCTTTATCTTCTGTGACTGATATATTTTTCTCTGTTAAGTCCACTTAAAATTTACATTTGTTATACTAATTCTTGATAGCAATTGGTCAAAATTGATAGGAAGTTACATAACTTAGATATTACAACATACAACACCCTTGATGTTCAGTTTGGATTTCTATTGCTTTTTCTTCATATATTGATAAAAATATGTAGACTCTTAAAGTGAATAGGCATTTGACCTTTGAGTTAGCCTGTATTATTGGGTTTCAAAAAATATGGTTACCTCACATGATAATTAATTCAGCAGACTCTGATGATTAAACAATAACTGTGGGAAACCACTAGTCATGGTACTATTAGTTGTAACCTACCTAAGATAATCCTAAATAATTAATTATCACTCTGACAAGTCATTATTTATTGATTTTATTTAGGATACTTCAGAGTATGTCTTATAATATAAAAACAGATCACAATCATATATCTTTATGTCTTGTTATGATAATTAATTCAGTAGACTCTGAACTCCACTCTGATGATTAAGCAACTGTGGGAAACCACTAGTCATTGTACTATTAGTCATATAACATGTGTGAGATAATCCTAAATAGTTGATTATCACTTTTGAGTAGTTAGTATGTAAGGCAAATTTTTAATGTGTCTTATTGTTTTTTATTTATGATACTTCAGAGTAGTAGGTATTGCTGCTGAAAACAGATCATACCTTATGGTAGGTATGACTATAATAATTTAAAAAAAATCAAATACCAAATTGATCAATAATCATGCATGTTCATTTGTTATACTTATCCTTATATTTTTGTTATACTTACATACAATTTGTTTGTAAAAATGGATTACAATAATACTTTATAACCTGCTTTTTTGCAGCTTTTCCTTGCAATCAATTTGGCGGTCAAGAGCCAGGCAACAATGAACAAATTTGTGAATTTAATTCTTCCAAAGATGTAAAGTTTGACTTATTTGATAAGGTAGGTAAATAAGAACTATAAGTCTGCTTGTAAATCTTACCTACTCACCTATAAAGATGGAGTGACTTCAGTGACTTTAACCATCTTTTTATTGACCAGTGAATTTTTACTGAAATTTATGGAAGCTTTGTCAATACCGCGACTTTAGCATCAGCATTTTGTGCAACTTTTCAAAGCAAATGGATGATTTTGGGCTGCTTTATCAACTTCTATAGGGCAAGATTCCAGCTTGCATAATTGCCAGAATAAGCTTTATAAAGTTTAATATGCTTTATAATGTTTTATGAAACAGTATAGTGTTATAAGAGCCTTTCTTTCTCTTTTTTCTCCAATATTACTAAGCTCTGTTCAGTGACTTCTGACAGTTGCGCCACATTAATTATCTCATTTCATTAGACAAAGATCGAATAAGAATATGTGTTTTATAACATGATATTGTCAGTCTGAAGGTTTAATAAATATCAGGTAATTTTGACGTTTTTATCAGTTTTGTAAATAAACAGCGTGAGTCATCTTAATTAGAGCAGTTTTGTGTCAGAAATGACATTCAAGTATAGTGAAAAGGAAAAAATCTTTATTTCAAGACTTTATAGACTATCTCCAAAAGTAAAAATTGACTAGAGGAACTTGCTTGATTTAAACTAGTCAGAATACTGTATATCCATTTTGAAAGTTCCATAGACCTCTAAATGCTATTGAAAATCTTTTAGCAAGTGCCAGAGGCCTCTACAAGTGTTTTAAACCTTCCCAGACTGTTCTAAATTTGCCAAAGGCCTCTAGGACTATTTTGAAATTTGCCAGAGGACTAAATGCTACTTAGAACCATTTTAAAACTGGAGGCCTCTAGGATCGTTTTGAAAGTGACCTTTAAATGTTAGAGACCTTCTAAATGCAGAGGCCTCTACAAGTCTCTTGCGGATTACACCGAACCAAGGTTCACCTAGGCTAAGTTGTGATTTGACTGTGACAAATGTGCTGTCAGAGTTTAGGGTGCCTCTACAAGTCTCGGCCCTTAAACCTTTCATAACTGTACTAAATTGCCAGAGGCCTCTAGGACTATTTTGAAAGTGCCAGAGACTTCTAAATGCTACTTAGAACCATTTTAAAACTGTCAGAGGCCTCTAGGATCATTTTGAAAGTGCAAGAGACCTCTAAATGCTTCTGAGAACCTTCTTAAAACTGTCAGAGGCCTCTACAAGTCCTTTAAACCTTCCCATAACTGTTCTAAATTGCCAGAGGTCTCTAGGACTATTTTGAAAGTGCCAGAGACTTTTAAATGCAACTGAGAACCAATTTAAAACTGTCAGAGGCCTCTAGGATCTATTTTGAAAGTGCCAGAGACCTCTAAATGCTACTGAGAACCTTCTTAAAACTGTCAGAGGCCTCTACAAGTCTCTTAAACCTTCCCATAACTGTTCTAAATTGCCAGAGGCCTCTAGGACTATTTTGAAAGTGCCAGAGACTTCTAAATGCTACTGAGAACCATTTTAAAACTGTCAGAGGCCTCTAGGATCGTTTTGAAAGTGCCAGAGACCTTTAAATGCTACTGAGAACCTTCTTAAAACTGTCAGAGGCCTCTACAAGTCTCTTAAACCTTCCCATAACTGTTCTAAATTGCCAGAGGTCTCTAGGACTATTTTGAAAGTGCCAGAGACTTTTAAATGCTACTGAGAACCATTTAAAACTGTCAGAGGCCTCTAGGATCATTTTGAAAGTGCCAGAGACTTCTAAATGCTACTGAGAACCTTCTTAAAACTGTCAGAGGCCTCTACAAGTCTCTTAAACCTTCCCATAACTGTTCTAAATTGCCAGAGGTCTCTAGGACTATTTTGAAAGTGCCAGAAACTTCTAAATGCTACTGAGAACCATTTTAAAACTGTCAGAGGCCTCTAGATCATTTTGAAAGTCCAAGAGACTCTAAAGCTACTGAGAACCCTTAAAACTGTCAGAGCCTCTAAATGCAAGAGACTAATGCTAACTGCCAGAACCTTCTTAAAACTGTCAAAGGTCTTTAAAGTCTCTTAAACCTTCCCATAACTTTTCATAACCTAAATTGCCAGAGGCCTCTAGGACTATTTTGAAAGTGCCAGAGACTTCTAAATGCTACTGAGAACCATTTTAAAACTGTCAGAGGCCTCTAGGATCATTTTGAAAGTGCAAGAGACCTCTAAATGCTACTGAGAACCTTCTTAAAACTGTCAGAGGTCTCTACAAGTCTCTTAAACCTTCCCATAACTGTTCTAAATTGCCAGAGGTCTCTAGGACTATTTTGAAAGTGCCCGAAACTTCTAAGTGCTACTGAGAAGCATTTTAAAACTGTCAGAGGCCTCTAGGATTATTTTGAAAGTGCCAGAGACCTCTAAATGCTACTGAGAACCTTCTTAAAACTGTCAGAGGTCTCTTAAGTCTCTTAAACCTTACCATAACTGTTCTAAATTGTCAGCCTCTAGGATTATTTTGAAAGTGCCCGAGCTCTTTAGATACTAGGGCAAACCTTCTAGAAATTGCCAAAGGCTTCTACAAGTGCTATAAACTTTGCAAGAATTGTTTAATTGTTGATATATAAATATTGATTGGTTGGTCATATACTATATAATTTATTGTAGCTCCTGCCTTTAGTTATAACCTAAAACTACAGTCATTTTGACAATCAATCCAATCAATTTTCATATCACATTCGACCGAAATACGTTTTTTGCTGGTGTTTGTTAAGCAACAGTCAGAAGTTTCTTGTTTACCCTATACTTAGAGGTGGAAGATTCTCAGAAGTTTATTTTTGAATAAAATGCGAAGTGAATTTAAGGAATTTAAAGATAATTTAAGAGAATGATAAAGAAAAGGCTAATAAATGCGCATTAAAAGCAACAATTCAGACAATGGAGACTATTTGAAAATTATAAAATGCCAAGTAGATGTGTTTGTTGGAGGAATCACTCTATATGTATATTGTAGCTAATGAACATTTTTATATTTTTCTTATGTCACGTGACAGCTGTCATAACTGTCGAAATTCGTTCACCACTGACTATAAAAGTTTTAAAGCTCTATGGATCCAAATTTGACAGTTGCGACTTTAAGGAATAGTTCAGTTCGTCAAAGTGGTCCACGTTTTCCAACCACACGAATTATATAAAAGCTTCTTGAACTTTTGGACGTTGTCAAAATGACTGAGTTAAGAGTTTTCGTTTTGGCCACGTTGACGTTATGTAATTCTTAAGCTTTTCCACATGGAAAAGGTGTTGTAGAGTCTGAAAAACTGACTTTTTTTCGGTTTGTGAACGTATGGCGTGAGTTTAAAACGCCAAGATTACTCTTCAAAATTCCATTGCCTGAGAGTTTAAATGAAGAAGAAATATTCAAAATTCTGAGAACATTTATTTTGTAAAAGAAAATTATCTTGGGCCATTTCTACATACACTGCGTCCATAATGTACTGAATAATTAATTTTACCTGTCACTGCAACAATCTTGCGACTATAATTGATCTACAGTAGCCTGATTGGCACTCCATCTTAAGATGGGCAATAACAAAAAAATGTAAAAACCTTTGTTGCTTTAGGTTGATGTGAATGGAGACAATGCGCATCCATTGTGGAAATTCCTAAAATCCAAACAGGGTGGCACTTTGGGCAGTTTTATAAAGTGGAATTTCACCAAGTTTGTGATTGACAAAGAAGGAAAGGTGGTGGAAAGACACGGCCCGACTACGGATCCCAAAGACATAAAACTAGAAAAATATTTTTAATCTCTTTTTATCTTCCAATTTTTGTGATACCATGGGCATTTATTCTATAGCTTTATACTGGGAGTACCTGGGGGTATTAGAGTTTTTGTTGTAAATTTTGTTGTTGTTATATTGTTGTATATTATTATGCGATATATTGCGCAAAGTATTTATTGGAATATGTATGTTTAATAAAACTATAAATAATGTTGGTGACTACTAAATTGTTTGATTTGTAATTTAGTACCTTTAGTGTTGCATTTTTTTACTTACACTCATTTATAAAAAATGTGGTCACTGAATGTTTTACTTCTTAGAGGTTACAATCGGGAAAGGAGTAAAGAATTTCTAAAACTGAGCAAAAGCAACTTACAGCCACTTGAAGCGGATAAGTCTAGGAAATCACGGACACTGCAGATACTGTGGGAATCAGAAAGAAACTCGTTAACACCAGCTTTGTGAATGTGATGCAGAGTTGGCCTGTAGTATAACAATAGAAGTTCTTAAACTCGACTTAAATTAGTATACAATATTAATAAAAATAAATTATTATACTTAGCAGCGTTGTTCAAAATGGTGTTCATATTTCTCGATTTTATTGATTGTTATTGTAATGTGGAAAATTATAATAATTGATGACTTAAAGTAATGCTGCTTAATATATTTATTTTGTTTTAACATTATCATTATTATTTTATAATTATTACTAGTTATCACAAGGATTTATTTGAAATTCATTTTACAACAGAATTTTCACAAAATTAAATGGTAAAATGTTGAAACCACTATTGCATGTTCGAGCAATTGATTTGTTCCAGCTGCGTTTGCGGTCAATTCTGAAAATGTAACAAAATACAAAACCTGGTTCTAATAAGAGTAGTAAACTGTGCCTTAACATTGGAATATTCGTAAATAAAAACAGGTAAATTAGGGCAAAATTTCCAGCTTTTTCAACAAGTTTAAAAACTTGACATTAAAGAAGCACACTTTCACTTTTGATCGGCTGATTGATTTGTTGTTTCTCTTGTAGTGTATGGTTAAAAATATTTATGTTATTACCTAATGGATGATACAATACACTTTTGCGTCTTGTATACCCAGTGCCTGGAATATTCAGCTCACAATGTATCAGACTATCCGCATCTACCTCGGATATATTATCTGTGCCCACGACGGTTATGGTATGTTTCTGGCTGATTGGGTCCACTTTGACGTCCCATACAGTTATTGAAAGGTATTTCATTCTATAAAAAATATTAGAAATAAAATTTGAGGCAATATAAACTGATTATTATGCCTGCTAATAATTTATATA
Source organism: Ips nitidus (assembly GCA_018691245.2). Lineage (NCBI taxonomy): Eukaryota > Metazoa > Arthropoda > Insecta > Coleoptera > Curculionidae > Ips > Ips nitidus. The sequence goes on from CM042798.1 coordinate 2,660,219, forward strand.
TTATTCTGTTGGAAATTTATATCAACTGGGGAGCATTTAAGGATTAAACGGTTAAAATATGGAATTAAATGTTAAAATATGGAACTCGAAAGCTCTTTAGAAATTTAACAGTTATTATTAATAAATGCTTGAACGGACATTCCGTCCCTAAGGAATGGAAAATGGCTCTCATCTCCTCCATTCACAAAAAAGGAAATAAACTGGACTGCAATAACTATCGGGGCATCTCGGTTACAAGCACATTGAGCAGACTGTATGGTAGAATTTTACGTGATCTCATTGAAGAGGATTATAAAGGAAAAGAAGAGGAAGAACAATGCGGTTTCAGAGCAGGAAGATCATGTACAGACAACGTGTTTACTCTAAAACAAGTTATAGAGAAGAGAAGTGCTAGAAACTTGGAAACGCACCTAGCATTTGTTGACCTACAAAAAGCCTACGATACAGTCCCAGTATCAAAACTATGGAGGGTCTTAGAGCAATCCAACATTAATCACACCTACGTAACAGCCCTTAAAGAACTAGGCAAATGTGTCACTGAAGAGCTTATGGTGAATAAAGGATTGCGTCAAGGATGCTGTGTCTCTCCCACTCTTTTTAAAATATACATAGCGATGGCACTAAAAAACTGGAAAAGAAAGGTCCAGGGAATGGGAATAGAAATTGATGATAGTTGCTTGTTTACCCTACAGTTCGCAGACGACCAAGTCATAGTAGCCAATGATAAAGAGGATGTGCAGTACATGATGCGAAAGCTAATAGAGGAATACAGAGAATGGGGCTTAACAGTCAACATAGCCAAGACAAAGTATCTATGTGTGGGAACTCAGGACGGAAATTTGGAACTGGACAATGGCCAAGAAATCCTTCAGTGTCAGGAATATGAATATCTGGGCATTACATTCGACAACACAGGAACAGATGTAAAAGAAATCGGAAAGCGAATAGTCAAAGCCAAAAAAGTAATCGGAGCTCTGAATGGAATCCTATGGAGCAAAGAAATAACCAAGAAGCGGAAATTTAATATCTATGAGGCAATGGTAAAAAGCACCCTCCTATATGGATCAGAAACCTGGAGAATTTCAGATAGACACAAGAAAAGAGTTGAGGCAGTTGAAATGGATGCAATTAGGAGATCGATGCGCATTTCACGAAGAGAAAGAATAAGAAACGACATCATAAAACAACGGATGGGAATAGAAGACGCAATAACACAGGATATCGAAAACAAGCAACTTACGTGGTACGGACACGTGGAAAGAATGTCAAATACCCGATGGCCTAAAAGAGTACTTCATTGGCAACCAACAGGCAGAAGAAAACGAGGAAGGCCAAAACAGAAGTGGCAGAAAACCATGCATAAATGCATGAGTGAGAGAAATCTAACACCTGAAGATTGTGAAGACCGAAGAGGCTGGAAATTAGGTGTCGGACAACGTCGAAAGACGTTCTAAACCGGCCTATATATATTCTGTTGGTTTGGGATCATTTAAGGATTTAACAAGAAAATTAATTTAAATTTTAAACACGGAAATACAGTCAAAGGAACTCTCTATTATTAATTTGATATTTATGTACATATTTTTATGCTCATAGCTGAGTAGATTGATTTTATATTGTTGGTGAGGAATTACAGAGCTATTGCAACATTATCTACAAAAAGCAAAATGCCTAGAATTGTAAAAAATGAAAAGTCACCTGGTGTGCATAGTGTGATCACTGGACTTCCGGAAAATTAACATATTTGGTGATGGGTAGATCCCTACAGCCAAACATGTCACATTTAGATACTGCTCATCCATTGTTTTCCAGACCAGTAGTTGATCTTCAGGCTCTTTAACACGTTAATTACAATTTAGGATAAAGAGAGTCTTAAATGTACCTTTTACCTATCACAATCATCTTTTTAGCACGCGCGGCATGGCCTTTTAACGACGACACAGCGCACTTGTACTTTCCTGACATGTTTGTAGTAGGATTCAGTATTTTTAAAGCTCTGTACATAGTTTGGGAGTGGTTTGACGATTGGTAACCCAATTTTACACGATCCTGGTAAGTTGCATATGTTACCTTTAATAGAACATTTTTCTAGGGCCTTACCTTAAAAACTCCAAGACTTTGAGGTTGATGCGGTGGAATCCATTGGTAGACTAAATTTCCATTTAAGAACCATTGTAGAACCAGTTCTGAATCGCCAGATTCTACTGAGTAATCACAATCCAGTGTTAGGGGTCGATTTGAGTTGTTTTTTACTACATTCGGCACGTGCATATTGATTATTTTGATACCCCATGTATTCAGTCCTAAATTTTGATTTTGATTGTTTCAATAACAAAGTTGATTTTTCCCATACTTACTAGAATTTAAGAAGCAAATAACTAGTATTCCTCTGATATAATTATACATCTCTAGACTACGGTGATTCCGATTACCATCCACACCTATCCACTTTCAAACTTTTATTAGTCGATTGGTGTATCAGTGAAGCTCGAAATATTCATTGGAGATGAAAGGTTTATTAGGGGCGCAGGAGCATTCATTTTAAATGTCCATAAAACAAAGGGATATTTTTAGACTAAAGAAAGTTTAATGTGTTCCAGCTTGATAACCTGAACTAATTTTATACAATTTGGAATTGAAAAAAATCTGTTTTTTAAATTTGTAAATATATTTTATTAACTTAATTACAAATGGGTTTTATTTATACAGCAAATGTTCGTGTTTTTTGTGATGATCGGCTCATCAGAACATCGCCGTTAAGTCGATGTGTCAGTGGGGTTGCTTTGTTGTTGGCCGGCACCTGGAATCCTGACCCTGAACTATCCGCTATCCACTATAAGTGAAATAATAATAGAATTTATTAGTGTCATTTGAAATTAGCGATGATTCAGATCAGACAATAAAATTATGTCACCGTATACAGTATCAGAGATGCGTTTAACCAGAAGCCGTTAGAAAGGAAAAAGCTTGGAATAAGATACCAACTATGGGTAGTTTTACATTTATGATGTCCATATTGAGGAAATTAACTTACTTTTTATTTAACCATGTTAAGGAATCTTTTTACGATTTACTGGAGCGACTGCTGAGCGCAATCCCGTAACCTGATATGAGACTTTAATGGAAAAGTTGTTAGAGGAGAAGTGTTTAGGTTAACCATAGGACGACACAGTCATTTGCACGACATGGCTTATGACTCTTAGATTTAGCAACGTTTTCTTCTTCTTTATCAGCCATTTTCTGTCCACTCCTGATCTCTTTTCATGCTGTTCTGTCTTTCGCTGTATGGTACCATCTTCCTCCCGCTATTTTCTTCACATCATCCAACCATCTCCTCTGTGGCCTGTCGACACTCCTCTTTGTTTGCCGTGGTCTCCAGTGTACAAGCTTTGACACCCATCTGTCCACACTTAGTCAGAGTAGAGTCTTAGTCAGAGTAGAGCATTTTCCATTCCATGGCCCTTTGCATTATCCTCAGGTTGTTAGTGTACTTCTTGGTTAGAGCCTTTGTTAGACCATATATTGCAACAGGCAGGATGCATGCGTTGAAAACCTTTCGTTTAAGATTTATAGGGATATCAGTGTTTTTAACTATATGACTCAGTTTTCCAAATGCTATCAAGCTATAAGATATTATTCATTCATCAACAATATCCAACGTTTTATCCGCTATTCTTATGTTTTCCTCGGTCCTGCTCATTTATTTTTGTTTTTGATAAATTCATTTTTAATCCGACGTCATTTGCAGCTTTGTTTAGTTGTTCTAGCATGTTCTTAAGCTCCTGGATATCTGAACTGATAAGTATACTATGTCATCTGCAAAGCGCAAATGGTTTAAATAGGTGTCATCAACGTTTACACGTTTATTTTTCCAAGGTAGCATTTTAAAAACGTCTTCCAAGGCCAGTCTTCCGTTCCTCCAGCCTCCGAGATGACCCCACGATTCAGCTGTGTATGCATGGTGTATTCTATTTCCTTTCAATCCTTTTTATTCATTGCTTTCAGCAATATCCTGAACATTGGCAAACTTACCCATCCATGTTTCCAAAATTAGATAGGCGGTTAAGAGAGTATGGCACATTCAAGAAAAAGCGTGTTTAATGTAAAAGTACCAAAACTGTAAAGCATAAAATACTCTGCTTCTTCTTCTCTTCCACATATTTTAGGCCTTTAGGCTTGTATTTTCCCACTTTCAGTTCCCTTGAGATGTTGAAGACCATGACTCTATCCATCTCTTTGGATGTTTTCCTAAGGGGTTTCTGGTATACCATCTCTAGCGATTTTTGCTAGCCTTTCTTTAGCCATTCTATCTACTTAATCATTCCAGTCTCTTTTACGTTTACATCCCCACCCGACAATGTCTTCTACTTCACATTCGTGCTATATGTCTGTGTCTCGTTTTCTGTCTTTTAATGTGTACCCTCAGATTTTTAGACTAATACAGGGTGATACAGGTTTTGTATATCTTAACTTTGGACATTTTATTCATATTGGTGTCATTCCAAATGGTGTCCCGAAATGTTGGCTTGTCCATTTACTTCATTCATTCTATTTTGACTTGAGGTAATTTGCATGCCTAGGTAGTCGAACGACATGACTTGTACGATAGTTTTGCTTTCCAGAGAAAGTTACACTGGTTCTTTGGAAATGACGAAGGTTTTGGTTTTTGTTATGGATACTTCCTTGTCGAATGATTTAACTTGCAAGTCGTCTTGGCAAAATAGATAATTTTGATTTCGCACGTTGTGAGTGAATATCCTCCTTCCATACTTTTGACATATTTTAAATTATTTCATCCATTATTTGATTGAAAAGTTGGGGGCTTAAAGAGTCTCCAAGACGAACGTTGGTGATTTCCTCTGTCAGGTTTTAATTAACCGATATGTGAGTAGATGAGTTGTGATTTAGTTGTCTTATGATATCTATTCAAGTATATCAACTTACCCCAACTCTCCTCAACTCAACTACCCTATCAAACGCTTTGGTGAGGTCTATCAAGCACATATATGCGGGCTTTCCGTATTCTATAGCTTTTTCAACTACTTGCCTGATTATGAAAATAGCATCTATGGTAGACCGATTTTTACTGAACCCTCGTTGTTCTTCCGATATGTTTACATGTTTGCTAATTATTGCTTCTATGATCTTTGTGAAAAGCTTCATGACTGAGCTGATGAGATGATGTGAATATAGAAATGCTTATACCATTTTTCCAATCGTTAAGGACTTTTTTTGAATATAAAAATTTGGTTAAAGAGATGAAAACCGAGGGTTAATAGAGAAGTAAATAAAATCAAATTTAGTGTTAATGTAGAACTGGGATCTACGGTAATAAACTTATTGGACCATCTTGAGTTGAAGAGAATTTGCAGGGTGTTAGATATTTGGAATTTCTTAACACGGGAGAGTATTTAAGTGATATTCCTCTGGATACGCCGAATCTGGTTCCAACAAGACAAGACAAGAGCCGTACAATATTTCGTGAACCAAGAATTTCCTTAAAGATGGATTGAAAATAGTGGTTCCATAGAGAGTAATCAAAAAGCAATAAATAAAATAGGAAAAAAAACCATAAGCGCATTAAAATTAGCGGTAATATTTTTGATAATAAATTAGAGATAAAGCTGGAAATTTCTAAAAAATGTAATGGAGAATTTTTATATTTTCTTTTTCTTTTGTCTTTTTGTCATAAGCTATCCAGATTAGTATGGACATTCAAAAGTTTAATCAACACTAATACCCAAACCATCTTTTTGAAAATTCAAAACTTACCATATTGGGGTTTTGTTGCTTCCTTAAGAACATAATCATATTACATTTCAGCAATTTGGTGGTAGACGACCGAAACTTTTTGGACAGGATACAGTAAATAATGGGATTTAACGCTGAATTTGTATGGCCCAGCAATAAAAGATACCTAGTGGCGGTTTCGTACTTGTTGCCTTCTTTCAAACTAATCACCAAACTGATGATGTGGTAAGGTAACCAACAAACTGCAAACACTATGGCTAGCAAAAGTAGGATGCAGGCCACTCGTCTCCTTGATTTCATTACTCGAATCCTCTGGAAAATTACTTTTAAAATATTTCCTCACGTTTTTATAAATTACTTACCTGACGAGTACAAGAAGACTCGTTGTTATCAAGAGGTGGCAGAGCTGCACACAGGGTTTTCCCCATTACTGAGTAGGCAAAAATCATTATACAACCTGTAGAAAGTATATTAGTTAACATGTATTTAAAATCTGGACAGTCAAGGTTCTTACCAGGGATTGCAAACATGAACAGAAACCAAATCACCCCAATCACACCCTGTGGTATTGGAGCGTCTTTGAAGTTCATACGACACATGGTGATGTCACCCTGGATTACTGTTAATCCAGCTATCCAAAGATTCGGGGAAAACAGAATCAAAGAGAACGTCCACAGAATGGTTATCATGATTATGGTCGATTTTCGATTGAAACATCTATACCTTAAACCGAACGGCTTTATGATGGCCATATATCTATCCACAGCCATTGTGGTTATCGTAAAAATGCTACTACCTACAGATATTCCTGAAAAACAAACCATACAATATGACACTCTGTATGATCATATAGTAACTCTACCTTGAAGATACGCAATTATCTTACAGGTATCTTCACCGAACGTGTAAGCATCAGTATAGGCTCCCCAAGCAGCGTTTGGCATGCAAATGATAGTCACCAGTAGATCTGCCACTGACAGATTCACCAGGAAGTAGTTGGTTACGCTGAAACAATATAGGATCAATATGGGACACTCTGTATATCTAAGACGACGTACTTTTGCATGTACCTGTCCTTAACAACTATAATGATGAGTATTAGATTGGCGACCAATGCGGCAAAAAATACGATGAAATACAACACTATTGTAATGTATTCTCTATGCTTTAGCATCTCGTAGATTCCATCTTCTGTTATATTTCCCTCGGTGGTCGTCGAGTTATTCATGATGTTTCTGAAATGTTATTGTTTTAGTAAACCAAAAGTGTATTAATAATAATTTTTGAAGTAATCAGAAGCAGTAATTAAGAATTCAGGACACCTTGTATCTAAATTCGCCTTTATTTTTTTATGAAAAGTCTCGAAGAAACTCAATAATATAGAATTTCCTAAGCATATCTCTTTTACCGGACACAAGGTGTTTGGAATTTTTATAACAGGACTCCAGGAACCACATATACAAAAATGCACACAGTGGAGTAGTGAGTGTAAGTGAATAATTGTTATTTGCTGTGTAGAGACTAGAGGGTGTTGAAATTCAATATTTTCAGAAATTTGACCACTACTGGCAAATAGATTTTTTGTTTTTTTTTAATGGCTAATGTCCTGTGTCTTAAGCAATATCGATTTATCCAAAAAATGCGGTCACATTGGTCCTCTTCTTTGATGTGGAGGGAGCATTTGGTAAGGCCAGAGCAAGCAATATCTGCAACACTCTCAAATCGAAAAAAGCACCTGTTTCAGTTATAAACTGGGTCCGGAGTGCGATAGCGGGGTCAGGTATTGCAATCGAAAAACGTAAAGTCTTTACCGATATCCTTTTAAAGAGGAGGGTTTGTTACAAAACACGCATCTCATCACACAACAGAATTACTGCAGTTACTGATAATTCCTAAACATCAATCAATCTTCTTTGAAAAGGCATCATAGTATAAAGCTATTAAAGCATATCAACTGCTTCCTAATCAACTCAAGACCATAGCAAATATAAACACTTTTAGTAAATCTGTGATAAGCATCCTATTGGAATAAAATCTGTCACATATTCTTCTTCTACTTCAATGTAGCATTAGATTAATAAATTGTTTCTTTACGACTTTCAAATAATATAGACATTCCAGGGCATTAATTCTTGAAAGCAGGGACCATCAGAGTCTCTGAAGAGAAGTTTTGATAGAAGAAGGTGACAATGAAAGGTTCAGCATATACAGGGTGGTCCAGTTTTAAATGTCAATAATTCACCATTCTATAGCCCATCAAAAAATAAGTTAACATACATATTTTCCTGAAAAATCCTTCCCAAGGAAAATACAGTCCATAAATGTTCAGTTTAAAAAAATCAGTTTCTTGTCATAACTGTCAGACCGCTGGAGCAATTTTAATCAAATTTAGAACAAATACATATGAAATTAATACTTCCATCACTCGAAACTGTCCAGTGGTGTAAATACAGAAAGATGGTTTTCATTTTTCTGCCTTATATTCTGTCACTGGATATTTTTCAAAATTTTCAGTTTTTTTTTACTTTTTCAATTTGACAAAATAAGTATCTCTTACAAAACTCTGATTTGAAATTTTGTTTACGACAAAATTGAGTAATTACGTTTAAAGACCCAAAACCAACCCAACCCAACATAAAAATTGTCTTGAAAACGGTGAAAATTGACTTAAGAAGCTTAAAAAATGTCTTTGTAGCCAGTTTTCACAGTTTCCAGACAAATTGAAAGACTTTAGTTTTGAAAATTGACTTAGAAACCAGTAAATTTACTTTGAAACTGTGAAAATTTACTTGAGAGGCTTAGAAACTATCTTTGTAGTCAGATAAGTTGAAAAACTTGTGAAAACTGACTTGTAGCCATGAAAAACTACTTTATCTAGAATTTTTTACAACAAATTCACACATTTCAACCTTGAAAATTGACTTGGACACCAAAAAGTGACTCTGAACTAATGGAAAGTGACATCAAAAGCTTAAATTTTGCATTTGAAGTAAGTTTTCATAATTTGAAAAAACATTTCAATATTTTAGTCTTGAAAATAGTCTTAAATACAGGATATTTATATTAGATTCATGAAAATTGACTTGAAGACTAACTTTTCAGGTTTTTTTACTTTGCTTTTCATTTTCTTAGAACTCTGGACTATTTGTAGGGCTTTGAAACTGCTTTCAGCTTGGGAAATTGAGTTTTAGGCTTATCTTCACCAAGTTTTTGACATAGCAGACTAAAAAAAACTATTTTTACATTTTTCGTAGGCTTAATTATGCCATTTCATGCTTTGTCAGTATTAATTTGACTTCTAGACGCTTCACTGTGCTTTAAGACTGAAAAATCGAAATTGAAACTATTTTTTATAGTAAAAGTTAAGTTTCAGACTCTTCATTGATGAAAGTAAACAATTTTGGCATTAAATGCTACGATATTAGCCTAAAACTTTAATTTTTAGAATAAAATCAGTCTGACTGTCTGACAGTTGTAACAAAAAAAAGATTTTCAAAACTGAATTTTGGAGGTCTGTGTTTTCCTTAGGAAGCGTTCTTCAGGAAAATGACATAATGTGTGATGTTATTGACATTTAAAACTGGACCACCCTGTATTTCTCTTGGTAACTCCTTTCCTTAATTTCCAGAATACGCACCCAGGTGGTTTGTCCACAGATGACTCCAAAACTCAAAATAACGCGTAAATTTTAGAATATACTATAGTGCAATTACAATCTTGTAATTGTAGGATTATAGACAAATTTCTTGAATTGTATAGACTATACTTTATCATTATCATCAATTCGGTCACATTATGTACCTCTTAAACTTCTTTTTTAGAATAGTTTTCGAGATATCCCGCTGTTTTGAGGCTTAAAAGATATTCCCATACTAAAAATATAACACATGGAAACATCACTTTATTTATACAAAAATCTAAAAACGATAACCGTTTTTACTGAACGAGAGGCGGTTTCAAAGAAAACACACATAAATTAAATGAAAATCACGTTTACTAATACTAGAAAAACAAACTCGTTTTGTACCAACAAATACTAATTCGAAGATTTTTCCGCCTTTGCTGTTTCTGCGAGTTTCTATATATAAAAGCAAAGTTTACATGTCCACCTATTAAAGCGTCCGTGGCACTATTACCGCCATTAACATGTATAAAAACAAATTTTCGATCGGAATTTTATATTAAGTTAATATTTTGTTTTTGTCCTAATGTAATCAATATTTGAATTGAAAATTCTTTGAGTGGTTGTGCTGAAAAAGCTATGCCAGCGTCAAAAGGAGTGTTTAGTTAATTGGTTTATATTACTGTAGTTAAAATTGAAAAGCACGGTTTTTAACACCAGAAAAGTTAAACATTAAAATTTGATGGATATATTTCCTTATTATTTGATGCTTAACGTTACAGTTTTAGCATCTTAAATCAATTTTATTCTTATTCATTAGTAAAAGTCACAGAAGTTTTATGGTATGTAGAAACCTAGCATTCTGAGATATCACCATGATCACCATATATCATCTTGTACAAAAAACCCGTGTAATTAAGAGAGAAACACTGATAATTGCACAGGCGAGACAAAGACAGAAAACCCAATATAAAATCTAGAGATTGATATCCTATCTGAATTAATTGATTGTATTAGTCACATAATTTTGTTATTGGTCTATTGAACCATTCCTATTTATTTCGATGAATGAGTTTATCTAAAATGAATGAATATTTGTTTAGCTGTTTAGGATTTGAATTACTGTTCCGTTACGATAACTCTCTAACAATTCTAACATCAAAATTAAACCAAACAGAAAATGGTAAACACCGACTTTTTAAGTTTTCTGGATGCCTGTATTGTAACATTTTGGCAAAACAACAAACATTTACAGACAAAACAGAAAGGTCCACCAACTATTTGGAGATTTCCGCCAGAATACGATAGCAAAGAAGAAAAGAAAGAAGTAGTAGTCCATATTCTTTCAGTGGAGTCGCAGGAGTACGAAAGGAAGGAAATGACAAACAGTCTTCTCCACAATACTTTATTATGACCTTAGATGGTAAGGTCTGCTCAACAAGTTTCGGTCACATAAATGACCATCTTCAGGAGCTCAAATCAGTCGACCAATGTGACTACTGTCTTTTTACAAGGGGAGAGACAGAGAGACCCATGTTATGACGAAATAGTGAAATTAACAAAGTTAAATAGGTGAACAAAGCTCATTATGGAGAAAAAATAACTATAGCACATTAAATCAAAAAATTAATTAAAATTAAACATAAACTTAAACTAGACCCATTTAGGGCTGGGTGAGACCCTAGGGGGGAAAAAAGAGCTTAACACTTGTGCAAAAATGAAAAAAAATTTTGAAAAAAAAAAAAAAAAAAAATTTCGATGAAACAGGAAAACAGGTTTTCCTGTTTCATCGCCTTTTCTGTGGATGGTGCACAAGTGTTAAGCTCTTTTTTCCCCCCTAGGGTCTCACCCAGCCCTAAATGGGTCTAGTTTAAGTTTATGTTTAATTTTAATTAATTTTTTGATTTAATGTGCTATAGTTATTTTTTCTCCATAATGAGCTTTGTTCACCTATTTAACTTTGTTAATTTCACTATTTCGTCATAACATGGGTCTCTCTGTCTCTCCCCTTGTAAAAAGACAGTAGTCACATTGGTCGACTGATTTGAGCTCCTGAAGATGGTCATTTATGTGACCGAAACTTGTTGAGCAGACCTTACCATCTAAGGTCATAATAAAGTATTGTGGAGAAGACTGTTTGTCATTTCCTTCCTTTCGTACTAAAGAAGAAAAGATTCATAAATCCTCAGATGGAGCGGACACGTACAGTGATCACCGAATTAACGTCTCCTCAAGAGGATGTGGGAAGAAAACCTCAGATGGAGGGACAATATCGGAGATAAAAAAGTCTTGGAAGTACAGGACTGGAAGGAGGTTGCGTTGGACAAGAATAGGTAGAGGCGAGCCGTAGAGCCAATATCCGAAGAACAGCAAGGATTTAAGTCCAATAGATGCTGAACGCAATATTTCTATTACGCCAAATGATAGGAAAATCAACAGAATTTAACAAACCCATTTTGTCAACAAAGACATTCGACAGGGTGAGACTAGATCAAAACCGAGATGAAAATACTAAGAACTATCAAGGGGTTTACCTTCAGAGATAGAATAAGAAGCCAGAATATCAGAGAAGATGGCCTAGAACACGTAACAGGTGCTGGAGAGACCATGTGGAAAGGATGTCGTGGGCAAAGTGGACCATGTCGCAAAAACCAAACTCGCGAAGACCGATAGGCAGACCATCCAAGAGATGGCACGAAAGCTGGAGCTTAACGTCACAGGAGGCTAAACGCAACGGAATAAACAGGATCAGTTCCTATTATAAGAAGAAGAAGAGTCGTAAGGGCAGCTAAGACCCGCAACTGCTACTAAATGGATGGAGATGGTTATCATTACTTGGAACGTCCCACAAATGCCACCCCAAATCTAAGTAAAACTTCACATTTCGCATGATAGTCGATTAAGAGTGCGCCAAACAACATATGGTTGCAATAAACTAAGCACATAACCTAAACCTTTTCTCCCAACAGTCCTAATCGGAGTGTATAGGTCCAGAAACTTAAAAGATGATAGTTGAACTTGTCGGATGACAATCGAAGTAACTCAATGCAAGATGGTTACTGCATTTCAACCTTTTTTGCGAGATCATCCAATCCTCAGCTGCAACAGCATGCTGCAGATCAAGTCATCCATAATCATGCGTCTGAAGGAAATGGTCCAAGTCATTAAACAGACCAAAACAAATACCCTGTAACTGATATTGACTGTCACTCTATTAAACTCAAATATATGTCTCCTCAATCTCTTGAATTTATTGGAGCCTTTATTGTACCGTACCCACCAAGCTTTGTAAAGAAAATCTGGTGCTCCAGGGAATTAAAAGCATTACCAGGAGCCGAACACCCATCGACCATTGTTACAGTGATCAGAAATGTTGATATACCTGGACACTGCGGTATTTATGGGCCTGTTCTTCAACAAGCCGTTGGCAAGATCCGGATTGCCTTTTTTGTGGATTACTCTAATTAGTGACAATTCTAGCATTAGCTACTTAGTACATAAACTATTTGTTTATAATGAGTTTTGTAAATTCGATATGAATCGCATCTTCTTCATCTTGAATAACGCATCTTCATCTTCACTCCACTTACGGACATACGCCTCTTTCAATTCAAACTTAGCTTGTTTGATATCATCGTACCACCACATTGGTGGCTGTCCTCTAGGTCTCTTGAAGGCATAAGATCGCCAGGTTAAAATTCTTTTATACCATTTATTAGGCACTTTTGCCACATAGGACCACTTTAACTTGGCCGACCTTTTGGGTATATCTGCTATTATGGTTGTTTGTCCAATCCATTAATTAGTCCTTTGATTGTTTAGAGTTAGTCCCAACATTGCTCGCTCCATACGCTGCGTTACTCTTATTCAGATTATTTGATGTCATTGTCCAATTTTTCGCTCCATAGCACATTATCAGCAGAATGCACATATCATATTTTTTTGTTCATGGGTATATAACTCAGTTTGCCAAACGGCTCTCAGGATTGTATATTTCTTCTTTGTATCTCAACTGTTTGATTTTCTCTTCCAGGAACAATTTTTTGATCCAGTGTTGTATTCCTCCATTCTCTCCAATTTCTGATTTCCCACCTGGATTATACCTTCCTCCAAAAGCGTTATTGATGATCCTCAGTTCAATTTTGGAAGATTCTTCATTTAGTTAATTTATCATGATCTCAAGTTTTTGTAGGATCTTCTGTCATTAGGATTATGTCATCGGCAAAACGTAGGTGGGTCAAGTATTGACCATTCACATTAATGCCGCGTTCTGACCAATCCAGTTTCCTAAACACGTCTTCCAAAGCCAATGTGAATAATTTGGGTGATAAAGTACCTAATTGGTTTTCGTATTTAAGTAGTATGTTGTTGTTGCTTCGTTGGTAGTCTCTTGTATTGGTTGTGAGTATCTACTATCGATTCTGCAATTTTGCAGTGCTTTCTAAATGGCCCAACCGTTTAGAAAAGTCCAGATTCAAAGTAAAGTGGTATTCATTGTACTTCTAAATCAAGAATTTCACGGTAAGCAAGTGATCCGCAGTTGAGTAACACCCTTTCTAAAACCTGCTTGTTCCATTGACTGATGTTCAGAAGAATGTAGTTCATAAGTTGAGTCTTATCTCCCTTTTTATGAAGAAGTTTAATTTTAGCCTTCCTCCAAGTATCCAGGATTTTACCTAGTTGGAGACATTTATTCATTAAGGTCGTTATCAGTTTTATTAGTTTAACTCCCAATTCGATCATTAAGTCGATTATAATATCATTCTCTTTTTCAGGGCTTTCATTGCTTCTTCCTCAGTTACTTCCGGTAATTCTTCAGATCCGACGTTTCTCTTTCACCTTCTTCGTATTTGATCTTCCTTTTGATCCTGTACCTTTGGATTGGTATAGGTTCACAAAGTCGATATTAGTTCCTTCACGAGTTTCCTAAAATTTGGTAGATAAATATGTTGTTGTAATATTCTATTAAGTTTCGAAATGATTGGTTTATCAGGAAATGAGTTGTAACGATGTCTATTAGAACCGAAGCAGAGGAAGATTATCAAAGTTAGTCTGCATATTTGTTACTTTTGAGCTATTCTACGTCTGTTGGGACTACATTGGTCGCCTCCTGGCTTCTCTAACCAATTGCCCCTCCATTATTCTTTTAGTCCTCTTTACCTCTACTACTACAACTACCAATTAACTTTGAAAAAATGCTTTTACAATTTATTACACCTAACCTAACCTAATCTATAAAAATGAAACAGCTATTTATGTAACCAGTTATGAAAAGTTCGATTTTGTGTAACGAATGAATGTTTGTAGGGCGAGCGCAGCGAGGTCCTACAATTTGAATGAGTTACACAATAAGACATTTTCGAAACGTGTTGCATACATAATTTTTTCTAATTTTGACCAAAAAGCTGTGAAAACCATCTTTTAAAGTGATTTAACACAAATATTCACTTTCATAGCACCTTGTATAAACTGTGACAACGACATGTTATGATGGATGTCGCCCATATGTTTCTACGAAAATGCATAAAACAGGAAGTGATGAAATGAACTTTTCATAACTAGTTACATAAAGTGATACTTTTCGTAAGTAAAACGTAAAACGTTGTGTCACTCTAATCAGTTTTGAAACGTGTCACTTTATATGCCAAAATTAGAAAAAAGTATAATCATTATTATTTTATTTTATTTTTTAATTTATTTTTTATTTTTGAGATATTAAACCGTTTATAGACCGGTAAATAACTCTAAATCTGTATAAACAATATGTATGGTTTTTGCACTGACTTGAATATTTTTGTTTAGAGATTACCAGAAAACCACATGAAGAAATAAAATTTAACTAAGTATACACTTAAATCACTCTTGAACCTCGTAAAAAGGATTTTACACATCAATTTAACACGAACCTGTAATAAACTCCTGGCAAATTTACTTATGCACGATGCGGAATAGTTGAAATTAAACACGCCTAATTATACATCAAGAATTCCTAAATATTTAATTCAACTGCACATATAAAACGACAGATTTTATTGTAACTAACGTATTTTTTCTGAAACGATGTTTCAAAGTTGCAGGGCAATAAACGTTAACCATCTATCAGTTTGCAGGAAAAATAAATAACTGAAAGTTTTGTTTAATTTTTGGTTTTTGCCACTCACCGTCATGTTTTACTGAGAATTATCTGTTTTTGCATGTTGAGACTAGTCATTTTTTTTTTCTTAAAAACAACTGATAAAAATTTGGTTATAGACACCTTTTTGAAAAACGTGCTATTTACATTTTACATAATATGTAGATCATCTCATGGTGAATCATCCCACAAATTTATAGGTAGTTTACCGTAAAATCCCACATTTACTAACCGAAATGAAAATCAATAAATAAAACTTACAAAAACAATTTTAACAGTTTTCTCAAGAGTTTCATAAAAAGTGATTACACTTTTTATTACAAACATCAAAACATACTAAATGATTGGTGATTACCTACAAAAAAGTCCTGATTTAGAAAGAAAACTGAAAGTTGTGTATGTTTTATTAACGTCTGCATGAAAAATGTAGACAGAATGTCCTGATGATGATATTGATATTGTTAGTAGTATCTGAGGTCCTTTCTGGATAATTCCATCAGGAACTTCGACTTGTTTCTTGGAAAGAAGCCCATGAGTTTTCACATTTTCATTTTTCAATGTGAGTTTCACACAAAAATGTGTTCTTTGAGAAGAACTCAAATTTGAGCACTTTTACTTTAATTTAACCAACTCTGTAGCCCTTATCATTTTAGAAATTTCATATACTTACACAAGAATTTGTAGCACTCTGTATTTGTTCCATACTCGAACTTAACTACTGCTGAATTTGCGGTAATTATTCCTAAAACTTATATAGGGTGGTCGGGAATTGTTTCAACACACTGTATATGTGTAAAATAGCACATAAAACAGGTGCGTAACTTTTAAAAAAATCTCTATAAACTGTTTGGCGCCATTAAAATTCACGCTTGTTGAGATATTAAATTCTTGGCAATTTGTCAAGAACTGTTTTGATTAGTTTACATCTTATAACATATCGAATCTCAAAAACTTCCGCTGATTAGTATCAATAAATTGATATAAAGTACTCATTAGTGCAGGGCAAAATTATTAATTAAAATTCTTCTGTATTATTACTTCCTCCATTTTATAACATTGAAAATATCAGAAAACTATGTTGATTATGACAATAAACGTTGTCCTTTAATTGAAAGCGACAAAAAACTTGTTTTGTGTGTGATTTTCTTCTGTTAGTCACATTTTCTTTGAAAACCGATTGCACACGATGTATTTTTCTGTGTGTAAAGTTGAAATACATTATTTTAAATAGGTACCGCTTATTTATACAATAGAGTAAAAATAGACTAGAGGATCCACATATCTTTTTGTATTGGAAATATTAACATACAGTGAGAGTAACATTGTTTGGACATCCTTGACAAAAGACATTCAAAAATTTGTTTGATTTATTGAAACTGCTTAACCTCAGCCCGATTTCCTGAAATAATACTTAAATCAGTTTCCAATCTGAGAAAAGCAACTTAAATTTGATTTCAGTTATCAATATAGTTGCAAGCAAGTTTTCTAATTAATTAGAAGAGCACAATATAATAAAAATTCATTTATACAGTGTGGTTCAATTGCTTTGCTCTAAATTGTAACAGTTACAAGTTAGTTTAGACATCATTTCGAGATACTCAAGTTTGCAAATTTTGTTGCGTTTCAGAAATATTGTAAAACAAATTTTGTACACCGTTTTATTACTTTTTAAAACTCTACACAATAAAATTAAATTTAACATAATTTTTGTAAATGCATATTTTGTCCTAATTTTATACATTTGTGGATGTTTTTTGGAAGCAAGTCATCATCAAGTCAATATATGATTGCTAATACTAAACTGCTGACAAATTGAAACGTGCAACGTATTTCGTAATTTAATCCTTTAGCAATTTGTAGCCCTCCCTAAGGCCGCGGGATTAAAAAGGGCACTTTGATCCCTAGGTTTATAATATACTATTGTCATTAAATCCAGTCATATAAATAAAAAACTGAGCCTAGCAACAGTAGTAGTTCTGAATTTCTGTCTCCTCGTTTGTAAACAATTTTAATTAAAAATGTATTATTAAAATCGCCACTGCAGAACACATTCCTGGAAAGAACTGCCCTATTCATCTAAATAAATTTGTCTACCAAGTGGTTTGATTTTACCTCCGAAACGAGATCTCGGTAAAAGTGTATATTAAATTAACTAACGTACCTACGTTTTGTTTAACTTGTTTGGCCCAAAAGGCTCATTTAAATTTAAACGTGGAAATGAACACAAAGTCAAAGTTTCAACTATGTTTTTCCTGGGTTTCACTTGTAAAGCCAGTTTCCGACGCATTCTTAGGACTCGAATAAAAAATTGTGTCTGTAACTCAATTTACCGTAATGTCACGTTAAACTCACAAACAGAAAATTAAACAATATTACAATGATTTGTGGTTGTAAGTTTCTCTTACTCTACTCTTTCTCCAATGGCGCTCCAGCCCAAATTGAGCCTTGGTCTCCTTTATCTTCCGCCTCCAACACTGTCGATCTAGTTTGACGCGTCTTCTGTCACTCCATCCTCCCATCTTTTCCGTGGTCTCCCTTTTGGTCTTCTGTCCTGCATCCTACTATTGAGGGCCCTTTTTGGTGGCCTCTGTAGTCTGACAAATTCTGAGATAGGTGCCTCCTTGAAAAGTTGGTAGATTTCATGATTATATCTTCTTCTCCATATCCAATTTTCATTTAGTGGCCCAAAGATCCGTCTTAGTATTCTTCTTTCAAACACCTTCAGTTTAGTGTGTTCTTTGTCATGACCCATGTCTCGCATCCATAGCATAGTATCAGCCTGATGATGGTTTTGTATATCCTGATTTTTGATTTTCTGTGTATAATTTTGGAGCGGAATATATGGGACAGAGCGAATGTTGTATCTCCGATTCCTCTGATCCTCTCGTGTTGAGTTCAACACCTAGATATGTATCCACGTTATCCTCTACTCTTAGGTAGTTTTACACTACTCTACTACTCTTTTTTATGTTAACGACGAGAAATGCAGTATCAAAGTTATATCTGCAGAATAAAATATCCAGTCTAATTGGTGCCAAAAACGAGAAAATTTGTCGATTTCTTCAATTAGATAGCAAAAATTTGAAATTTTGCCATAAATTTGGTTACTCAATTGCTTCATCATCATTATTGACCTTAGATTACAAATAACCATCAATATGTCAAAATCCAAGACGTAAGATACATTAATTAATAAAAATAATACATAAATTTGGAACAATTTTGCAAATATGTACTAATATGGAAACAAAACATTAGTTTACAAAACTACTGTACTGTAAAGTGCTAAAAGTTGTTTTTCACAGCAGCAATAATTCAGTAAAGTTGTTGTTTGAGCTGAAATTGACGTTCTTTAAGCTTAGAAGTTGAAGTTTGGTTCTGAATAGGCAATATGGTAACGGGTATGTAAAAACCAGATTCGGAATTTATTTTAGTTTTCAACGCAGAAAACTCAGAAAACGACTACCGGCCAAAACGGTATATCTACCATTTTTGTAGTATTTCTACCGTTCTCCTGTTTTTTTTTGTATATAATCTACCGTTTTTAATAATATTGCAATTTTCAAACTGTTTCTGAAAGTTCAATGTCAAAAAATGTCATTTTCTCACTCAAAGTGGGTTCTACAAGCGATTTTGTCCCTGACTGTTCTCTCAAACTTTGACACCACTCTTTTCTCTGACTGTACTAAAATTTGTAATAATTTTTCATTGTCATTGGATAGCAAATTTAAGGAGGATTTCAAAAATGTGCTTAAAACAGCAATTTTCTTACTCCAAGTGGGTTTTACAGGCGATTTTGTCCCTGACTGTTCTTTCAAACTGTGTTTTTGGAAGTTCAAACTTTGACGCCGCTCTTCTCTCTGACTGTACTAAAATTTGTAATAATTTTTTTAGGTCATTGGATAGTAAATTTAATGAGGATTCCAAAAATGTGCTTGAAACAGCAGTTTCCTTACTCCAAGTGGGTTTTACAGGCGATTTTGTCCCTGACTGTCGTTACAAACTGTGTTTCTGGCAGTTCAAACTTTGGCACCGCTTTTCTACCTGACTGTACCAAATTTTGTAGTGTTTTCTTTCAGGTTATTGGATAGTAAATTTAATGTGAATTCCAAAAATGTACTTAAAACTGTCATTTTCTCACTCAAAGTGGGTTCTACAGGCGATTTTGTCCCTGACTGTTCTTTCAAACTGTGTTTTTGGAAGTTCAAACTTTGACACCGCTCTTCTCTCTGACTGTACTAAAATTTGTAATATTTTTTTTCATTGTCATTGGATAGTAAATTTAATGAGGATTCCAAAAATGTGCTTAAAACAGCAATTTTCTTACTCCAAGTGGGTTTTACAGTCGATTTTGTCCCTGACTGTCGTTACAAACTGTGTTTCTGGCAGTTCAAACTTTGGCACCGCTTTTCTACCTGACTGTACCAAATTTTGTAGTGTTTTCTTTCAGGTTATTGGATAGTAAATTTAATGTGAATTCCAAAAATGTACTTAAAACTATAATTTTCTCACTCAAAGTGGGTTCTACAGGCGATTTTGTCCCTGACTGTTCTTTCAAACTGTGTTTTTGGAAGTTCAAACTTTGACACCGCTCTTCTCTCTGACTGTACTAAAATTTGTAATAATTTTTTTAGGTCATTGGATAGTAAATTTAATGAGGATTCCAAAAATGTGCTTAAAACAGCAATTTTCTTACTCCAAGTGGGTTTTACAGGCGATTTTGTCCCTGACTGTCGTTACAAACTGTGTTTCTGGCAGTTCAAACTTTGACGCCGCTCTTCCTTCTGATTGTACCAAATTTTGTAGTGTTTTTTCAGGTTATTGCATAGTAAATTTAATGTGAATTCCAAAAATGTACTTAAAACTATCATTTTCTCACTCAAAGTGGGTTCTACAAGCGATTTTGTCCCTGACTGTTCTTTCAAACTGTGTTTTTGGAAGTTCAAACTTTGACGCCGCTCTTCTCTCTGACTGTACTAAAATTTGTAATAATTTTTTTAGGTCATTGGATAGTAAATTTAATGAGGATTCCAAAAATGTGCTTAAAACTGTAATTTTTTCACTCAAAGTGGGTTTTACAGGCGATTTTGTCCCTGACTGTTCTTTCAAACTGTGTTTTTGGAAGTTCAAACTTTGACACCGCTCTTCTCTCTGACTGTACTCAAATTTGTAATAATTTTTTTAAGTCATTGTATAGTAAATTTAATGAGGATTCCAAAAATGTGCTTAAAACAGCAATTTTCTTACTCCAAGTGGGTTTTACTCCTGACTGTCGTTACAAACTGTGTTTCTGGCAGTTCAAACTTTGACACCGCTTTTCTACCTGACTGTACCAAATTTTGTAATGTTTTTTCAGGTTATTGAATAGGAAATTTAATGAGGATTTCAAAAGTGTGCTTAAAACAGTCTTTTTCTTATTTTAAATGGGTCACGTGACTGCCCAAAGTGCAAGTAATAAAGTTTAACACAGTTTTCGAAACGAGACGTGTTTCTGAGATTTACGATTTATGACAGTTCAAAAAAATCACGTGACAACTGTCACTAAATGTCAAAAATGTCAAACTAATCTCAAAGGTTGCAAAAATCAGGGATAGAAAACTGTAGTTTTGAATAGTAGGAAAGTATTCTTGTAGTATTGGATATAAAACGTGTTTCTGAAATTTATGACAGTTGTCACGTGACTGCTTAGCCAAATTATCTTCTAAAACCACGTGATATCTGCCACAAAGATTAAAACTTTGAAAACAAATGCTGGAAAATTAAAATTTGTATTTTTACATACTTTTGTATTGGTATGGTTTATAGGTACAGCAAATTGGCATTATTTTTCGATGTAGAATCAATAATTAATATTTTTCGTAATCATTAAAAAAACATCCTGTATAATAATGTAAAATAAATTTTGTTTCCTTTTGTAAATTGTTTATTTTTTGTTTTTAATACACTTTATCTACCGTTTTTTGACCAACTTTCACGTTAGTACAAAAATTTGCTAAAAGTGTAATTTGTTATTTAATTATTAGTTAATGGTCCTTCGACGGGGTTAAACCGCTTTAAATATACACGAAACACAGGAAACTAGTTCAACGGGTCATTTGAATCTTTTTCCGAAGGAAACTCGGTGTTTATTCAAGGAATTCTTTTCTTACATTAAATGGTTTATACTCATTCCGGTAAAATAATACATTTTTCTCTAACAGTGAAAATTGCAGCAAAATCCGTTTTACAAAAATGAGTTAAAAACGCATTCCGGTAAAATATTACATTTTTCTCTAACAGTGAAAATTGCAGCAAAATCCGTTTTACAAAAATGAGTTAAAAACGCAGTGTCCCGGTTAAGGAGGCGAATAGTTTAGTTGACTTTCCAACGTGAAAGTTCACTTTTAAAGTTTTAATAATTAAATTTTGAGCTTGCAAGTCAACTTTTCAGCTAGAAACCGTTGAAAGCAAGTGACAAACTTAAAAATCAAATATTTTTACTTTCCAGTTTTGAAAGGTTTTCAAGAACTTTCAGGGACAACCAGTAAGCGTGTAAATCAGTCTACTAAAACTTCTTTAACGTGAAATGGAATTGCGCTGTTGCAAAAACATTATTACTTTTCTGAACCTGAAATTGAAATCTGTTATCTCGGTTTGGTGGTTCTGTAAAATTATATAAATAAATATAAACAAAAAAATAATCAAACTAAATTAAAACGACGTCACCAACATTGTCATCAGAAAATAGAAGAAATTTAAATATTTAGGAACGTGTCTGTGTGAAAACTGGGAATCAGACACAGAAATCAGATGCCGGATTGAAAATGCCCACAGTGCGTTCCTGAAAT
Organism: Ips nitidus; assembly: GCA_018691245.2. Classification (NCBI taxonomy): domain Eukaryota; kingdom Metazoa; phylum Arthropoda; class Insecta; order Coleoptera; family Curculionidae; genus Ips; species Ips nitidus. Next base: position 2,682,552 of record CM042798.1, read on the forward strand.
TCAAAAAAGTGCTCACAAATACTGATTTCGATCTTGGTTTGAGAATTACATTCTTCATAAGCTAAAAAACGCCATTTCAAGCTTTGCCACTATTATATTGACACCTCAGTGCTAAAAATTCGAGCATTTTTAAAAATGTTGGACTGTTTTTCGTAGAAAAATTATGTTTAAGCCAATTAAGTATTGAAAATTGACTTGTAGACATAAAAAAACTACTTTTTCTAGAATTTTTGACTACAAATTCACACGTTTAAACCTTGAAAATGGACTTGGACATTAAAAAGTGACTCTAAACCATTGAAAAGTCACATCATAAGCTTGAAATTTGCTTTTGAAGTAAGTTTTCAGAATTTTAAGATAAATTTCAACATTTTTGTCTTAAATACTGTATCTTCACATTCGGTTTTTGAAAATAGACTTGAAGTTTAACTTTTCAAGTTTTTTACTTTGCTTTTCATTTTCTTTGAACTTCTTCACTATAAAATTAATTTTTACATTCATCGGGCATTTCTAAAAATGTTGGACTGTTTTTCGTAGTAAAATTATGTTTAAGCCAATTAAGTATTGAAAATTGACTTGTAGACATAAAAAAACTACTTTTTCTAGAATTTTTGACTTCAAATTCACACGTTTAAACCTTGAAAATGGACTTGGACATTAAAAAGTGACTCTAAACCATTGAAAAGTCACATCTTAAGCTTGAAATTTGTTTTTGAAGTAAGTTTTCAGAATTTTAAGATAAATTTCAACATTTTTGTCTTAAATACTGTGTCTTAGGTTTTTGAAAAAAGACGAAGTTTAACTTCTTCACTATTAAATTAATTTTTACATTCATCGAGCATTTCTAAAAATGTTGGACTGTTTTTCGTAGTAAAATTATGTTTAAGCCAATTAAGTATTGAAAATTGACTTGTAGACATAAAAAAACTACTTTTTCTAGAATTTTTGACTACAAATTCACACGTTTAAACCTTGAAAATGGACTTGGACATTAAAAAGTGACTCTAAACCATTGAAAAGTCACATCATAAGCTTGAAATTTGCTTTTGAAGTAAGTTTTCAGAATTTTAAGATAAATTTCAACATTTTTGTCTTAAATACTGTGTCTTAGGTTTTTGAAAATAGACTTGAAGTTTAACTTTTCAAGCTTTTTACTTTGTTTTTCATTTTCTTTGAACTTCTTCACTGTTAAATTAATTTTTACATTCATCGAGCATTTCTAAAAATTTTGGACTGTTTTTCGTAGTAAAATTATGTTTAAGCCAATTAAGTATTGAAAATTGACTTGTAGACATAAAAAAACTACTTTTTCTAGAATTTTTGACTACAAATTCACACGTTTAAACCTTGAAAATGGACTTGGACATTAAAAAGTGACTCTAAACCATTGAAAAGTCACATCATAAGCTTGAAATTTGCTTTTGAAGTAAGTTTTCAGAATTTTAAGATAAATTTCAACATTTTTGTCTTAAATACTGTATCTTAGGTTTTTGAAAATAGACTTGAAGTTTAACTTTTCAAGTTTTTTACTTTGCTTTTCATTTTCTTTGAACTTCTTCACTATTAAATTAATTTTTACATTCATCGAGCATTTCTAAAAATTTTGGACTGTTTTTCGTAGAAAAATTATGTTTAAGCCAATTAAGTATTGAAAATTGACTTGTAGACATAAAAAAACTACTTTTTCTAGAATTTTTGACTACAAATTCACACGTTTAAACCTTGAAAATGGACTTGGACATTAAAAAGTGACTCTAAACCATTGAAAAGTCACATCATAAGCTTGAAATTTGCTTTTGAAGTAAGTTTTCAGAATTTTAAGATAAATTTCAACATTTTTGTCTTAAATACTGTATCTTAGGTTTTTGAAAATAGACTTGAAGTTTAACTTTTCAAGTTTTTTATTTTGCTTTTCATTTTCTTTGAACTTCTTCACTATAAAATTAATTTTTACATTCATCGAGCATTTCTAAAAATTTTGGACTGTTTTTCGTAGTAAAATTATGTTTAAGCCAATTAAGTATTGAAAATTGACTTGTAGACATAAAAAAACTACTTTTTCTAGAATTTTTGACTACAAATTCACACGTTTAAACCTTGAAAATGGACTTGGACATTAAAAAGTGACTCTAAACCATTGAAAAGTCACATCATAAGCTTGAAATTTGCTTTTGAAGTAAGTTTTCAGAATTTTAAGATAAATTTCAACATTTTTGTCTTAAATACTGTATCTTAGGTTTTTGAAAATAGACTTGAAGTTTAACTTTTCAAGCTTTTTACTTTGTTTTTCATTTTCTTTGAACTTCTTCACTATTAAATTAATTTTTACATTCATCGAGCATTTCTAAAAATTTTGGACTGTTTTTCGTAGTAAAATTATGTTTAAGCCAATTAAGTATTGAAAATTGACTTGTAGACATAAAAAAAACTACTTTTTCTAGAATTTTTGACTACAAATTCACACGTTTAAACCTTGAAAATGGACTTGGACATTAAAAAGTGACTCTAAACCATTGAAAAGTCACATCATAAGCTTGAAATTTGCTTTTGAAGTAAGTTTTCAGAATTTTAAGATAAATTTCAACATTTTTGTCTTAAATACTGTATCTTAGGTTTTTGAAAATAGACTTGAAGTTTAACTTTTCAAGTTTTTTACTTTGCTTTTCATTTTCTTTGAACTTCTTCACTATTAAATTAATTTTTAATTAATTTTTACATTCATCGAGCATTTCTAAAAATTGAAAAGTTTAACTGTTTTTGGTAGTAAAAGGTTTTGGTGTTTCAAAGACCAATTATAATTTCTAAAAATTTTTAATAGTAAAAGTCAAGTTTCAGACCATTCAGTAGTGAAAGTAAAACATTTTAGCCCTAAATGCTACGACATTAGTCTTGAAACCCAATTTTTAGAAATGAATTAGTCCGAAAATTTAATTTGGACTGTTTCCAGTGTTTAATTAAATTGTAGGCTTTTTCAGTCCAGTACATTGAGGTACACTAACTAAAGTCCTGAAAATAGACTTTTGGACTCTCTTTAGTCTTAGTAAAGCAATTTCTAGCGTTAAAAGTCAACTTTTAGACTATTTTTAGTAGTAAAAAATGAATTTTATACGCATTATTCCAAAAATCCTGTTTTGTGACTACTTTCAGTGTTAAAAATTAGGTAATAGTGGATTTATTATCATGCAAGCTGAAATTTGCTATTTCACTTTTTTGCGATTTCATTTCAGGTCACCCTGTATAAAAATTCAATTGAATTTGCTGCAATTCATTCTTTGTACTAACCGTGCCTAGGATTGAAATACAAGGTGTTCAAAAATTTAGTTTAAATTGTCAAAATTTTTGAAACATACTTAAAACCGTAAAAAAACCAAAATTTGTACAGGGTGTTCAGTTACAAAAAGTGGTGTTTTCTTGTGACAAAAGCATTTTTTCCAAATTTTGTTCCAAACTTGATCAAAATTTTTCAAACTGTCTGACAGTTATAGCAGAAAAACGATTTTTTAAATTGAAATTTGGGGGACTGAATCTTGTGACTGAATGACATAAAACTGAACCACCTTGTATATTTGGGTAAAAACTCAAACTCCTCAACAGAAATTATCTATAAGAGTAAATACATTTCTGACTGGAAAAACATATCAAAGGTTAAGCGAATTTTTTAATCATGAGACTTTGTAACTTGTGTATTTTGTCCAATATTTGTATAGCTACTCTGTAAGTTCACATATTTTGTTGATTTAATTTCCCAACTCAATGTAACGTTCCAAAAACAAATAATTGAAATTACTTTACGTTTTGTTGGAAAACGTACACATAAAGTTAATAGAAATTGGCCAAATACTTGCCCAGTAAATTTGTGAACAAGTTTGTTTGGGGAAAGTTTGACCGCAACGTACAAACGTGTTTCGGAGGCTTGTTTTCTCCAATTTTGCGGCACAGGGAGGCGCAATTGTGTCCGACACTTTGTCCCTTATTGTTTATACAAACTGTTTTGCTTTGCATGCCACTCACAAAATACACTTTAAACCAGTTTTTGTCAAAGCTGATTAATGATGCTACTATCTAACTGTAAAATGCAACCGTATTGTGTTACATTTTCCCTGGTAGATGGGAGATAATTATTTCGTTTCATAAAAAATTCAAACTGCAATTAAACGACAATAGCAAAAATTAATTAGTAGAGAGAAAATCAAGTAATGCTTGTACAGGTTGTTCTATCTCATTAATGCGAAAATTAGAAAAAATTCTGTATATAAATTTTAGTTTTAGCGAATATTTAATTGCATAATAATTGTGATTTTACTGAATTTTGCTGGAATTTAATGGACACTAAAATGCTGAAGAGAAAAAATTCTAAGTGGTATCTAAACATCTGCAACACCCTGTATTTAAAAAGTTTTTATTAACAAAAAAATGTAAAGTTCTAATACTCAAGTATGGATTAAACAGTCATAATTTACAGGGTGACTTTAGTAAAAAATGAAACTTTACCACTGTCACCTGTGTTCCTTCTCTACAGTGTGTCCACGATAGGGAGAGCCATTATGGGGATCTTCAAAACGGTCAGAGATAACCGAGATTGCTTAAATGCTTATATAAAATAATAATAATAACATGACATTTAGAACGAGATTTTTTTAGTTTATGAGATATTTTGAAAAAATTATTTTTTTAATTTTTTTATGACGTTAATATTGGACATAGACCAAAACTAATGACCAACTTTGACGCCATCTAGCGGCTAAAAGTCACGTGGTAGTCCTATTTATTGGCTACCTAAGTGTGTTATTAGCAATTTTATGGTAAAGTGCACCAAAATTGTGTCAAATTTACTGTTTTTTTTTGGAGCTTTAGATTAGGGTACCTCATAAAGCACCATATTGGTACTATTCCAATGAAATTATTTTATAGACTAATTTGGACCTCAAAAACTCAAATCCGGTGTCAGAATGACTCTAACTGGTAACATTTTTGAGTTGACTTTGATTTTTGTAATTGTTTGGTACTTTTCAGAGCGTGGCTTCTTTATAATTGCCTTTTGTCACCTTGCACAACATTTTGACTATCAGTTCAAAAGTATTTGCCCAGTTAAAGTCGATTTTAAAATTTTGATTTTTTTTCAAAAATTTGTTATGCTCCCTTCTAAAAAAATTGAAAAAATGGGTTTTTATTTTTTTACAGCTAAACCGTGCGTTTTATAAGAAAATTGTATATATTATGACAAAAGTATCGTCCTGTCGAGGCATGTTTATGTTAAAAATTTCAAGTTTGTAAATTGGATCGTTTTCGAGATATTTAGTAGCGTTTTTGTAGCGTTTTTTCAGGTCATTGGATAGGAAATTTAATGAGGATTTCAAAAAGTGTTTAAAAAGGAATTTTCTCACTCCAAGTGGATTTTACAGGAGATTTTGTCCCTGGCTGTCCTATCAAACTGTGTTTCTGGCAGTTCAAATTTTGACACCGCTTTTGTCCCTGACTGTACTAAATTTTATAGTATATTCTTATGTTATTGAAAAGACAATTTAATGAAGATTCCAAAAATATGCTTAAAACAGTAATTTTCTCACTCCAAATGTGTTTTACAGGCGATTTTGTCCCTGACTGAAGTGTCAAACTGTGATTCTGGTAGTTCGAAATTTGACACCGCTTTTCTTCCTGACTGTACTAAACCTTGTAGTGTTTTTTCAGGTCATTTGATAGGAAATTTAATGAGGATTTCAAAAAAATGTTTAAAATAGTAATTTTGTCACTAGAAGTGTGTTTTACAGGCGATTTTGTCCCTGACTGAAATGTCAAACTGTGTTTCTGGCAGTTCAAATTTTGACACCGCTTTTCTCCCTGATTGTACTAAATTTTGTAGTATATTCTTATGTTATTGAAAAGGCAATTTAATGAAGATTCCAAAAATATGCTTAAAAGAGTCATTTTCTCATTCCAAGTGTGTTTTACAGGCGATTTTGTCCCTGACTGTCCTATCAAACTGTGTTCCTGTAGTTCAAATTTTGACACCGCTTTTCTCCCTGACTGTACTAAATTTTGTAGTATATTCTTATGTTATTGAAAAGGCAATTTAATGAAGATTCCAAAAATATGCTTAAAACAGTAATTTTCTCACTCCAAGTGTGTTTTACAGGCGATTTTGTCCTTGACTGTAGTGTCAAACTGTGTTTCTGCAGTTCAAATTTTGACACCGCTTTTCTCCCTGACTGTACTAAATTTTGTAGTGTTTTTTCAGGTCATTGGATAGGAAATTTAATGAGGATTTCAAAAAAGTGTTTAAAACAGTAATTTTCTCACTACAAGTGTGTTTTACAGGCGATTTTGTCCTGACTGAAGTGTCAAACTGTGTTTCTGGCAGTTCAAATTTTGACACCGCTTTTCTTCCTGACTGTACCAAATTTTGTAGTGTTTTTTCAGGTCATTAGATAGGAAATTTAATGAGGATTTCAAAAATGTGCTTAAAACAGTAATTTTCTCACTACAAGTGTGTTTTACAGGCGATTTTGTCCCTGACCGAAGTGTCAAACTGTGTTTCTGGCAGTTCAAATTTTGACACCGCTTTTCTTCCTGACTCTACCAAATTTTGTAGTGTTTTTTCAGGTCATTGGATAGGAAATTTAATGAGGATTTCAAAAATGTATTTAAAACAGTAATTTTCTCACTCCAAGTGAATTTTACAGGAGATTTTGTCCCTGACTGTCCTATCAAACTGTGTTCCTGGTAGTTCAAATTTTGACACCGTTTTTCTTCCTGACTGTACAAATCTTGTAGTGTTTTTTTAGGTCATTGATAGGAAATTTAATGAGGATTTCAAAAATGTGTTTAAAACAGTAATTTTCTCACTACAAGTGTGTTTTACAGGCGATTTTGTCCGTGGCTGTAGTGTCAAACTGTGTTTCTGGCAGTTCAAACTAACACCCCTTTTATTTCTGACTGTACCAAATTTTGTATTGTATTTTTATGTTACTGGTTAGAAAATTTAATGAGGATTAAAAAAAATGTGCTTAAAATAGTCATTTTCTCACTACAAATGGGTTTGACAAGCAATTTTGTCTCTGTCAAACTGTGCTCAAAAGTTGCAAAAATCAGGGTTTTGAAAAGTTTTCATGCAGTATTCGATACAAAACGTGTTTCTGAGATTTGATGATGATAGTTATTTTTTGACAGTGGTCACGTGACTGTCTAGCTTAATTATTCTCCAAAAACCACGTGATATCTGTCAAAACTGTCAAAATTTGTCTAGAATTTGCAAGAATTACAGTTTAACACAGTTTGCGAAAGAAGAAGTGTTTCTGATTTTTACAGTTATTTTGTCAGTAAGTAACAAATATTGACCGAAAGTGACTTGATGATATCTTTTTAGCAAATTTCAATTAGAATCATAAATTTACTGGTCAAATTGGAATTAACTGGTAAAATTGGTAAATTTTCCTGTCACACTGAATTTTATGTATTCTTTGTCAGTTTGCCAACACGCCGAACATATTTTGAACCAAATCAAATTCTCAACATTGCAAACTAAAAAACTATATCAATCTAAATTGGTAGAATTCGTCAGTTTGGCAACTTTGCCAATTTTCATAAAAGAAGAAGAATTGTGAATACAGTTAGTCCTGTTACAATTCTCACCTAATTTTTAAACAAACCAACAAAGTGTTTAAGAAATTTCCAGAAGTATTCCGCTCGAGATTTGACCTTATTAAAAGTCTAATTTCAGAGATCTACCGATAATGTCAAATTAGTTGCTTAAATTTACCAAAGCAACCTTCTATTTCAAAATAATCTCTCAATCTACCGAAAATTGAACGTTTCAATTGACATTATTGTGAAATCGGAAGATTACTAAAATTCATATATAAGGGCCAAATTTCAAGCAAAAAACCTTTGAAGGTGAAGAAGCAACGAAATTGACATTATTTGGTAAAATCGGTAGAAAACTGAAATTACTGTTTTAAGGTCAAATTTTCAGCGGAAATCTTCTAAAATAGTATCAGGAAGGATATTCTAGTAAATTTAAGCAACAAAATTGACACTTGTTTAATTGGTAGAATTCTGAAATAAATTCGGTATCTCTTACCGTTTTCAAGATCCCCATACTTACACACAAACTTGTAGCAGCCTGTATAAATATTATTTATGTATACTAGTTTTTTTTTTTCATTTCAGGCCATCAAGGAGTAATAAAATTATAAATTATGAATTTTTTCAAACATTTTCTCTGAAGAAACAAAATATATTAGAAACACAATTTATAACAAAAACACGATTAGTATGAGCTACCATTTTTACGTAATGATCAGAATGGTATAATGTAATTGACTTTTCTCTTTGGAACACCCAAATATAGCTAAATAACTCTAGTCAGAAGTAAATAAACCAATAAATTCTCATTAACAATTGCCAATAAATTCTCTAGTAACTAATCGAAAAAGTAGGGGGTAAATAGAGGAAACGAACACATATAAAGACAACCATTACTATTTAATTAACGTTTCGACCTCTAATTTTGGTCCTCCTCAAATAATTATAATTGAATGTGATTTATCAAATAATAGTAAATTACTGGTAAATTACAAATACTGTGATTTTGGCAGTTCAAACTTTGACACCGCATTTCACCCTGACTGTACCAAATTTTGTAGTGTTTTTTATGTTATAGGATAGGAAATTTAATGAGGATTCCAAAAATGGGGATAAAACTGTCATTTTCTCACTCAAATGGGTTTTACAGACGATTTTGCCACTGGCTGTCCTCTCAAACTGTGTTTCTGGCAGTTAAAATTTTGACACCGCTTTTCACCCTGACTGTACCAAATATTGTAATGTTTTTTCAGGCTGTGTTACAGGAAATTTAATGTAGGATCCAAAAATGTGCTTAAAAATGTCATTTTCTCACTCCAAGTGGGTTTTACAGTCGATTTTGTCTCTGATTGTCCTTTCAAACTGTGTTTCTGGCAGTTCAAATTTTGACACCGCTTTTCACCCTGACTGTACCAAATATTGTAGTATTTTTTCAGGTTATTGGATAGGAAATTTAATGTGGATTCCAAAAATATGCTTAAAATTGTCATTTTCTCACTCCAAGTGGGTTTTACAGTCGATTTTGTCCCTGACTGTCCTTTCAAACTGTGTTTCTGGCAGTTCAAATTTTGACACCGCTTTTCACCCTGACTGTACCAAATATTGTAGTATTTTTTCAGGTTATTGGATAGGAAATTTAATGTAGATTCCAAAAATGTGCTTAAAACTGTCATTTTCTCACTCCAAGTGGGTTTTACAGTCGATTTTGTCCCTGACTGTCCTTTCAAACTGGGTTTCTGGCAGTTCAAACTTTGACACCGCTTTTCACCCTGACTGTACCAAATATTGTAGTGTTTTTTCAGGTTATTGGATAGGAAATTTAATGTGGATTCCAAAAATGTGCTTAAAACTGTCATTTTCTCACTCCAAGTGGGTTTTACAGTCGATTTTGTCCCTGACTGTCCTTTCAAACTGTGTTTCTGGCAGTTCAAACTTTGACACCACTTTTCTCTCTGACGGTACCAAATTTTGTAGTATTTTTTCAGGTTATTGGATAGGAAATTTAATGTAGATTCCAAAAATGTGCTTAAAACTGTCATTTTCTCACTCCAAGTGGGTTTTACAGGCGATTTTGCCCCTGACTGTCCTTTCAAACTGTGTTTCTGGCAGTTCAAATTTTGACACCGCTTTTCACCCTGACTGTACTAAAAAAAAGTTACCAAAAATGTTTCTAATTAATTCCTTAACCAAACACCGTAAGGTTGCAGGACCGTTTTTGCTTCCAGTATACAGGGTGTGCAAGAAAAGTATTGTGGTTCACTATTTTTGTGACCCTGTACGCAATTTTTAAGATAGAATTTTTTACTCTACACCACTGGAAAGAGAAGCTCAAAACTGTTCTTTTAGGTGGTTGAACCACCCTGAACTCACAAAATTAACCCAGTTACAGGGTGTTCAAATTTCAAACCACTACTTCAACTGATTTGAAAATTTGTTGCATAAAACCAGTTTTGGCTAAATAACTCGAAAACGGTGAAAGTTACGAAAAATTTGCAAGGAACCAAAAATGTTCCTAGTCAACTCCTTAACTCAGCACCTTAAGTTTCCAGGACCAGTATACAGGGTGTGCATGAAAATTATTGACTGTTTTTGGTCACCCTGTACGCAATTTGTCAGATAGAATTTTTGCTCAACACCACTGGAAAGAGGAGCTCAAGACGGTTAATTTGAGTGGTTCAACCTCCCTGAACTCCCAAAAATAACCGAGTTAGAAGGGGGTTCAAATATCAAACCACAATTTCAACTGATTTGAAAATCTGTTGCATCGAAACCAGTTTTTGCTAAATAACTCAGAAACGGTGAAAGTTCCGAAAAATTTGAAAGAGAGCAAAAATGTTCGTAAAGAACTGCTAAACTTAACCCTGGAAGTTTCACAGTCCGTCAGTGAAGCTACAGGAACGACGATTTGTTATAAAATGTTTAATTTATAATTATGTAGCACTTGGTATATCCGTACGATTTACTGAACTAAGAATACACGTGGATTTAGTGTCTAGATTCCGACATATTCGTATGTTTTAGTCCGCTGGGGTAATAAATAGTATATTACGTAACTAGTGCTATAAGAAGCATTTTACGCACGATATGGAAAAAGTTACGCATGAAACCGCGAGCGTGTAATTCCATGAGTGCGTAAAATGCCTTAGAGCACGTGTGACGTACTATACTTTACCTACGACCAAATGGAAAGTCCTGTTTTCGCAATTCATATGATTCAGAGTAACTTTTCATTAAAATAGCTATTTATGTAACCAGTTACGAAAAGATCGATTTTGTGTAACGAATGAATGTTTGTATAAGACATTTTCGAAACGTGTTGCATACATCATTTTTTCTAATTTTGACCAAAAAGCGGTAAAAACCATCTTTTAAAGTGATTTAACACAAATATTCACTTTCATAGCACCTTGTATAAACTGTGACAACGACATGTTATGATGGATGTCGCCCATATGTTTCTACGGAAAATGCATAAAAACAGGGAGTGATGAAATGAACTTTCATAACTAGTTACATAAAGTGATACTTTATGTAACTAGTTACATAAAGTAAAACGTTTGTCACTCTAATCAGTTTTGAAAAGTGTCACTTTATATGCCAAAATTAGAAAAAAGTATATTTTCAACGTATTGACATCATATTTGTACTAATCATAGGTATTACGCCACTAAAGAAAAAAATAATAATTTTAAAAAAAAATTCACAAATCATGTTATTTAAATAATTATTAGTGTTGTTCTTAAAATAATTATTTATGGTGACATTACAGTTATTAAGAAAAAAGGGAAAACTTTCAGTAATATTACTTGATATGTTTGCTATTGCAGGTTAAATTCTAGACGAAGTGGTAGTTACTTAAAACTGTATGAACAATGCATTACGCGATGATCTCCATCTAATATACTCTGATAAAGGAAGAAATGTAAACAAATTAAAGTTAAATTGTTTGATTAAAGTAAATCAATTTTTCCCAGAATTAGAGCAATAATTTGTGGCCGATCTTAAAACTATGTTTTTTCTAATTTATGGCATATAAAGTGACACTTTTCAAAACTGATTAGAGTGACAAAACGTTTTACTTTAAGATGAAAAGTGATACTTTTTGTAACTAGTTATGAAATGTTCATTTCATCACTCCCTGTTTTTATGCATTTCCGTAGAAACATATGGGCGACATCCATCATAACATGTCGTTGTCACTGTTTATACAAGGTGCTATGAAAGTGAATATTTGTGTTAAATCACTTTAAAAGATGGTTTTTACCGCTTTTTGGTCAAAATTAGAAAAAATTATGTATGCAACACGTTTCGAAAATGTCTTATTGTGTAACTCATTCAAATTGTAGGACCTCGCTGCGCTCGCCCTACAAACATTCATTCGTTACACAAAATCGATCTTTTTGTAACTGGTTACATAAATAGCTATTTTTTACAACTGTGCGTAAAGAGGTTCATTACGTAACGGAAAACTATGCGTAATTAGCTATTTACACTGATGTCATAGGTAAAATACTATACAACACATCAAGTGCAGAAAAATATAACAGTGTTACTTTTATGGCGACATCATGTTGTAATAACTACGTTTAATGAATCAACGTTAGAACCTTAAATTATCCGTAAATCATTATTTAATATGCAATAATATCTATTGTTATCTATGTATCCAGGCATAACCTGTTTGTGCTAAAACAATATCCCGATAAAGTCCCAAACAGCGTTAAAATCCCTAAAACGCAAACAAATTGTGTGCCATCCTATATCAAATTGTTACAATTATCTGAACGTTAATCGATATACATAGTTTTTTTTTTCCATGAAGGCGTAAGCTTGCTCTAATACCTACGGATTTTTGTTAATAGATTGTTTCAATCAAAGTTCAATAGATCTCAATTGAATCAGGGCGATATGGGCATTTTAATTGAGTTTCACGTACATGTCATGGAAATAAATGGGCGTAAATTTACCGGTAAGGTAAAGTAAAATTCAGTGTGCCAGTAAATTTATGGGTCTAACTGAAATTTGCTTGAAAGATTTAATTTTTCCTGTAATGGGTGTTATTAATTTAATTAAAGTAATTTTCGGTCAATATTGTCAAAATCCTGAAAAAAGGCTGTTTTGATTTGTTATTTATTGTTTTAGAAATTTTGATTTATCAATAATAAAGTAAATGAAGTAAAACTTTTCTGACAAAGTGATTCTTGTACCAAATGAATTTCAGTCGTATAACTTTTTTATGAACAAGTAGCCTTTTCTAAAAAAATGTCATTTTTAGCTTTTTGTCACTTTTCTTTATTATCTCATATTTAAATTATGACTAATAATATGTTTTTGAGATGAGAAAAATTAGGGAAATCTGAAGATATTATTATTTAAACAATTTGTAATTTACCAGAAATTTACTGACTTGCCAAAATAGGCAGTCATGTTGTCAAACCCAGTTGGAGTAAGAAAATTACAGTTTTAAGGAAATTTTTTGAATCCTCATTAAATTTCCTATCCAATAACCTAAAAAAACATTATCAAACTTGGTACAGTCAGGGAGAAAAGTGGTGTCAAAGTTTGAACTGCCAGAAACACAGTTCGAAAGGCCAGGGACAAATTTGCCTGTAAAACCCACTTGGAATGAGAAAATGACTACTTTAAGCACATTTTTTAAATCAAATTTCCCATTCAATGATCTGAAAAAACACTACAAAACTGAGTACAGTCAGGGAGAAAAGCGGTGTCAAAGTTTGAACTGCCCGAAACACAGTTTGAAAGAACAGTCAAGGATAAAATCGACTGTAAAGTCCACATGGAGTAAGAAAATGACTGTTTTGAGCACATTTTTGGAACCCTCATTAAATTTCCTATCTGATAACATAAAAAACACTACAAAATTTGGTGTAGCCAGGAAGAAAAGCGCTGTCCAAATTTGAACTGACAGTTTAAAAGGACCGTCAGGGACAAAATTGTCTGTAAAACCCACTTGCAATGAGAAAATTACTGATTTAAGAACATTTTTGGAATTCTGTNATNACCGNATTNATGNGGCTTACGNTTTGCTNTAGCNTTANNGTANTGNNAAANAANAGCTGATCGNNCAGTNTATATGNCGTTCAANGCCCGGNGGCNCCNCCANNGCGCGACGGNNAGTTGGTNCTNAGCGNNGTTCTCTCNCTACATCNACNNNCNCCGNTGAANACTGAGCATAAGTTCNCNAGATANATTANNTANGNTTGACTTANACCTNNAATCTNGNNAGATNAGNTNNAGANTANGAAGTATGCTGTACGNTGGCCCTCCACANACNCNCGNCTTGGTTTATCTTNCATAGANNNNACGCNATGCGTNATNCGATGNAGAANANACCANNNGCGNTNCTACACGGGNCCANGCANGTNTCTATGTATTCGCTNCAGCATNCNGTGGNCA